>OY856409.1:1955662358-1956132358 GCA_963693085.1 Alisma plantago-aquatica
GGAAGCTGTGAAGCAACCTGTATCTAAGTCGATACCATCGACATCCTGTCGATGGTATCGAGATCTGTCCAGGTTCATGATGGAGCAAGCCGCATCTTGGTCGATACTATCGACACACATGTCGATAGTATCGAGATTGGTTCAGGCGCAAGAGAATACTCCGTCGATACCATCGACACAAGTCGATGGTATCGACACCGGCACAGCGGCGGAACAGTAAACCGGCGGCTGACCTATTTTTGTTATAAAATGTTATTTTTATTTGTTTTCTCTTCTTGTATCTCATGTACTCTACCCTAATGTATAAATACAAGTGTGTAGGCACTAACCCTACTCACGTTTGCTGCACATAGCAGCCGACATGTAATCGGTGTTCTTCATCTTCTTCCTCCGTCATTCTCAACATGGTATCAGAGCTGTAACTTCGACCGGTCCATCGCCTCTTCTCCAAGCGCCGCCTACCCTTCTTCTTCTCCACAGGGCGCCGCCACACCTTCTCTCCACAAGGCGACACCGCAGCAACTTCTTCTCCACTAGCCGCAGCCGCAGCAACCGGTAGAGCTGTTGTTCTCCGGTTTGAAGATCTCCGGTTGATCAAACGGCCACCTAAAGCCCAAACCGGAGGTCTCGTCTCTTCCAAAGTGTCTTCCTAATCACATCTCCTTCATGTGTGATTAGGAACCTCTCTCTTGAAGGCTGTTGATGCGTCAGTAACGCATCCTCTATCTTGTTCAGTTGTGACGTGTATCTCTCAGTCACGGGACGCGTATCTATCCGTCCACTCAATTTTTTTTTGTGACGTGTATCACCCCGTCACACATATCCCAGCTGCATCATGGAGAACAAGACCTATTATGAGGTCTCGCCTATTCCTATCAAGCTTAATGGGAAGAATTTTTTACTATGGATGAATGCGGTTCATACTGTCTTGGAATCGCGCGATCGAGCAAAGTTTGTTGATTCTGCACCTCTCACTAGCACTGACCAAGACTATGCCGAGTGGAAACGTCTTGACAGCCTAGTGAAGACTTGGTTATGGGGTAGCATGGAACCGTCTATTGCTTCTAGGTTCATGTTCTACTCCACCGCTAAGGAGATTTGGGATGCCGTCAAGCAACACTATGCTCAAGAGAAGAATGCTCTTCGCCAGTTTATGATCTATGATCGTCTGTTTGCGGAAAAACAAGGTGATAGATCACTTGAAGAGTATTTCGGTGTGATTCAAGCTATCTCTCAGGAGTTGAGCTACTATCATCCAGTGAAGGTTGCTGAGCAGATTAAGGATAGAGATGATCTTGTCACTGCCAAATTTCTATCTGGCCTTAGCTCCTCATTTGGTTCAGCAAGAAGTGTGATACTTGCATCTGATAAATTACCGAGCCTTGCAGAAGCCTTCTCTAGGATTCAACAGTCCACCTTTGAGTCCATTGGTCCTCCTCCTATTGTTCCTTCTGGAGATTCTCATGCCTCTATTGCTGCAGCAGTTCGCGGAGGACGACCTGCACCTACTTCATCTGACAGACCTGGCTTGGGCAGAGGACGTGGGACTCGCCCTAGATGTACTTTTTGTGACAAACCCGGGCACTCTGTCGAGAAATGCTGGAAGAAACATGGGAGACCTGCAGCCCCACCTGTTGGAGCTGCCAATTGTGCTACTTCAGATTCTACTACTGCGAGCTCGAGTTCCTCTGGCATCACCCTTACTCAGGAGGAATATGACAGATTCATTCAGGCCACTCAACATTTGAATATGGGCGCTTCATCTGCTTCTACAGCACATCTTGCATCTACAGCGGGTAATCAGGCTACCTCTTTTATGGCTTCCGGATCCGCAACTCCCTGGGTGGTCGACTCTGGTGCCTCCCAGCACATGACTGGTATGAGGCGATTGCTCCGCACACTTGACTCATATATTCCTCACCCCTCTGTTACCTTGGCAGATGGTTCTGTGAGGAAGGTGGTAGCTAGTGGTTCTGTGTCCCTTACACCAGATATTGATTTGAAATCTGTCCATTTTGTACCTGATTTTCCATTCAATTTGCTTTCTGTTGCCAAGTTGATTGACACTATGAACTGCACAGTAACTTTCGGGCCATCTTGTTTTGTTTTACAGGATCTCAAGAGTTTGAAGATGATTGGTGGGGGGCCTAGGAAAGGTGATCTCTACCTCTTTCCTGGTGATTATCTACCTCGCCATCCACCTCCTGCTCCAGTTTCCTCCGCCATGCTGAGTAGTTCCCCCTTGTTGTGGCATTGCAGATATGGCCATCCTTCCTTAGAAAGCTTGAAGAAATTGGAACCCGATCTAGCTCATGTGTCCTCATTAGAGTGTCAGTCCTGTCAGTTGGGCAAACACCATCGGGTGTCTTATCCTGTTCGTGTCAATAATCGGGCTTCTAGTCCGTTTGAGTTAGTCCACAGTGATGTATGGGGTCCTGTTAAACACCAGAGTTATAATGGTTTTAGCTATTTCATTTCTTTTGTGGATGATTACTCTCGCATGACATGGATTTATCTTTTAAAAAGTCGTGAATCTGTGCTTTCCATTATCAAACATTTTCATAAACAAATTCAAGTTCAATTTCACTGCAATATTAAAATTTTTCAATCTGATAATGCCCTTGAGTACGTTCAGAAAGCAATGCATGAGTTTTGCAGTTCAGTTGGTATGATTCATCAAACCTCTTGTCCTCACACTCCTATGCAGAATGGTGTTGCTGAGCGAAAGAATCGCCATCTCTTGGATATCACTAGGTCTATCATGTTTGAATCCAATGTGCCTAAACGTTTCTGGTCTGAGGCTCTTCTCACTGCCTGTTTTTTGATTAATCGGCAGCCCTCTTCTGTTTTGCATGGGCGCACTCCCTTTTCTGTCTTACGCCCTATGGATCAACCGTTTCATGTTCCGCTTCGAGTTTTTGGTTGTACATCCTTCGTTCATAACTTTGATCCCAAACAAGACAAACTCTCTCCTAGGTCCTTGAAAACCTTGTTTCTTGGTTACTCTAGTACGAGTAAAGGTTACAAGTGTTATTGCCCGAGTTTGCGTCGTATGTTTGTTTCTAAGGATGTCACCTTTCATGAAACCAGTCCATATTTTGCACATACTATGAGCAAGGGGGAGCAATTGAGTGAGGGAGTGCCACCCGTAATTCAAAGTGAGGGAGTGCCACCTATCATTGTTGAGGACTTACCGCATGATCCACCTACCATTCAACCCTATAACCAGGTTTATCACAGGCGCGGTAGACAGGATCCAGATGAGGTAGCGGCACAAGTCCATGAGCCTTCTTCGTCATCTTCTACTCCAGAGATTCCTGCAGAAGCTTCTGACCTTGATCTTCCTATTGCTGTCCGAAAAGGTATACGTTCATGTACTATTCGACATCCCATATCGAATGTCTGTTGTTTGTCACACTTATCTACACAGGCTCGTGCATTTGCTGTTGGGATGGACTCCATTAAGATACCACGCAACCACTTAGAGGCTCTGAAGGACAGTGGCTGGCAGCAAGCAATGCAGGTGGAAATCTCTGCTTTGATTGACAATGGCACATGGGATCTTGTTACTTTACCTGCGGGCAAGAAAGTTGTGGGTTGTAGATGGGTCTTTACCGTCAAACACAACCCTGATGGTTCGATTGAGCGGTTGAAGGCCAGATTGGTAGCTAAAGGCTACACACAGACATATGGAGTGGACTTCTTTGAGACCTTCTCTCCAGTTGCTCGTCTCAATTCTGTGCGGATTCTTATATCTCTAGCTACTACCTTTGATTGGCCTCTTTTCCAGCTGGATGTCAAGAACGCCTTTCTTCATGGAGATCTTCAGGAAGAGGTGTACATGGAGCAACCACCCGGTTTTGTTGCTCAGGGGGAGTGTCAGAAAGTTTGCAGATTGAAGAAGGCTATCTATGGGTTAAAGCAATCTCCTCGAGCTTGGTTTGACAAGTTCAGTGCTGTTGTGTTACAGATGGGCTTCTCTCGTTCCATGACTGATCACTCTCTATTTTATTCAAATTCTTCTGGTGGATCCATCATTATTGCTGTCTATGTTGATGATATTGTGATTACTGGCAGCGATTCTACAGGCATCTCACGTGTGAAGGAAGGACTACAACATCACTTTCACACGAAGGACCTGGGGAAGCTGAGATACTTTCTAGGGATTGAGGTTCTTAGATCCCATGCAGGTATAAATCTCTCCCAGAGGAAATATGTTCTTGACTTGCTACAGGAAACGGGTATGACTGATTCTAAGCCCGTATCCACTCCTATGGATTATCACATCAAGGAGGTAGACGATGATACTGAATATTCAGATCCAGGTCATTACAGGAGAATAGTTGGGAAGTTGATTTACCTAACTGTCACAAGACCTGATATTTCTTTTGCTGTTGGAGTAGTAAGTCAACATATGTGCACACCACGACAGTCGCATTGGACAGCTGTATGCAGGATTCTGAGATATCTGAAAAGTGCTCCTGGGAAGGGGATCACTTACTATAAACCAAAGAGTTCCTCATCACCCTTGTCTCTTACAGGTTATGCGGATGCAGATTGGGCTGGAAATCAAGTTGATAGACGATCTACTTCTGGTTACTGCACCTTTCTTGGTGACCATTTGATCACATGGAAAAGCAAGAAACAACATGTGGTAGCGCGATCCAGTACTGAAGCTGAGTACCGTGCTATGGCACATGCATGTTGTGAATTACAATGGGTCAAATCTATCCTATTCGAGTTAAAGATTTTGATTCAATCTCCCATGATACTCAAGTGTGACAATCAATCTGCTATACACATCGCCAAGAATCCTGTCTTTCATGAACGTACAAAGCATATAGAAGTTGACTGTCACTTCATCAGAGATCAGATAAAGAATGGCAATATTGTGACGCCATATGTCAAGTCTGAGGATCAATTAGCTGACATCTTAACAAAGCCATTGGGTCCAGCAGTATTCCAGAATTTATGTGGCAAGCTGGGTATTCACAATGTGTACACTCCAGCTTGAGGGGGAGTGTGAAGCAACCTGTATCTAAGTCGATACCATCGACATCCTGTCGATGGTATCGAGATCTGTCCAGGTTCATGATGGAGCAAGCCGCATCTTGGTCGATACTATCGACACACATGTCGATAGTATCGAGATTGGTTCAGGCGCAAGAGAATACTTCGTCGATACCATCGACACAAGTCGATGGTATCGACACCGGCACAGCGGCGGAACAGTAAACCGGCGGCTGACCTATTTTTGTTATAAAATGTTATTTTTATTTGTTTTCTCTTCTTGTATCTCATGTACTCTACCCTAATGTATAAATACAAGTGTGTAGGCACTAACCCTACTCACGTTTGCTGCACATAGCAGCCGACATGTAATCGGTGTTCTTCATCTTCTTCCTCCGTCATTCTCAACAGAAGCGTCATGATAGTCTGGTAAAGACTTGGTTGTGGAACAACATGGAACCTACTATTGCGGTAAGGTTCGTGTTCTATTCAACAGCTAAGGAGATATGGGACGTAGTGAAGCAGCATTATTCTCAAGAAAAAAATGCGCTTCGCCAATTCATGATCTATGATCGTTTGTTTGCTGAGAGGCAGGGTGACAAATCTCTTGAGGAGTACTTTGGAGCTATTCAGGCACTTTCTCAAGAACTGAGCTATTATCATCCAGTAATGTCGCTGAACAGATCAAGGATAGGGACGATCTAGTTACGGCAAAAAATTTATCCGGGCTTAACCCTTCGTGCGGATCTGCCCGGAGTGTCATTTTGGCTTCTGATAAATTACCCGGTTTTGTGGAAGCCTATTCAAGAATACAACAATCCATCTTTGAGTCCAAATCTACTACCCCTAATCCTGTTATATCTTCTGGGGAGTCTCATGCATCCGTAGCTGCTGCAGTGCGAGGGGGACACGCTGGTATGGGCCGAGGACGTAGGACACGTCCTAAGTGCACCTTCTGTGACAAATTGGGACATACAGTGGAGAAGTGCTGGAAGAAACATGGGAGACCTGCTGCACCACCTATGGGGACAGTTCATTATGCCACTACTACAGATTCCTCGTCTTCTTCTGTTATGGGACCTACTTCTGGATCCGATATCACTCTTGCTCAGGAAGAGTATGATCGGTTTATTCAGGCTACACAACACATGAGTATGGGATCATCATCATCATCATTGTCAACAAACCTGGCATCTACTGCGGGTAATCAGGCTACATCCCTCATTGCTTCTGGCTCTACATCATCTTGGGTGGTTGATTCTGGCGCGTCACAACACATGACTGGTATGAGGAGATTGCTCCACTCTATTGACTCGTATATCCCTCACAAATCTGTTACACTGGCAGATGGTTCAGTGAGGAGAGTGTTAGCTAGTGGATTTGTCCCTCTAACACCCAAGATTGATCTCAAATCTGTACACTTTGTGCCCGAATTTCCTTTTAATCTTCTTTCTGTTGCAAAACTGATTGACACTGTAAAATGTACGGTAACATTTGGTCCTTCTTGTTTTGTATTACAGGATCTCAAGAGTATGAGGACGATTGGTGGGGGACCTAGGAAAGGTGATCTCTACCTTTTCCATGGTGACGGTCTGCCTCGCCAAGTATCTGCTCCTGCTCCATCCGTCCTGTTGAGTGGTTCCCCCTTACTATGGCATTACAGATATGGACATCCTTCCTTAGAGAGCCTGCGCAAGTTGGAACCAGGGTTGTCTCAACTGTCATCTTTAGAGTGTCAGTCATGTCAGCTGGGAAAGCATCATAGGTTATCTTATCCCAGTCGTGTCAATGAACAGGCTTCTTGTCCTTTTGAGTTAGTCCATAGTGATGTGTGGGGTCCTGTCAAAGACCAGAGTTATAATGGTTTTCGTTACTTTATTTCCTTTGTGGATGATTTTTCTCGAATGACATGGATCTATCTTCTCAAAAGTCGAGAGTCTGTACTATCTATTGTGAAACATTTCCACACTGAAATAAAAGTCCAGTTTGACTGCAATATAAAAATTCTTCAATCTGATAATGCTTTAGAGTATGTCCAAAAGGCTATGTCTGATTTTTGCAGCTCTGTAGGTATGATCCATTGCACATCGTGTCCTTACACCCCTCAGCAGAATGGGGTGGCTGAGCGGAAAAATCGCCATCTTCTTGATATTGCTCGATCTATTATGTTCCAATCCAATGTACCTAAGAAATTCTGGTCTGAAGCTCTTTTAACTGCTTGCTTCTTAATTAATAGACAACCATCCTCAGTTCTTAAAGGACATACTCCCTTCTCTGTGTTACGACCCACAGACAAGCCTTTTTCTCTTCCCCTTAGAGTGTTTGGTTGCACTTCCTTTGTCCATCATGTTGACCCTAAACCTGACAAGCTTTCTCCTAGGTCTGTTAAAACCTTGTTCCTTGGCTACTCTAGTACTAGCAAAGGATACAAGTGTTACTGTCCTAGTCTTCGTCGGATGTTTGTGTCTAGGGATGTGATCTTCCATGAGACCACTCCATATTTCTCTGATGCTATAAGTAAGGGGGAGCAATTGAGAGAGGGAGTGTCACCAATTTTTCAGAGTGATAGAGTGGCACCATCTGTGCTGAGTGAGGGAGAGCCACCCATCATCCCTAATTATACCTTTATTCCGGATGAGCAAGCAACAGACATGCCTGTTATTGAGCATTACCCACATGTTTATAGTCGGCGAGGCAGACCAGAACCAGAAATGGTAGCGACACCAGTCTCTGAGCCTTCATCTTCGTCTTCTACTCATGGGATTCCTGGAGAAGCATCAGATCTTGACCTTCCTATTGTTGTTAGGAAAGGTACTCGTTCTTGTACTATTAGACATCCTATTACAAATGTGTGTTGTCTGTCCCACTTATCTAAGCAGGCCCGCACATTTGCTATTGGGATTGATTCTGTTGATATACCAAGGTATCACTATGATGCTATGAAGGACAGTGGCTGGAAACAGGCAATGCAGATTGAAATGTCAGCTCTTTTGCATAATGACACATGGGATATTGTTGCACTACCTATAGGGAAGAAAGTTGTGGGTTGCCGATGGGTCTTCACCATCAAACATAATCCGGATGGATCTGTTGAGAGGTTGAAGGTCAGATTGGTGGCACAAGGCTACACACAGACCTATGGAGTTGATTTCTTTGAGACTTTTTCTCCAATAGCTCGCCTACATTCTGTGTGAATTATTATTTCTTTGGCTACTACTTTTGATTGATCCCTATTTCAGCTTGATGTTAAGAATGCCTTTCTACATGGTGACCTCCAGGAAGAGGTATATATGGAGCAACCTCCTGGGTTTGTTTCTCAGGGGGAGTGTCAGAAGGTCTGTAAATTGAAGAAAGCCATATATGGCTTGAAACAGTCTCCTCGAGCGTGGTTTGCCAAGTTCAGTGAGGTTGTACTCCAGATGGGCTTTTCTCACTCTATGACTGATCACTCCTTATTCTACTCTAACTCTTCAGGTGGTTCTATCATTATGGCAATATATGTTGATGACATAGTCATTACTGGGAGTGATTCTGCAGGCATATCTCGTGTGAAGGAAGGGTTGCAGCGACACTTCCAAACGAAGGATCTGGGTAAACTGAGATATTTTCTAGGCATTGAGGTGCTTAGATCTCATGCAGGTGTCAATCTATCTCAGAGGAAATATGTGTTGGACTTACTACAGGAGACAGGCATGACTGGATCTAAACCGGTATCTACTCCTATGGATTATCACACCAAGGAGACGGTTGATGATGTTGAGTACTCAAATCCAGGATATTACAGGAGAGTAGTTGGCAAGCTAATATATCTGACTGTTACATGACCTGACATTTCCTTTGCTGTAGGAGTTGTGAGTCAACATATGCACTCACCACGACAGTCACACTGGACAACAGTTTGCCGGATTCTAAGATATCTAAAGAGTGCTCCAGGTAAAGGGATCACATATTCTAAACCCAAGGTGCCTCCATCTACTTTGACTCTCACTGGGTACTCAGATGCAGATTGGGCTGGTGATCATATTGATAGAAGATCTACATCAGGCTATTGTACTTTCCTAGGTGACCATTTGATTACTTGGAAAAGCAAAAAGCAGAATGTGGTAGCCAGATCCAGTACTGAGGCTGAATACCGTGTTATGGCCCATGCATGTTGTGAACTACAATGGGTCAAATCCGTTCTCTCTGAGTTAAAAATCACTATTCTGCCTTCTATGGAGCTCAAGTGTGACAACCAGTCTGCTATACATATTTCCAGGAATCCTATCTTTCATGAGCGTACAAAGCATATATAAGTTGATTGCCATTTTATTCGTGATCAAATCAAGGATGGCACTATTGTGACGCCATATGTCAAGTCTGAAGATCAACTGGCGGATATCTTGACAAAGCCTTTGGGTCCGACAACTTTTCAGAAATTATGTGGCAAGCTGGGCATACACGATGTGTACTCTCCAGCTTGAGGGGGAGTGTGGAACAACCTGCTTCCTGGTCGATACCATCGACAGGAGGTCGATGGTATCGAGATAGTTACAGTGACAGACATCATTCTGTCGATACCATCGACATGGATGTCGATGGTATCGAGATTATCACAGCTACCGGACAACAGTCCGTCGATACCATCGACATCCATGTCGATGGTATCGACAGAACGTCAGAGGCGAAAACCGACGATCTGCGTCATGTCACTATTTTTATTATACCTGTTGTTTTATTGTTTTTCTAGGCTTTACTCCTTTGTACCACCTTGTATCTTACCCTAATATATAAAAAGGAGTGAGACGGCTATTGCCCTCACACACAAGAGTTGCACCTTGCAGCCGCCAATGTTGTTCGTCTTCCTTCTCTCTCGTTAACAAAGGTCAAGCAATTGAGATCGTACTTGTTGGAGAAGTTTGCATTGTGATTAGTGGTTATGCCCCAAAAACCAACCTTAGCAAAGATACTAAGGACATTTGATTTAAGGATGCATTAATGTAAGGAAAAATATAAAAAAGAAATTATTGAGGTGATAAGAATGGCTATGTTGGACGCAGCGATGATAGCTTTGAGAGACAAGCATACTGATTATGGATATGGCAGTGGCAATTTGGAGTTCACAAGGTCTCAAGATATATTCACATCTTATTAGTTTTATGAGTCTTTGCAAATTTACCCAAACCATTTAGTATTTACTTTCTCACAGGATGAGTAGATCAAAGAATAAGCAAGGATAATAAAGTGATCTCAAGTGAACTCGCTAACATATGTTACATCAATAACCAACTATGAGTCTCTACTTATTTGTTTTGTTATGGAGTGCTGACAAAAGATGTCCATGATATGCAGCGCGTATGTTGTTTTCTGAAGATATTTATTGATTGATGAAGCAAAGGAGCAGCGAATCATAAGCTATAACTAAGAATTTTAGAATCTAGAGATTGTAAGGTTCGTAAAGATAAAATGGAGTGTATTCTGCAGCTTTAACATATAGAAGTTTCAAAGGACGTGGAGCCAAGTTTTTCATGGTGTGGATACCTTAAAAAGTGATTTTCTTTTGTCATTTGTGGTCCACCATTCATATTGAAAGTGATGTTAATAAATACTTCACTCACAGGACCATAGTAGGGTGGATAAAATGTAGTGGGTTATAACAGTACAGGATTGTAATATTCCACTCGGACTAAAAGTAAGTTTTGATAGATCATACATTTCTGTAACCATGTTGTATGGTAATAAATGTTGGGTTAGCACCAAATCACGTGTCCACAACATGAGGGAAGCGGCTATGTAAAATAGTGGGAGAGGGACGTTATGAGAACAAACTGTGGACGGTTGCCTTAAAGGGACAAATATTTGCAATGTATTCCAACAAATGCACCAGTTTGGGTCATTGTTATTGAGCTATTGGTAGGAAGACCTATGTTAACTTGGGGAAGAACTTGCTTATTAGGAGAGATTTGGGTTCATTATATCTTAATGAAAGCGTGACTCAAAACAGAGCTGAATGGAAAACAAGGATCCACATACCAAGTTGAATATAATTGAGAATAGGCATGGATGAAGTTGATGACGAATCTGATCCTATCACGCCTCCTAGATACTTCATTAGGTAGCTTAGATGACTTTACAGGCTAATGATTGTAGACATCAGGGAGTCACATGAACAGTAATCTACCATGCTTTTGTGCTGCATTTAGTGCCCCACGACCTGCCCCCACAGAACATTCATGGAAATGTTGCATGTGTAAGTGATACTTAGGCTTTGGGTTAATATCAACATGACTGTCAGAAGTTAGATAAAGTGTAGACATTTGACGAAAAATGGACAAGGTTTGTTGAGAATGCTACTCGATTATATAACAATTTCGGTAGACATACCTGTATAGGTGTGCAGGTAAGTGATTGCATGAGCTACATCGATAGCAATTTCAAGCCTCTCAGCCATTTCTAATACTTCAACACGAGACCCTGCAGAATCCATGTCGAGCCATCAGCTTCGTAACTAGGTAGCAAAATGTTAGTTGAACATCAACAATGCATATCTTAAACTAATTGCTTGCTACTGTTGAAAATTTATGTTAGCTGTTTTCACATAGGAAAGAGGAAAACAATCTACATCTTAATAATTTAGCACCAACATTCAAGATACTCGAAACAGTATAGACATCACTAAAAATTAATTCAAACAACGACTACGTGAGACACAACATATGCAGATATCTGTTTGTCTATATTTCTCTTCTTATTGCCCTGGTAATAGCTGCCATGGATTCTTTCAGAACAAAGTACCAAGAACCAAATAATCTCGAAATCAGTGCATTTGGAATACGATGCAATATAAAGTAGAAACTCTGATTTAGCATTGGAAGAGACAATTGGACACATACCGTCAATGTGATCTCTAAGATTCCCGTTGCTGACATATTCAAAGACAATTACACCTTCGTTATTTTTCTCGACAAACCCAAAGTACCTGACCAAGTTGTGGTGCTCTATCTGTGCTAAGGTTTGAATTTCATTCTTGAACTCAATGGAGAGACCCTACAACAATTTCCAATACAATGAGCATCGGCAGAAAAGCAGTAGTATACCAAGGTCATGATTTCCTTTTTTCATAATATGTGGCTACAATTGCTTATGATCAACTGCCCGAATGAAAGAGGTTTGATTAATAGACTAGTTATTGTTTAAAGTTCAACATTAATGTTATTCATGATAAGAGAAAAGACATGATTTTCTTTTGTATGTATCAATTTTGCTATCCACAACAACTTAACAATATATATATATATATATATATATATATATATATATAGAGTCAGGCTAGAATACACTCGAGTGTACGGATCGCACGAATACACTCAAGTGTGTTTGCATATCAAGACTATTTTTTGCAAAATGTAAACCATTGATCTTCACCATTATACTATAACTAGGCTACATACAAATTTTGAGCTCATTTGGATGAGTGTAAGTCTCTCATCCAAGGGCAACAAAATCGACGCGCGAAACTAATTTGAAATGTATAATTTTTGTGGTCTTCATAACATGAGCTATACATATCCAAATGTGCTCAAATTTTGCGTATGAGTTGTTCACGAGATGTTTAAGAAGATCAACGGATTAGATTTTCAAAAAAAATATTGCATCATGAAAAACTACTTGAGTGTATTCCGCTCCGAATACACTCGAGTGTATTCTAGCCTGACTCTATATATATATATATATATTATCCCTATCTAAATATATTTCCTACGGAATTTTGAAAACTTGCAAAGAAATGTAAATTCCAATTTTGAAGATATTATATTAATTTCATAACTGAGAACCAAAAGAAAAATTATTCATCTTAGGGGAAGACATCAATGCAAAAAATAATACAACTTGTCAATCGTCCATAAAGAATTCATCTTTTTACCTTATTAGCACGTTTTACGGCTACAACAGAACCGTTCTTCAGCTTGCCTTTGTAAAGAGTTCCGAAGCGACCCTGTCCTATGACATTAGCTGTAGAAAAGTTCCCTGTGGCTTTAAGGATCTCATCCATTGATAGAACGGAGGTCCCCCTCTCTGCAATGTTCCCATTGAAGGAGGGACTTTGCGAATACTTGGAGCTTGTAACGCTGCCGACTTTTGACTCTTTTGATACTGATTCAAAAGATAGAAACAAAAGTCCGCTGGTTTAAATGACTGAAAAATTGAAATCAGGAGAAGGCAAGATATGGATTCAGAAAAGATTAACAACAAGTAGATAAATTGTTTCGATAAATTGGTGGGATAGGGAACGACTAAAAAAGCAATTGCAGCAACAACTATAATATCTGCAGAGAAAAAGTCCTACAGTATGAAGCAGAGGAAAGGTCTTGGGGAGATGGAATTTTGTAGCCTTGACGGTGATCCGTAAAATCAGCTCCCTCATCCTCATCTAAAGTTTTTCGGCGTGGTATGAAGCAGGTGATGCAAGAGCCGGCTAACCCCTTTGCTGATGGCTTGAAAGAAGACGAAGAAAACCGTGTTCTCTCCCCTGCGCTCCTTACGGTTCTGCGAGTGGACGCCACGCTTACGTTGCTCTGCTGGAAGGAGCTACGGGAGAGGTCGTCCCCGTCCGTGTCATACGGATAGCCTCCAAAGGGACTATAGACATGGCTGTAGCTGCTGGCGCTCCGTCGGGACGCGGGCGAGGGATCAGCAACCGCAGCCTCTTTGCCCTCCATCTTGCCTAGCTCCCCTATCCGGCTAATTCCATCCCGGTTCTCTTCTGTTCCTATGGCGTACTCCGCCGCCGAATGCATCACCCTCTGCAGCCTATCCCGTTCAATTGTACTAGACTGCATCGGATCAGAATGGCAGTGGTCGTGTAGCAGAGAAGTGCAGCCGCTGCTCCTCTCCCCTTTCGGCTTGTCTCGCCTCGCATTTGTTTTTGTTGTCTTATTACTTGGAGTAATTGCCAAGTCAAACAAAGTGCCGCATAATAAGAAATTCTTGTTTTTTTAATAACAAATTAAAAACAATTGTTGACGAGGCTCTTACTCGTTTCTTGCTAATATACAAGAAGGTAGCATAGGTGAGCAACTCTAATTATTAATTATATGTATTTGACAATAGAACAACCACCTTAGCCAGCATGAGAAGATGCTTTTCTATACCAATCCTCAAATTCTTCGTTCAACACATATGAAGATATCCATGACATCCTTACAGTAAGTATCACTCCAGTCCTAATTATCCCTTCAACTCTAATATTGGCTCCATTATTTATGTTATTGTATTCTTCCAAAAATGATTTGAGCAAGGCATTCTCAAACGAAAATTAGAACCAATATGCCCATCAAGTCTTCTAGACTAAGGAAACAATAAAACCGATGACTATTCTAACTGTAATTCTAGTTTAGTGAGGAGTTATTTTACACTACCGGAAGACATGCTATCCACGCCAAGCTTAGAATGCTTACTTCTATGCCAAATTATTTGATCATAACAAGTAGGGATGAGATGAATTGGATCCACGGTAACTATGCTCAAAGTAGATAAATATGTATATCTTTCTTAACATTGAAAATGATATTAGGCTTTTTGAGCTCACCTCTGGACGCTTGAAAAGTAAAATTCATAGATATCAGAGGGGCGAACTTAACTGATTAGTTATGAACACCAAGGTTGCTTTTTTTTCCAAATTTTAAAATCGTTTTGATGGTTGTTTGTCATCTATATATTAGTAGAACCTCTAACAAAAAGATCGTTCTAATGATTGTTTGTCATCTATATATTAGTAAACCTCTAACACAAATAGATCAGAATTATTGATCAGAAACCAACATAGTTTGTGTTTAATCATTGATTCCCAAACCAAAACTCATAGGAGCCGGAGAATCTGAATCTGCTCAAAATGATTTCTGGGATGAACCAAGAGTGAATTAATAGGTTTCAATGTCAATTTGACACTAATCTCATTAGAAAAAAATGCTTAGCAATGGTTGCAATGAAAAATTAAGTATATTTTTCTTTGATATTAATAACGAGATTGAGATAAAGGTGATACTTGATCATTTTTTGAATGAAAAGATATACACATAAAAATAGCAAAGAACGAAACATTCAATGGAAGCAATAATATTATGAAAATATTTTTATTTAATCATTTTTTCTTAATTAAATTGGGGTTCATGCTATTTTTTTATATTTAATATACATTTATACTGTATTTATGACTTATATCTCCCCCCTCTTTTGAATAATATTAATTTATGTTTCACTAAAATATCATTTCATTAATGTTTCACATAAAAAGAAACAAGTTTTTAGACTAAGATACAAAAGTTTGCTTATTATCACTTGCATTTGATAGTTTGTAAATTGAAATTTATCTACATGAGGAACATGATGCTAAACTAATAGTTATGGGCACCATACTTTAAGGTGCTCATGGGGAAATTTGTAATGAACTATTAGTTAACCATGACTCAAACACAAATTGATTGGAATCACAACTCAAAACGACATAGTTTGAATAATCAATCTTCATCTTAGATTCCATATAATCCAAACTCAGGTGGGTTTTTGTTGAATGGAGTGTAGATTCATGTGTCTCAACATCAAGTTGATACTCGTTTAGTAATGAAACAACTACTCAGCCATAAATGTGACGAAAAGTCAAGACAAAATAAAAGAAACATTAAACTGTGTTTCTTTAATCAAGAACAAAATACGGCATCCATGTTTGTTTGAGTAAAAGAGACGTGCATATTATAATAAATTAGAAACTACTATATTTATTTAAATTGTATATACTTTTGGATTTTTAGCACCAGAAGCTGTGGAGCTTCTGAAAAGGATCCAAAAAGTTATGAATAGTAATGTAATGTCTCCTAAATGTATGGATGTAGTGTTTCAAAGGATTGTCTTTGCCATCCAGAAAGGACTAGCGGCGTAGCTTGTTGCCCGCTTGTCTCCTGTTTCGATGTAATTCAGATTTATTTGTAATTAAATAATTTTGAGTTAAGTGTTCAACTATGCAATAAGAGTATAAACCCGAAATCAAGGTTTAAGATCTTATCTAAAAAAATACTTATCTAAAAAAAAAGGTTTAAGATGAACCTTTTGTTTTTAGTAGAAAAGCCAATGAAACTCAACTGTACTTTGCCGATTGCAGGTTTCTTTAAAAGTTTTTTCTTTTCTTTGGTTTCTAGATCACACTTTACAAATTAAATTTTGAAGTCAGCGTCTTCTGAATTGCCAGGTGACGTTTTTTTTTTTTTTGGCAGAACATAGTTGCTAGACAGCGGAACGCGAACTTGGGATAGCAACGGGGGAAATTTGTAAAAGGTATTTGAACCAGGTGGAGAATGGATTTGCACTCCAAAACAATTCTTGCAGTTCGCAGCGTCGTCCAGTATAGGATTGTGCTTGTTTTATTTTTTTTGGTTCTCCTTATAATACAAAGAAGGCAGCACGTGCTCAACCTTCACTAGAATTCAACTTTCTTACGAGGCGTGTAACGTGTGTTCTCACTTCTCCTTCCTACCTGTACCTGGACCCCACCCCTTTCAATTGTACTAGATTGGCACACTACATCGGATTATAATGGAAGAAGCAGCAGAGAAGCCAGGCGGGAAATGCTGCATGTAATTGCCAAGTAATTACCGCTCCTGCTTTCTTCACCTATGGTCATTACTAGCCATGTTTTACCTCACTTCTTGTTCTTGCTTTGCTGCATCTAATTGCCAAATCAAACAAAGTGCTACCGAATCAGTAACTACTGCTGACGGATCTACTCTATTGTTCTCTTGAACTTGCTATCTGAAAACGTCGGCATGTTTGAAAATAGATGGACCAAAGATAGAGGTTAAAGGAAACAGTCGTAAATTTCTTATGAAAAAGATGGGAAGCAATTCTATAGCTGAGAATCCTGGAAGACCTTTTTCCATATTTATCTACAAGTTCTAGTTGATTAATATATAGGAAAAAAAACTAATTTAACACACTTTTGTAAAAATATTTACCAACATAACACATTTTACAAAATATTTCCTAAAGTAGCACACTTTTGTCTGAAAATGCCACTTTCACTTTTAATGGCGTTTTTCAATTTTTTTTTATATTTTTCAATTTTTTTTTTACTTAAAAGTAGATACGCAAACTAGTGTGGTGCTTTTCAGTTCTGATTACAAAAAGCTCCACACAAAGTGTACTATTTTGAAAAATATTTTACAAGTATGCTATGTTGGTAAATATTTTTATAAAAGCGTGCTAAATTGTTTTTTTCCTAATATATATGTCGTAGATTTTAATGCCGTCGCTATTGTCCAATATTTATTCCTACTCCAATAGTACCTTTTATTTTTTATTAAATGAACCTCTCCTTTTCAAACAGTCGTTAAATTTATGAAAGTCAAAGACGAATACGGATGTTTGCGTAAGGGGCTTATGTAAGGCTTTAGAAACGAGAATTTATAAACACCTGCTTTCTCATCTGGAAACCAACTGCTAATTGATTGTTTGATTTCTAAAGAAATCTTATCCTGACCTTGAGAAATCTATAGCTTACTTATTAGCTGAAAAGATCAACTAACGTCAAGCATGCCTGCTCTCAACGTCTAGGGCTGACATGACCTCCACTCAACAAAACTGTCTTCTAAACAGAAGCACTGGTTGCGTCCTTTTCCCATATTCTTGACTGGGCTTGTCTTTGTTGGATTGCCGTCGATTGATTAGCGGTTATCTCAACTGAATTGATACGAGGACAATGAAAGCTAAATCTGGGGACAGCGGGGATCGACTATGTTTGTGTTTACCAATTCTAATTCACTCTTGTGGCTGTTTAACATGTTTTAAGGCTTGAGGCGCACGCCCACTAAGGCCTTTGTATAAAGAAGGCTAACAATTTCAAAGGCCGACGGTAACATATACCAAAATAAGAAGAAAAGCTTTTGTAGTTACTTTGATTAATTTTTGCTATCAGGGAAGTTTATCAAGTGTATATAAATAGCATTTACATAAGGCGTTTTCCGGATCAAGACCTGCTCCACATATGCCCATATGATGGACATTAGAGGCGTCTAAATACAGCTTTAGTTTAAACAAGTGTTTGGGGCTTACGTTAACAAGTGATAGGGCTTAAGTCCGCTAGTTTGAACAGGATTAAGGGTATCAAATTCTCAACACGGTATTAATTTGGTCTTGAGATTGGTCACTACTCCCAATGCAGATCATAATTTGTTGTATTTTTCAAAGAGCTATCAGATAAATTATTGAATTAACATATCACTGTTGAATATCTAACCTTTTTGTATATAATATATAAGAAATTATGTCATCTTTTAAAGTATCATAAAGATAGATTCTAATTTGTCAACAGAAACAAATAAATTGGTCAAAAAGCACAAACTCAAACCTCAATTGCTATTTTAAGGGTCACACTGGGTTAAGTTCAAATGTTTAAACATCAAAATGACACTTAACCTCGACGCAGGAGAAGTACTTGTTCACTATAGGTCTAAATTGACCAAACTCTTATTTTAATGATGACTAAACTATTTCAATTATTTATGTATAATGCTTCTACTTGAGTGATTTCAGATTAGGTATAGACACACTTCAAATGCCCTAACGTGCGCATCTCAACTTGGAGAAAAGATAAGTTAAAATCAATGCAAGTGTACTTTTGTGGAATATGATGTAAATCCATTAGAATCATGTTGTAAATAACTTGTAATGATTGTATGACTTGTTATTAATCTTAAAAAAAAATAGGAGCACTTAATCAAATATTTAAGCAATTTAATGATAATTTTCAAAATTCATTACAGGCTATTTGTCGGTCGAATTACAAACTCGACTGATCCCTTGATGGATTTGGAGAATGTCATGGTTTGGTTGAGTTTACCACTCACAAAACTCGACCGATCCCTAAATTGGAAAAAATTGATTTAAGTAGTGGTCGAGTTCATCCAGGATAAACTCGATCGATTGTTCAAGTCTGATTTGTAGTGTAATCGGTCGACTTACCTTTGTTGAAACTCGACCGATTGTACTGTACAGAAAAGTATAGATAAGTGTTTCTAACCCTTGGAGTGTTACAAAACTCGAAAAAATATCTGTTGCAATACCCCAAACGGCTAGTATTTGTCTTTAAGTGTTTTGAAAGACTTGTAGGCATCTCCAACTATAAATAGGACCCTTAGGCTTCATCTCATGATTAGCCAAACACTATGAAGGTTCGTATTCTATAGTTGAGTGCCTCTTACAGTCTCCTCTATCTCTCTCTCTATAAGCATAATCACTAGCATCATCTATTAGAGTGAGTAGGAAATTTGTAAGAGAACTAGTCCTACATGTATAGCCTGTGAGGCTCTCACTTCCACCACCTCCCAAATCTCTCATTTCTACCATGAAGATGAAGATGAAGGTACTCTCTCTTAGCTAAGAGAGGTGAAGAAGAAGAAGAAGGGAAGGCATCCATTGGTGAAAGCTTCTCCTTGGTGAAGGTGAAGTCAAAGGCTGAGATCCAAGAAGAGTGGGTAATTCCTCAAAGGCTGAAGACTTGTGCAAGAGTGGGTAAGTCCTTGGTGAAGGTCAAAGACTTGTTGCAAAGTGGGTAAGTTGTTGGTGAGGTAGAAGACTCTTAGTTGGATAGGTAAGTCCTTTGG
This sequence comes from Alisma plantago-aquatica, assembly GCA_963693085.1. NCBI lineage: Eukaryota > Viridiplantae > Streptophyta > Magnoliopsida > Alismatales > Alismataceae > Alisma > Alisma plantago-aquatica. Next base: position 1,955,681,999 of record OY856409.1, read on the forward strand.
TAGGTTTTTGGCTCCCTTCTCCTCAAAGGGAAAGTTGGGTAACCTTGTCCCGAAAAAGGTAGGTCATGTATTGTAAGCCTTATGACGGAATATATAAGAGTGCAATGGTTAAGAAATCCCAGAGGTTGACCTCTCTAGGTAGTGGACTGGCCCTTGCATGCAAGAGCAATCAACATCCTCTATGCTTCTATCACCCCCACCGAGTTTAATCAGATCTCTTCTTGTGAGATAGACTATGAAGTATAGAGAAAGCTATGCATCACTTATGAGGGTACTCAATACATGCTCAAGGGTCTTCTTGAAAACTTTAAGATGGGGAAGAAGGAGAGGATAACTGAGATGTACTCAAGGCTCAACATCATTGTGAATGGTCTTGCCGTTCTAGGTCATCTTATGAGTAGAGGAGAGATCAACTCAAAGATCCTTAAAACTCTCCCCAAGAGGTGGGAAGTCAAGGTGACTTCTATTGAAGAAGTAAAGTCTCTTGGTGATATCCCCATTATAGAGCTCATAGGAAATCTACAAGCTCATGAAGCCAAACTTGACAAGCAATTTGAAGAAGAAAGAGAAGAAGAGAAACATATCAAGAGGATGAAAAAGGTTGAAATCTTAGCTCAAATTGAAGCTACTGTTGGTCAAGCTTCTCCATCCTCTCAAGTTGAAGAAGATGCCATGTAATCCAAGGGTAGACTCTACAAATGCAAGCCTTCCTCCTCCATCTGGTGCCTCAAGTGTGGAAAGAAAGGTCACTTCAATATAGATTGTTTACAAAGCAAAAAGACTCATCATCACAAGAGAAGAAAAGTATAAGAAGAAGGAGAAATGGCACAAAAGCTCATGTGACTCCTCCAACTCAAGCTCAAGTGACTCCTCCAACTCAAGCTCAAGTGAAGAATCAAATGGAGGATCTAGATCAATCTGACGCCTTGATGCACCACAAACGAGATTACCCAAAATCAAATCTGAAATTATAACTAAACAGACATATTACCAAAAATCATAGAAAATTAAAATTGATTTAGCAGAAGCACCATAAGCCAAAAACTTAGCACATATAGGTCCACAAGCCTGCCACATGCATTATATATCATAACACATGGTGCTTACATCACTATGCATCATCATTCCAGCCATCAACCTATTACATGAGATACATGTTCCACATATACACATGCCATATCTATATAACCATGGCTCACAGGACAAAAACCTCGTATAGTTAACATATCCACAAAACACAATGAGAACACCCCCAAAGACCTGAATGTATAGGGATGACATCTAGGACTATATCACCAAAAGACTAGTAGCACATCCAACCTTATTAGCTACTACTCTTGCTGATGTTCTTCCTCAATTGTATAGTCTCTACTTCTTCATGAATGACCACTTAAAAGATGTGGAAACTCACAGGGTGAGACCAAATGTCCCAGAGAGAGATATAACTCTCCGCCAACCCCTATTAAAGCATAGATAATTAAGCAGGTAGATAAAGTACTAAGTAGGTTGAGAAGATTCAACTAAATGATATGTATCTAAAAAATAAAGCAGATTAAGCAAAGCTAGGAAGCTATCACTGAGTAGTAGAACAATTAATAATCTAAGAAGGAATATGAAGAACATGTATAACAATTGACTTCTCTTACCATCTTATAATTCAAGAAATCAGTAAAAAGATAAGGCAAAAGGCTCAAAGAATGTTATTCGTATTTGACCCTAAGCAAGATACACTAACGACTGTGTTACGTCTTTTATTATTGCCATGAGGATTCGAATTGTACGACCCAAATCCAACCGACCATTGTTAAGTCAAAATCGGTGCCATACAAGGTTAATGGAAGAGCCAAAATCTAGGACCTCCCCACACCTCTTGGTCAGCACAAGAGAAAATACTATAGAGACATATCTGTCAATTGCAACAATGACATATAGTCAAGCTCAGAGATTGGCTCACACATGGCCATCCACACATATATAATCAAACCTTACCCACTTTGGTACAAGTACGATACTAGAAGAACATGCTCACACATGGCCATGTTGACTCAAGGTCAATTAGGTTAATGTTGACTCAAGTCTAAATTGACTAAACCCTTGTTTTGATGATGACTAACCATTCCACATATTGGTGTCTAACGCTTCTACTTGAGTGATTTTAGATTATGCATAGAAACACTCCAAATGCCCTAACTCGCACATCCTAAGTTGGAGAAAAGATAAGTTAAAGTCATACAAGTGCACAATTTGGGGAAAACGACCCAAATGACCTTAGAACAATTTTGTAATCACTTGTAATGATTGTATGACTTGTAATTAAGCTTAGAAAAATAGCAGGGACACTTAATTCCGATGTTTGATCACTCAAAAATCATTTTGTAAATTTCATCACAGGCTGTCGGTCTGTCGAGATACAAACACGACCAATCCATGATGGATTTTGGAAATGAAGTGAATCGGTCGAGTTTACACTTCACAGAACCCGACCAATCGACCATTTGGCCAAAACTGATTTTTACCTATCAGTTGAGTTTTCCTTAGACAACTCGACCGATTAGTCAAATATTGGCTTTGTCAGATAGTGGATCGGTCGAGTTACCTTTATTGAAACTCGACCGACTGCACTATACTGGAAACATAGAAAAAGTGAATTAGACCGTTGGAATGATGTTGGGACCCAAAATATATCTGTTGCAAGTTGTAAAATGACTATTTTTTGTCCTTAAGTGTTCCCACTTGATAGAAGGCATCCTCAACTATAAATAGGACCCCTTGGGCTTCATCCCATGGTTAGCCAAGCACCATAAAAGTCCCTATCTATATTTGAGTCTCTCCTTCCACTCTCTAAGCTTAATCACTTGCTACATCCATTAGAGTGAGTAGGAGATTTGTAAGAGAGCTCACCCTTCATGTATATCTTGTGAAGCTCTCACTTCTTTCACCCCCAATCTCTCATTTCAACCATGAAGATGAAGGTTCTCTCTCTTGGGTAAGAGAGGTGAAGAAGAACAAGGGAATGAGTCCCTTGGTGAAGATCAAGACTGAAGACTTGGAGCAAGAGTGGGTAAGACCTTGGTGAAGGCAGAAGACTCTTTGCTCAAGTGGGTAAGACCTTGGTGGAAGCTTCTCTGAGTGAAGGTGAAGTGAAAGGCTGAATATCCAAGAAGAGTGGGTAATCCCTTGAAGGCTAAAGACTTGTGCAAGAGTAGGTAAGTCCTTAGAAGAAGGCGGAAGACTCTTACAAAGTGGGTAAATCCTTGGCAAGGTTGAAGATTCTTTGTATTGGATAGGTAAGTCCTTTGGTTGGTCATGTATTGTAAGTCTTATGAATGAATATAAGAGTGCAATGGTTAAGAAATCCTAGTGGTTGACCTCTCTAGGTAAGTGCACTGATATACTTCTAGTTTGAAGTGTGGAACCACTCTAAATAGCTTTTCAATTGGTGTATGCTCAATCTCTCTCCCCCATGATATGCATATTTTAGTAGCACTCAAACTTCCTATTTAGCAACCTTATCTTTTGATATATCTTGAAGGTCTAATAAATTTTATTTAAGTGCATTCAGCTCTATTGACCCCCCTCTAGAGCATCTAATCACCCATCTAGGATCCAACATGTCGTTCTAAAAAAGAGGTATTGGCTCACTCATGACCATCCATATCACAAGGAGATCATCTCAGACATGACTATCTCACACCACCTGTAATTGTGGACGCAAGGAGATACTTGACTTGTACCCCCACATTTCAAAAATATGCACTCTGAGTTTCCTGTAGGAATGACTTGTTTCACCATCCAGTACTAAGATTGACACTAGAATGGATCTATGGCACATGGAACCTACATGATTAGAGTTTCACTTACTTAATTAAGACAATTAAGTATCTTTTAGCATCAATCAAGTTACAATGTACAAATTCAAAACAAACTCTATAAAATAAGGGACATAGTGCAACTCCAGAAGATATAAAACATATAAGGTGTGAACTAGTCACATCATCACCACATGATACTTATAGCACTGCCATTCACAAGGCCATCACTAATGTCACATCACTGTGGGACAAAAATCCCTCCATCATATTACTGGAGGATGTCACCTCATAATAGGCCTCAAGCCTTCACAATGTCATAGGACCCATCACATTAATATGATTCATCATATCTCATCAAGTCTTATATCCATCAACTTGTATCACATAATTATTACCACAACATGCACAAGATACGACATTCATTTCAACTGCATGGTTAGGATCTCATCAACAGGAGAGAGAAATCATTATAATATGATAATCTGTCTAAGTGAGACATACAGACACATCACATTTCCTAACATTAGGGTTAGGGTTACATGTATAGCCGATTAGGGTTTTATAGCTTAATTCAATCACCAAACCCTAGGTACACCATCTCCCACTTTTTTGGAGCATATTAAGGTCAAGGAATATGATTAGGGTTAACCAACCAATCATCCAAACAACACTATGCTTGCTTCATTACTTGCTTGCTCATATACATGTGTTGATTATATAGTTGAGTATGTATACCAGCCATCATCATATATGTGTCTTGACCATCCATAAACAAGATGTCTCGAACACCTTCACCCAAGGTGTCTCAACTGCAACCCACAATGAAACGACCGCCATCAAACCGACAACCAAATCGTTACTAATTAATGTGGGTTAATCATAAACAACAGATTAACAAAAATCACTAAAAAATTAAAACCATTTGCAAGTAGATCCTTTTTCATAAAACTCTTACTGAAAGATCTAAAACTCATACATATCGTGATTTACATTATACAACATTGTTTCATCTCATCTCAAGGACAACATAAAATAGTTTCTCTATCAAGACACATACTGGAGCAATATAAAACCTCAAGGCATACAAGCCAAAATCTCAGACCGTTCATGAAACCATTACGAGCTGACTCCAAGGACATGAGACTATAAAGACGACACATAGGACTTCTATCTACAAGACACGATAGATAATACACTTCACCTGATCTGTCACTGCTGCCTCAGCTATTGTTCGTCTTCTGCAGAACGGTGTCCACCACTTCGTGCTCATCCACCAAAAAATTGTGGATCCCACGGGGTGAGAAAATTGTCCTAGCGAGAGATATAACTCTCCACCTACCATATTATTATTGTAGATAAACATTATAAAACTAAGTAGGGGCTCCTTTATATTAACAGCCAGGATTAATCATTATATGAACAGAATAAGAAAATCTCCTTTCTTAAGGTGAACATTGCATTTACCCATGTTAGAGTTATAAATCATTTATCTACTTTGCAAGGAATGTAAGGAAACATAAATAACATCTATCAACTAAGATGTATAACTGAATTGTGCATCAATCAATATTTTTCACATTCGATCCTTAAGCAGATATGCTACACGGCTGAACATATTTTACAATCACACTTATGCCCTGAGGAGATGAAGCATACCCCATTCATCTCCAACCGACCACAAACTTCTCACAAGTCGGTACCATACAAGGTCAATGGAAGAGCCGGTTGCCATGAACTCCCTTGTCTCGATCAGTACGAGACCACTTAGGCTTAGCAGGACATCTTGTATCAGCTACAATATAGCTGTGCCAGGGTACAAAGGCATCCTTTCTTAGAGCTGCAGCCCAACTGTGCTCTCTTAGGGGAACATCTACAACAACCATCCCCAGTTGAGTCATGGTCACTTAGGCACCATACTCTGAGTTATGGTCACATAGGTACCATACTCTGAGCCATGGGTCAGTTCACCGTGCTCTATTGAGACATTCTTATGAAATTACTAAGTCATGGTCACTTAGACACCATGCCCCCACATATTCAAAAATATGCATTCTGGGTTATGCCATGGGAAACCCATTTCACCATTCAGCAAATTCTGACGTTGATGGATCTATGGTCAGGGCAATGTTTTATGGTTTCTAGTGATATATTAAGTCCATTACACCATTCTTTTAGCATTGCACGATATGGGAGATACCCATTTACCCTTATACACGATACAAGTTTAAGACTACAACTCTTGCACGATAGAAGGTGAACACTCTAAATAATATAGAGTTGGATAACCCTAGGTGATGGGTAAGCTGATACAGAGTGGTGAGTGATACCACATGGACGATATGAATGATATATCTAGATTGATAAGGAATAGCACCAATTCTTATCTTGTGGATGATATGAGGTTCAATTCATACTTCATGCACAATATGGCATGATGGAACCAATCTAGTATAAAACCCTAGATGATGGTTTGGAATCTGATATAACCCCTTTGTGTAATGGATGGTGGTATGAGAATTTAATAAGACATCTAGCTTGTCAAGTAATTATATGATAAGGTTGATCCTTGAAGGAATGAAGGGGTTATGAGTCTAAGGGTCTACCTAAATGGTAACTCGATATGGTAACCCAATATGTTACCCGATATGGATACCCGATATGACAATCCTGAAGGGAAACCAATATGGTATCTTGGGTATACTACTCAAATGATATATGATGAGGCATATGCTCTATGCCCGGTATGGTGCACACCTCGTGCACGATATGGTGTCAAGTACATAGCTTGTGCATGATATGGCACCAAGCACATAGCTTATACTCGATATGGGGTCAAGCACCTAGCTCATACCCGATACAAAGCTAATTTGAAGTAATAAGATCTAAGTGATAGTCCATCTGATGTGGGTACATGATATGCTGATTAGGGATTACACCCTAAAACGTGACATGGTGATGTGGTTATACCACATGCCCGATATGGATACATGACATGAAGTAAAGAATGTGGTTTAAAGTATAATATGATATTACTCACATCTTGATACCCAATGTGGTAGTGACACTCCAATCATGTGTAATTGATTGAGTGACATATGTTGAATATGGTATTATTTAATAAATGATGTGAATTGTTAATGATGGACTAATATTCCTCAAGAGGAGGATTGAACTGAAAGTATGATGTACTCGATATCCTAGTAAGGATGAGAGAGAAACACATACTTTGTGTTGATAATCATTTAAGGATAAATGATGAGAATAAATAAGTATGATTGAATACTTATGATATCTATACATGCTCCTAGAAGTGTGGAGCAATTAAATAGGGTTTGGATTAATAATATGAACATGAAACCCTATTCGGCTATAAAGGGAAACCCTAACCCTAATAATGGGAAGGTTGTATTTCTTTTATTGAATAAGTCTTGTAAAGCATGTTAAATACTTGTATAACAAGTATAATGTCTATAGAGGTCTTATGACCTAGAGATTGTTGTTACCTAGTAAGAGGTGACAAGATGTGTATGGCCTTGTGAGCCATGTGAATAAGTTGTTGCCTAATGAGAGGTGATAAGATGTGTATGGCCTTGTGAGCCATGTGAATAAGTTGTTGCCTAATGAGAAGTGACAAGATGTGTAATGGCCTTGTGAGCTATGTGAATATTTTGTTGCCTAATGAGAAGTGGCATATAAGATACAACTCCATATCATGCAAGGGGATATCATTTCACAAACATATCAGGCAAATGATGCATGCATACTACCATATCGGATAAGAGCTACTTGTTTGGTTGCTTGACCCTGATATCACTTTATAAAGTGATACCATCTTCTTCAAGCTCTAGTCCTCCGTTCTAACTATTACAGTTCATGGAAAAAGGTCTAAGAAACTACTAGAACTCTTAATTCCATCAATTATTTTAGAAATTTTCAAAATTAAAAGTAGTTCATTAAGTATAGCAATTTAGGTGATGAATAATAACATGATAGAGTTCAGTTATATAACCCGCCTTGTGAACAACTTCAAAACTCCAAGCTCCAAAGCTTCACATCCTAAGGTTGAAGAAGAACTTCTCCAAAGTCCAGGGCTCATTTAGAACTCCTCCATAGATAAGAAATCACCATAGTTAAGCACTTAGTGAAGAAGGAAAGAAAGGAGTATTCATAACCCGATATCCTACTTCAACCAAGGTTGAAGATGACCAAAGCCTTACCTAAAGCTTGATGCTCGAGATATCCTTGCTCCTTGAGATGCTTTGCATGATACCTAAGGGCCTTTGCATGATATATCCACATGTAAAGGTTATGAGGATCATAAACTTTCATAAGTTGGTGAAAGGTGAAGTATATATACTTGGGTTCATGAGATAAAGCATATAAGAGGTGTCTTCACCTCAAGCTACTAGATGACACGTGGCCATACATAGTTGACATGTGGCCATGCATGCACACATGTATATCTTTCCATTCAAGAGTCTTGAGGATAACCTAGAGACAATATCTCGGCCCTTACTTATCTTGTTGGGCAAGTTATCTCATCTTTATCTCATCAAATAAGCAACCTGATACACTTTTTGTAAGGAACTTTGCAACCTGTCAAGGACCACCTCCTTGAGGTGCTCTTCCCATCATGGCCTTTTCCAAGGCTTAAAAAACTGATAGGAGGCCTCTACCATGGCTCCTTGGCCGATAGGTCTCCTTTTATCAAGTCTTCAACTCGATACAACACATATAAGGATCTTGCCTTGTAACACCCAGATTTTTTTTATCACGTCAGTGGAAGCATTTTTTTTCTTTCTGGGGTATCACAAACATGATTACCAATGCAATTACAGTAAATGAAACACTTTGGAAAACCGATTCATACATAGTTTCGACAAAGAAAAACAAGTCATCTAATATACTCTACTAAAAAGACTATGCATAATAAAAGATGTCTAAACTCTGGACCATCTCGGTAGATGGCACCCCACTAGGCAAGCTTGAAAATCTCGTTCCTTTGATCCTCAGCTGCTCCAAAACCTGCGAACATCGCGTCCCCAACCATGCATTGGGAAAAACAGTTGTTAGAGTAAGTGGCATGAGTATTCTAAAATATACATTACTAAAGAACTAAAATGGGACATTATAAACATGAAACTAACATTAAGCTCTGAATAAAATCTAAAACATAAAGTCTCTTATTTCTTAATATGAATTCTTATCTTATTCTGGAGTCATGTACTCTGGTACATGGATCTCATGACCTACACCAAAGTGCCTAGGTCATACTTATCTTATCTAGTTCCCTCTCATCATACTCATGGATGAGGTTATGGGCATCTCTAATCTAAGGTATCTTTTACTTACGATTTTTATCTGACTGTGGCCACCATTATACAATAAGGCCTCCTGAATTGGCGTATCTACGCCCTGAATTGGTACCGAAGTACCCTGAAATGGCACTACATGCCCTGAATGACACCGATGTGTCTCTGAATTGGCATGACTACGCCCTGAATTGGTGTCGCAACACCTCTGAATTGGAGTAACACTCCTCTGAATTGGCAACAGATGCCTCTGCATCGTCCCGGGACTACTGAATGAGGACTTATCATATAATGTTTATGTGAAGGCTTCGACTTATTTAGCTTAAGTCTAAACTTACTTAATCCGTAATCTGAACTGAAGCTGAATACTGAATTCTGAATCTGAACTTATCTTATATTAAAACTGAACACTGATAACTGACTCATCTAAAACTGATTACTGAGTACTGAGCAAGTACTAAATTCTAAATCTAAATCTGAATCTGAATCTTTTATTCTTAAGTGATAAACTAAATCTACAACTGAATGTGAATATGGATATCAATTACTTCATAATTGAGATTGGGTCTAAAACCCTTATCATGTTTATTTAATATCTGGCTACTCACACACTGAGTAAACTGAATCTAAATCTGATGTCCTTGTTATCTAGATACATCTTAATTTGAAACTCTGATTCATTAGAATGACCTCATTGATAATAATTATATGACAACTGAGTCTAGAGGCTTAGGAAAAAGGATCTAAATTGCATATAGAAAGACTAAGAATACAAAGCACCTTAAGTCAAGTTTATGAAAGTAGTTTAAGTACAAAATATCTAAAAACATGAATTTTGACAAGATGATTTAACCTTTATAAGATCTTATTAAATCTGATCTTACCCTAAACCTTAATGTTTGCATATGAATTTACATATTAAACCTTAAATATCAAAATAAAAATCTTATAAAATATTGTCTTGCACTTAATCATAGCTTTATGCATCATCATCTTATAATATTATTCAAAACTCATTTTACAATTTATTCTGATCCCAATAGTACCTCGATTCTGAAAATTGGGCCATATCTTAATATGTTCAAAACTTATATTTTTCACATTATAGTTAACTTATAGATATTACTCATTATAAGAAATCTGATTAACTTATTAGCTCTTAGATTCTCTACATATATAAGACATCTTACTCTCATATTTCTAATTGAAATCTAAATACAATGTTATATCTAGAGATATGAGAAATCCTAATAGCATAATTATACTTTAAATCTCAATATAAAGTTATCCCAAATCATTAACTAAGTATGATTATATTACTTTCATATATTATCTCTAAATATTTAAATCATCACCAATAAATCTTATAAGAACTTGATTCCTTAATTTTTTCCCATGGACCTAGTCCATGAGTCACAACCATAGAGAGAAACATATCTCTATTTGAGATTTGAGTATATGAACTTACATAAAGATATAAGTATGGGAATAATCCTATTTACACATCTTAACATTAAGGTCTTAGCATATTGAATCACGTAAATCATGAAAGTCTTATTAAGTGACATGTAAACATATTGATCTTAAATCATGAGTACTCATGGGCATGGACAACTTACCTGTGTCATAGAGTATAAAATCTTCATCTTGGATTCCTCTAGTCGGGTCTAAATCCTATAAAACTTGTGGTGTAACACTTCCTTGAAGTTCAATGATGAGTTTCACACCTATCACATTGATTTAACAAAGCATCAACACATACAATCGTATAATCTTTCCATAAATGTAATTACCTTACCCATATCTTTTCAGATTCTAGAAAATTCTTCAAGGTGTTCTTTGTATCTCAAGATTTCCAACGAGCCCTTAAGCACCCTATTCTGACAACCATATTAAATGCTACAAATCCCCAAAGTTTATAACAAATCAAATTTGAATCATATTACCTCTTTTTTTCTATTCGCTTCAGCCTAATTGGGCCTCAGGCTGGCGGCCCATCAAGGACGGTCATGGAGCCCTCCCTCTCCTTCACACGAAGTGACGCAGACCAGGGGTCGCATGCCCCTGTTTTACTGTGAAATAGGGTACCGACTCCCCCGCCTCCTCTCCAGTGAAAACTGACATCCACGATCGATTCGGAGACAAGAATCGGATGCATCGATGTTGATCATTTCCTTGACAATGAGGTATACACGACCAGGGAACCCAGTCGCAACCCAACTGGGATCTCACCCACACGGCTGACTATGGTGCCACCTCCCCTATTTCCACGGCAGTAACAGGGTAGACCGCCCCAAAGACCTTCGGAGATCTATCTCGCGCCTAGACGCCACACGTTGCTTGGAGGACGATTGCTAGCCTCACCACAACTTCACCCCTATCATATCTAGCAACTATGTTGGTGCAAAGAGGTGCCTTCGTGGATTGGTCCTCTCAAAGCCACAACCTCCAGTTGCCATCAGATTGCCTTCCTCGATTCTCCTCTATGTGAGTTTGAGCTTCACACCACCTGGGAAGCTCCCTGACACCTCAGATCGTGTCAAGCACCACCTACACGTCTAACATTTCCTCCTCTTTTTCCTGAGGAGGGCGCCGATCTGGAGAGGGCTGGGGCAAAATCTTCCGCCACTCTCGTTTTCCTCCCTTTCTTCTCTATGATTTCTGCCTCTGTCTCTTTCTGTCGATGAAAACCCTAAGGATCGTCCTCCTTTGCGGTGCCAAGGACCAATACTTTTATAGGCCCTTGCTTCTTATTCTCGCAATGAGACCAGATTTAGTCTGGACTCTAGTCACTTCCCTATTTCGGAATAATAGAGAGTCACAAGACCTCTCCCTGATATTGCGTTGTACCAATAACTAACCCATCTCAGTTGAACTGAAGGTCTGGTCATGAACCATCAGTTCATCCCTCCATATCCTTGGTTCATTGTTTAAAAAGGCATAAAATTGATATATTTCTTTCATAATTTCTATAGACTACTCTTTGATTCTGATAGGTCCCAAAATTTGACCAATGCCTCATATGTCTATCTTGTTCTTGCAAAAAATTATCACAACCTAATTCACTAACTAGACTACACCATTATAGTGTGTGTGATTTCACATGTCCCATTATCTAGATCAACAAATTGAATCACCAAAACTGTCTCACCTCTAATATGTCATTGAGAATATTTAATCAATCCTAAATTTCATTGCTACATACATTGGAAAGCTAAACTTAGGAAAATTCTAAGGATCTCTTAGGCGTGTTATGTAATCCATAGAAAAACCTCATTATGACCATATTAATCAACCTTAAATTTTTGTATGATCTTTCTAGCATCCATCATGATCAATTCACCAAAAGGACCTTGGGTTCTAGATATGCATAATTGGACTCTAATATACAATAAAATATGTAAAACTTGACCCACTTGTCTTGATCTCACATAACTAGGTTTTTTTTGTAATACTTCCATTCACAATAATACTGAACAAAATTTGGGATGTTACAATTCTACCCACCTTTTACAAATTTCATCCACGAAATTTCTCTAGGCTACTACCCACCTTAGGGTTCTTCTTACCTCTTCATTTATTGCTAATTAACATATTGAGGTACAAATATTCAAAATTTTGCATGAAAAGAGATATTTAATGTATTTTCATAAAATATTTATGTAAGCATTATCTATTACCTTGGTTTATTGCTTAACTCTTACTTAGGGTTTATGAAACTAAACTTGGCTTTATACTTAGGGCATCTACCTCAATCTTGTCATGACTTTCTAACATTAGGTTTACATGGTTGTCTAATCTTAGGTTCTTTAGGTAACTCCTACATTCCTAGATATGTGGTGATCATGCACATACCTAGAGATGTGGGATTCTGACATGCTATCTCTCATTAACCTACTAATACATGTGTCCCATTCCACACAGACAAGTAAGAATGAGAGATGCATCAAAGTCTAGTGCTTATGATATTCCTCTTCAATTCTCAATTGGCTGGCCATAACCATTGAGAATACAGAAGCAACGTCATTAGCTAGGGTTAGGTTGAAACTTGAGACCTAGAATACGTAAACATCTATCTATGACATCTCTATTTTTCTAAGGTGAAAACTCTTAGTTGTTCTAGGTCATTGTATCTTTCTAGGGGAATCTATCCCTAAACCCTAATCTCTTATCTTCATCCTTGGGTGACTGTGAGAATCGTATTTGCCTAGTGGCCATTTACCAAATTGCTCTGATACCATATTGTAACACCCAGATTTTTTTTATCACGTCAGTGGAAGCATTTTTTTCTTCTTTTTGGGGTATCACAAACATGATTACCAATGCAATTACAATAAATGAAATACTTTGGAAAACCGATTCATACATAGTTTCGACAAAGAAAAACAAGTCATCTAATATACTCTACTAAAAATACTATGCATAATAAAAGATGTCTAAACTCTGGATTGTCTCGGTAGATGGCACCCCCACTAGGTAAGCTTGAAAATCTCTTAGACCTTTACTTGTTCCTTTGATCCTCAGCTGCTCCAAAACCTGCGGACATCGCGTCCCCAGCCATGCATTAGAAAAAATAGTTGTTAGAGTAAGTGGCATGAGTATTCTAAAATATACACTACTGAAGAACTAAAATGGGACAGTATAAACATGAAACTAACATTAAGCTCTGAATAAAATCTAAAACAAAAAGTCTCTTATTTCTTAATCTGAATTCTTATCTTATTCTGGAGTCTTGTACTCTGGTACATGGATCTCATGACCTACACCAAAGTGCCTAGGTCATACTTATCTTATCTAGTTCCCTCTCATCATACTCATGGATGAGGTTATGGGCATCTCTAATCTAAGGTATCTTTTACTTACGATTTTTATCTGACTGTGGCCACCATTATACAATAAGTCCTCCTGAATTGGCATATCTACGCCCTAAATTGGTACCGAAGTACCCTGAAATGGCACTACATTCCCTGAATGACACTGAGGTGTCTCTGAATTGGTGTGACTACGCCCTGAATTGGTGCCGCAACACCTCTGAATTGGAGTAACACTCCTCTGAATTGGCAACAGATGCCTTTGCATCATCCTAGGACTACTGAATGAGGACTTATCATATAATGTTTATGTGAAGGTTTCGACTTATTTAGCTTAAGTCTAAACTTACTTAATCCTTAATCTGAACTAAAGCTGAATACTGATAGCTTTACTGAATTCTGAATCTGAACTTATCTTATATTAAAACTGAACACTGATAACTGACTCATCTAAAACTGATTACTGAGTACTGAGCAGGTACTAAATTCTAAATCTGAATCTGAATCTGAATCTTTTATTCTTAAGTGATAAACTAAATCTACAACTGAATGTGAATATGGATCTCAATTACTTCATAATTGAGATTGGGTCTAAAACCCTTATCATGTTTATTTAATATCTGGCTACTCACACACTGAGTAATCTAAATCTAAATTTGATGTCCTTGTTATCTAGATACATCTTAATTTGAAACTCTGATTCATTAGAATGACCTCATTGATAATAATTATATGACACCTGAGTCTAGAGGCTTAGGAAAAAGGATCTAAATTGCATATAGAAAGACTAAGCATACAAAGCACCTTAAGTCAAGTTTATGAAAGTAGTTTAAGTACAAAATATCTAAAAACATGAATTTTGACGAGATGATTTAACCTTTATAAGATCTTATTAAATCTGATCTTACCTTAAACCTTAATGTTTGCATATGAATTTACATATTAAACCTTAAATATCAAAATAGAAATCTTATAAAATATTGTCTTGCACTTAATCATAGCTTTATGCATCATCATCTTATAATATTATTTGAAACTCATTTTACAATTTATTCTGATCCCAATAGTACCTCAATTCTGAAAATTGGGCCATATCTTAATATGTTCAAAACTTATATTTTTCACATTATAGTTAACTTATAGATATTACTCATTATAAGAAATCTGATTAACTTATTAGCTCTTAGATTCTCTACATATATAAGACATCTTACTATCATATTTCTAATTGAAATCTAAATACACTGTTATATCTATAGATATGAGAAATCCAAATAGCATAATTATACTTTAAATCTCAATATAAAGTTATCCCAAATCATTAACTAAGTATGATTATATTACTTTCATATCTTATCTCGAAATCTTTAAATCATCACCAATAAATCTTATAAGAACTTGATTCCTTAATTTTTTTCCCATGGACCTAGTCCATGAGTCACAACCATAGAGAGCAACATATCTCTATTTGAGATTTGAGTATATGAACTTACATAAAGATAGAAGTATGGGAATAATCCTATTTATACATCTTAACATTAAGGTCTTAGCATATTGAATCACGTAAATCATGAAAGTCTTATTAAGTGACATGTAAACATATTGATCTTAAATCATGAGTACTCATGGGCATGGACAACTTACCTGTGTCATAGAGTATAAAATCTTCATCTTGGATTCCTCTATTCGGGTCTAAATCCTATAAAACTTGTGGTGTAACACTTCCTTGAAGTTCAATGATGAGTTTCACACCTATCACATTGATTTAACAAAGCATCAACACATACAATTGTATAATCTTTCCATAAATGTAATTACCTTACCCATATCTTTTCAGATTCTAGAAAATTCTTCAAGGTGTTCTTTGTATCTCAAGCTTTCCAACGAGCCATTAAGCACCCTATTCTGACAACCAGATCAAACGCTACAAATCCCCAAAGTTTATAACAAATCAAATTTGAATCATATTACCTCTTTTTTTTCTATTCGCTTCAGCCTGATTGGGCCTCAGGTTGGCGGCCCATCATGGAGGGTCATGGAGCCCTCCCTCTCCTTCACACACAGCGACGCAGACCAGGGGTCGCGTGCCCCTATTTTACCGTGAAACAGGGTGCCAACTCCCCCGCCTCCTCTCCTGTGAAAACTGACATCCACGATCGATTCGACGATAAGAATCAGACGCGTCGATGTTGATCCTTTCCTTGACAATGAGGTATACACGACCAGGGAACCCAGTCGCAACCCAACTGGGATCTCACCCACACGACTGACTGTGGTGCCGCCTCCCCTATTTCCGCGACAGGAATAGGGTAGACTGCCCTAGAGACCTTCGAAGATCTATCTCGCGCCTAGACGCCACACATTGCTTGGAGGACGACTGCTAGCCTCACCACAGCTTCACCCCTATCATATCTAGCAACTATGTTGGTGCAAAGAGGTGCCTTTGTGGATTGGTCCTCTCAAAGCCACAACCTCCAGTTGCCATCAGCTTGCCTTCCTCGATTCTCCTCTATGTGAGTTTGAGCTTCACACCACCTGGGAAGCTCCCTGGCACCTCAGATCGTGTCAAGCACCACCTACACGTCTAACACTTCCTCCTCTTTTTCCTGAGGAGGGCGCCGATCTGGAGAGGGCTGGGGCAAAATCTGCCGCCACTCTCGTTTTCCTCCCTTTCTTCTCTATGATTTCTGCCTCTGTCTCTTTCTGTCGATGAAAACCCTAAGGATCGTCCTCCTTTGCGGCGCCAAGGTGTAATACTTTTATAGGCCCTTGCTTCTTATTCTCGCAATGAGACCAGATTTAGTCTGGACTCTAGTCACTTCCCTATTTAGGAATAATAGAGAGTTACAAGACCTCTCCCTGATATTGCGTTATACCAAGAACTAACCCATCTCAGTTGAACCGAAGGTCTGGTCATGAACCATCGGTTCATCCCTCCATATCCTTGGTTCATTGTTTAAAAAGGCATTAAATTGATATATTTTTTACATAATTTCTATAGACTACTCTTTGATTCTGATAGGTCCCAAAATTTGACCAACGCCTCATATGTCTATCTTGTTCTTGCACAAAATTATCACAACCTAATTCACTAACTAGACTACACCATTATAGTGTGTGTGATTTCACATGTCCCATTATCTAGATCAACAAATTGAATCACCAAAACTGTCTCACCTCTAATATGTCATTGAGAATATTTAATCAATCCTAAATTTCATTACTACATACATTGGAAAGCTAAACTTAGAAAAATTCTAAGGATCTCTTAGGTGTGTTATGTAATCCATAGAAAAACCTCATTTTGACCATATTAATCAACCTTAAATTTTTGTATGAATTTTCTAGCATCCATCATGATCAATTCACCAAAAGGACCTTGGGTTCTAGATATGCATAAATGGACTCTAATATACAATAAAATATGTAAAACTTGACCCACTTGTCTTGATCTCACATAACTAGGTTTTTTTTGTAATACTTCCATTCACAATAATACTGAACAAAATTTGGGATGTTACATGCCTTCAACTCATTCTTGGTCTTTTATTACCAAGAGTATCATCACTCAATGGTGATTAAATCATAGTGCCCCCTTCTTTATCTTTCCTCCCAAAGATATATAGAGGAAGTAGGGTCACACTAGAGGTGGTGATTTTGCATTTCAACCTTATTCATTGGGTAAATTACAAATTGTACCAAAATTGGTGCACATAGTACCATCATTGTTCAAATAAGTTATAACTTAGGATTTAGGCTTCCCACAAGCCACCACTTAGCATCATTCTATTTCTTGTGATACTAAAACACTTAGAAAACATTCCACATGTGACATTTTGCAATGTAACCCCTCATCTTGGGTAAATTGCACTTTTCACTCAGACTTTCATATAATGCACAAATAATTTGCAATTAAGCTCAAACTTGAAAACAAACTTCACAAGAAACCTTAATTACTTTTCAAGAGTTTAGAACCAGCTGGTAAGTAACTTAATTAATCAAAACTTCTAGGGTTAATCCATAACCCAGGTCAGGGGTATTACAATTATAAACCCCTAACAATGATTTCGTCCCCAAAATCCCAGGTGAAAGAAGAAAATTGTCATTCATGCATCATATCACCAAATCTACACATAGCATCTTGATGTCATGGAGATTCCATAGAACTTTGACCAGTACAAAGTTCTTCCACTCAGGGTTATCATTTGAATTTGTCATACAAGACATATATTCAACTATCTTTTCATTATTGACTTGTAGTGTATATCCTGTGTCAGGTAACACTTTCTAAGTCAAAGAAGTGTTATTCCTACTTTGGATAATTTAGGTGTCAAACCTCAGTTAGTTTTAGCATTTCTCTTTTCATGAAGAGATTATGGTTACGTTCTGTAACCCATTTGGGACTTACATTGACTTGTACCCACTTTCTTTCGAGTTGTACATTCTCTTGTCATAAGGAGAGGCCACTTATCAAAGGAAAACTATCTTAGAGGTATCTCTAGATGTTATATGTATAAGCTGCCTTAACAGATCTCAATAGGGATACTCTAAGGAATCATTTTTAGATTAATAAGCTTTTTCTCAAAATGATTCTACAATTGTTCCTTCAATTAATACATCCTTATTGATGTCGTGTTTATGCAGAGCATAAACCCCTAACATATGATGTCCATACTATTTTATGTAAATAGACTGATTTCACAGTTGGCCATTCCAGGTAACTAACATAAATCATCTGATTAGGAGTTATGTCTTTGCTTTCCCATACCACTTGATACTTCTTTACATATCAGAATTCCTTACCTTGGTATCTGTCACATGTGTCGAAAACACATCACATCCTCATAATTTCCATATCTCTGTTGTTAATACCAAAGTCAAACATACATAAGGATCTTTCTTTTATCTTTGGACATAATATATTACACATATCTTTATTTTGAAACCAAGTCCAAAACAAACTGATACTCTTCTAAGTATTCATCAAAAGACCACTTCTAACTCATGCACATCAAGCGTTCTCAAACTTACTTGATTGCCATGTCCCTGAAAGGAAAGAACACAAAGAAACATATTCCTTTCATTACCCCATCATTACTCAGGGTTGTTCATCAAAGAGGAGACATCATCATCTCCTAAGATTATTACATGAACTTTCACTATTCTTGAGTCGATTACACTTGTTGCACCACAAGTTCCTTGCTATATGCATAGGAATTATTTGGACAATTACATATCATCATCCTTTTCTTTATTATTGGCTAACATGTTCATGAATATTTCATGATTTTATCACATTTCCCATTTCAACATTATGGGAGAGATCTTTACTATTCACACAGGCTTTGTCAAATAGGGATCATCTCCCTTGTTCTCATTCTCTTATCATGAGGATTATATTATTTTACTTCCTCATACACATAGATTGATCTGAGATCACTTCAGATTCCATTTACTGCACTTAGGATGTGCTAAAAATATCCATGCCATATTTCCAGTTTTGTTATACTCACTAGATTGTCTCAGAATGACTACTTGATCAGAGTAATCAGAAAGATAACAATCTAAGAGTTCCATACTTACCTTATCTTAAATAGTTGAATATCTGGCCAGGGTATACAAGTACTGAGATTAGGTAGTATGCACTTTGTTTACTATCATATTCCTTAATTTTCCTACTATCAAGAACGCAAGACTTAGCATCCCTAGATTTTCTCCAGGCATCACTTATACACCTCATCTTTTTTCACACAGATAAAGGAAATTGTAAAGCATTTTAAAAGATTACTGAGAAAAATGTAAGTCCTCATCTTCCTTGTATCCTCATAGGACTAGTCAAAGGAAGCTCAATAACAACTACTTTTCTTATATATAATAGATAGAATCATGAAATGACATATCAGAATGATACTATTTTATCTGACCTATCTCAAGCCGTTGATTGTTCATTACCTCAGGATGATTATTTTCAGAGAATCTTATCGTTGCCTGATTCCAACGTCGTGCTCTATTACTTGGTGTTGATGGACCTGCTCGGGATGTCTGTCTACATCCTCATATGCCACCACTAGACCATTGCCTTTGAGAGTCTTGTTGACTCTGCCTCGGTGGTTGGGTCATTTCCTCCTTCCTTTTGGGACAACATGATCTAATATGACCAATCTGTTTACACCCGTAACACATCTTATAAGCATTCCATGACCTTGTCGGCCTTATAACCGATGTAGAGGCCAAACCAAGAGTTCGAACAGGTGGAACATCATGTCTTTTACCCTTTCTGGGTAGCCACTGCCTTGGTGCACTAGACATTGGTTGCAGCGATGGTACCAAAAACTTTCCCTTTTTGGAACTACTAGGCCTCTGTTCTCAAGTCTGGATAGGTCTTTTCTTAATTCCTACCTCATTATCCTCTTTTGGACAATCTTTTATGATTTCTAGGCTGCCTACACCTGTAGCAAACCCTAATTTTAGGTTGTAACCTATTTCTTTTGACATTTTCCATTGCTCCAACATGCTGATGTTGATCAGGAATCTTGTTGGAGTCCAAAACTTCATCATTGGGGGCTGGTAATCTGGGTTGTGTTCCTAATACCCACTCCACTATACACATCCTACTATCCTAACCTACCCAATAGTGGTATCAAAAGAAGGATTCCTTATCATAGTTGGATCATCTTGGGGATTCTCAGGCAGTCATTCTTCTCTTTCCTTCTCCCTTACACCTTCTCTTGGTGTAGCAACATTGCTTTCATCAATGTACTCCTTGTGTTCTCCAGACATCTTTAGGCTTTACTCTATCTTCTGCATAAGTATAAGTCACTATAAGATATACCGGAGGACAATAGAACAAACTCGACACCTTTGTCCTATGTCTTTGTAGACTCAGCGAACCTTAAGCTCTGATACCAAACTTGAAACGACCACCATCAAATTGACATCTAAATCATTACTAATTAATGTGGAATAATCATAAATAGCATATTAACAAAAATCACTAAAAAATTAAAACCATTTGCAAGTAGATCCTTTTTCATAAAACTCTTACTGAAAGATCCAAAACTCATACAGATCATGATTTACATTGTACAACATTATTTCATCTCATCTCGAGGACAACATATAACAGTTGCTCTATCAAGATACATACTGGAGTAATATAAAACCTCAAGGTATACAAGCCAAAATCTTAGATCGTTTATGAAACCATTATGAGATGACTATAAGGACCTGAGAGTACATAGACGACACATAGGACTTCTACCTACAAGACACAACAAACAATACACTCCACCTGAGCTGTCACTACTGCCTCAACTGTTGTTCCTCTTCTGCAGAAAGGTCTCCACTGCTTCATGCTCGTCCACCTAAAAATTGTGGATCCCACAGGGTGAGACAATTGTCCCAGCGAGAGATATAACTATCCACTGACCAAATTATTATTATAGATAAACATTATAAAACTAAGCAGGGGTTTCTTTATATTAACAGGCATGATTAATCATTGTATGAATAGAATAAGAAAATCTCCTTTCTTAAGGATAACATTGCATTTACCCATGCTAGAGTTATAAATCATTTATCTACTTTGCAAGGAATGTAAAGAAACATAAATAACATCTATCAACTAAGATGTATAACTAAATTGCACATCAATCAATATTTTCATATTCGATCCTTAAGCAAATATGCTACACGGCTGAACATATTTTACAATCACACTTATGCCCTGAGGAGATGAAGCATACCCCATTCATCTCCAACCGACCACAAACTTCTCACAATTCGATACCATACAAGGTCAATGGAAGAGCCAGTTGCCATGACCTCCCTTATCTTAGTCAGTACGAGACCACTTAGGCTTAGCAGGACATCTTGTGCTAGTTCCAATATAGCTGTGCTAGGGTACAAATGCATCCTCATTTAGAGCTACAACGTCAACTGTGCTCTCTTAGGGGAACATCTACAACAACCGTCCCCAATTGAGTCACGGTCACTTAGGCACCATACTCTGAGTCATGGTCACATAGGCCCCATACTCTGAGCCACGGGCCAGTTCACTGTGCTCTATTGAGACATTCTTATGAAATTACTGAGTCATGGTCACTTAGGCACCATGCCCCCACATATTCAAAAATATGCATTCCGAGTTATGCCGCGGGAAACCCGTTTCACCATTCAGCAAATTCTAATGTTGATGGATCTATGGTCAGGGCAATGTTTTATGGTTTCTAGTGATATATTAAGTGCATTACAACATTCTTTTAGCATCAACCAAGTTATCATTATTAATCACAACAAATGCTACAAAGAAAGATGTAATACATCTATCACATACTTTTCAAATCTTTAAGACACATGATACTTGGGATCTTAGTCCCTTATCACATTACTGGGAATTCTCATCCCTTCACATCATCATTATCATGATTATTGGATCTGGGTATTCAAACCCTTATATTATCACATAGCATTGTTACCTCTGTAACATGTAACCATTACCTCTAGGTCCTCAGACCAAGGTATTCATTTCACTTGTTGTACAAGTATTCCACATAGCTCAGATAGTTTAATTAGGCATCTTGTTAGCTCTTACTAGGAAACAAATTATTCACATGTCTCACAAGGCCATTACACATCTTGTCATCTCTCATTAGGCAACAACTTATTCACATGGCTCACAAGGACATTACACATCTTGTCACTTCTCATTAGGCAACAACTTATTTACATGGCTCATAAGGCCATTACACATCTTGTCACTTCTCATTAGGAAACAACTTATTCACATGGCTCACATGGCCATACACATCTTGTCACCTCTTACTAGGTAACTACAATATCTAGGTCATAAGACCTCTATAGACATTATACTTGTTATACACGTATTTAACATGCTTTACAAGACTTATTCGATAAGAGAAATACAACCTTCCCATTATTAGGGTTAGGGTTACCCTTTATATCCGAACAGGCTTTCATGTTCATATTATTAATCCAAACCTTATTTCATTGATCCACACTTCTAGGAGCATGTATTGATATCATAAGTATTCAATCATACTTATTTATTCTCATCATTTATCCTTAAATTATTATCAACACAAAGTATATGTTTCTCTCTCATCCTTACTAGGATATCGATTACATCATACTTTTAGTTCAATCCTCTTCTTGAGGAATACTAGTCCATCATTAATAATTCACATCATTTATTAAATAATCCATATTCAACATATGTCACTCAATCAATTACACATGATTGGAGTGTCACTACCACATTGGGTATCAAGATGTGAGTATTATCATATTATACTTTAAACCACATTCTTTACTTCATGTCATGTATCCATATCGGGCATGTGGTATAACCACATCACCATGTCACGTTTGAGGGTGTAATCCCTAATCAGCATATCGTGTACCCACATTAGATGGACTATCACTTAGATCTTATTACTTCAAATTAGCTTTGTATCGGGTATGAGCTAGGTGTTTGACCCCATATCGGGTATAAGCTATGTGCTTGGTGCCATATCGTGCATAAGCCATGTACTTGACACCATATCATGTACAAGGTGTGCACCATACCAGGCATAGAACATTTGCCTCATCATATATTGTTTGAGTAGTATACCCAAGATACAATATCGGTTTCCCTTCAAGATTGTCATATCGAGTATCCATATCGGGTAACATATCAGGTTACCATTTAGGTAGACCCTTAGACTCATAACCCCTTCATTCATTCAAGGATCAACCTTGTCATATAATTACTTGACAAGCTAGATGTCTTATTAAATTCTCATACCACCATCCATTGCACAAAGGGGGTATATCAGATTCCAAACCATCATCTAGGGTTTTCCACTAGATTGGTTCCATCATGCCATATCGTGCATTAAGTATGAATTGAACCTCATATCATCCAAATATTAATTAAAGGTGCTATTCCTTATCAATCTAGAGATATCATTCATATCGTCCATGTTCTATCACTCACCACTCTAAATTGGCTTACCCATCACCTAGGGTTATCCAACTCTATATTATTTAGAGTGTTCACCTTCTATCGTGCAAGAGTTGTAGTCTTAAACTTGTATCGTGTATAAGGGTAAATAGGTATCTACCATATCGTGCAAAGGGCATGGGTCATATCGTGTATGAGCTATCCTTTATCCCCATATCGAGTTAACCCCATCTTGGGTTTCATATCCGGTTGAGGGGTTTCAAGCATATTGGGTTACACTTAGAATCCATGCCTTATATCGTGCATACATGTTTACTCAATTATTCATATCATGCACTAGATGTGTGCTTCAAGTTATTGTGTACCAGGGTATATTTCATGATCATATTGTGCAAGGAATACTTTCTACCCTCATTCATATCAGGTTACCCAAAAAAGGGTTTCATATCAGCTTACAAGCATATATTAAACCTTGTATCGTTCATGGAGTCTATACTTGACTTCCTATCGTGCAATAGGTTTATGGTTAACACCATATCATGTTTCAAAGTATAAGCTACAACTCCATATCATGCAAGGGGATATCATTTCACAAACATATCATGCAAATGATGCATGTATACTACCATATCGGGTAAGAGCTACTTGTTTGGTTGCTTGAACCCGATATCACTTTATAAAGTGATACCATCTTCTTCAAGCTCTAGTCCTCCGTTCTAACTATTATAGTTCATGGAAACATGTCTAAGAAACTACTAGAACTCATAATTTCATCAATTATTTCAGAAAACTTCAGAATTAAAAGTAGTTCATTAAGTATAGCAATTTAGGTGATGAATAATAACATGATAGAGTTCAAGTTATATAACCCTCCTTGTGAACAACTTCAAAACTCCAAGATCCAAAGCTTCACGTCCTAAGGTTGAAGAAAAACTTCTCTAAAGTCCATGGCTCATTTACAACTCCTCCATAGACAAGAAATCACCATAGTTAAGCACTTGGTGAAGAAGGAAAGAAAGGAAATTCATAACTCGATATCCTACTTCAACTAAGGTTGAAGATGACCAAAGACTTACCTAAAGCTTGATGCTTGAGATCTCCTAGATCCTTGAGCTTCTTTAAATGATACCTAAGGGCCTTTGCATGATATCTCCAAGGGGAAAGGTTATGAGGATCGTAAACTTTAATAAGTTGGTGAAAGGTGAAGTATATATACTTGGGTTCATGAAATAAAGCATATAAGAGGTGTCTTCACCTCAAGCTACTATATGACACGTGGCCATGCATGCACACATATATATCTTGCCATGCAAGTGTCTTGAGGATAAACTAGAGAGAATAACTCGGCCCTTACTTATCTTGTCGGGCAAGTTATCTCATTGTTATCTCATCAAATAAGCAACCCAATACACTTTTTGTAAGGAACTTTGCAACCCATCATGGACCACCTCCTTGAGGTGATCTGCCCGTCATGGCATTTTCCAAGGATAAATAAACTGATAGGAGACCTCTACCATGGCTCCTTGGCTGATAGGGCTCCTTTTATCAAGTCTTCAACTCGATACAACACATATAAGGCTCTTGCCTTCAACTCATTCTTGGACTTTTATTACCAAGAGTATCATCACTCAATGGTGATTCAAACATAGTGCCCCCTTATTTATATTTCCTCCCAAAGATACATAGAGGAAGTAGGGTAACACTCGAGGTGGTGATTTTGCATTTCAACCCTATTCATTGGGTAAATTACAAATTGTACCAAAATGGTGCACACAATACCAACATTTTTCAAACAAGTTATAACTTGGGATTTAGGCTTCCCACAAGACACCACTTAGCATCATTATCTTTATTGTGATACTAAAACACTTAGAACACATTCCACATGTGACATTTTGCAATGTAACCCCTCATCTTGGGTAAATTGAACTTTTCACTCAGACTTTCATATAATGCACAAATAGTTTGCAATTAAGCTCAAACTTGAAAATAAACTTCACAAGAAGCCTTAATTACTTTTCAAGAGTTTAGAACCAGTTGGTAAGTAACTTACTTAAGAAAAACTTCTAGGGTTAAGCCATAACCCAGGTCAGGGGTATTACACACAACATGTAGTCTCGACCTCCATCAAACTAGGTCACAACCACAACACAACACCTACATGGCGTCATGACCTACTCCAAAACTAGGCGTCTCAACTAGAAAAAATGTGGTGTCACCACTTGTCTCAACAAAACCACAACTAGGTCATGACCCAAGGCACAAGGTGACATGTCACGACCAAGACCAAGCAAACAACACACCCATCCACCCATGATCAAGGTGTCTCGATCGAGACCAAAACAGACCATCACAAATGAAATAAAGCCAACCATCATGATCGAGACAAACATAAGCAAAGGGATGTTGACCAAAACCAAAACCATGTGTCGACCCAAGGACAAAGACAAACAAGGCCAACCACCTTAAAAAAACTTAACCAACAACAAATAGAGATGAACCTAAATCAAAATAGAAGTTACTCATGGCCTAAATAGGAGGGAATCATCAAGGAAAACCACCATCAACTAGGAGGAGAACTCCACATAAAACGGTCACCAAAAACCCTAAAACATGTATCTTGAATCCAACATGAAAGAACCTCATACAAGAAAGATAAACCATATTTTGCACATCCAAAATAGAATCTAAACCTCATGATACATCAAGGTATATGAACCTCATGCATGTGCTTAAAACCAAGACCAAAGGAATAGGAGAAAACCATCCATCTCATCACCATCACAAAAACATATACTAAGAAATTAGGGTTTCATATTCTAACCAAACCAAGCATGATAACCACTATCATTCAAGTTCTAGAACATGGCATCATCTACTAGCATATTAGGATCATGATTTAAAGAGAGAAACAATAACTTGCAAGCAAGAAATAGTGCACTAATAGAGAAGGTAGATAGTTATATAAGTCGCCTTAAGGAAGATCACTCCAAGGATTACGAGCTCCAAGAACATGATCACTGAGGAAAAAGCTCCACCAAAAGCTCCACTTTCAGACACAAGGTCAACTCAAAGAGAACAAGATACTAAGGTCAAAAGTTGCTCAAGAAAAGAGGGTAAAAGATCCCTAGTCCGAACCAAAGGAAGAAGGGGGGAAAGAGAGAAGAAACTCCCTCTTACTTGGGTACCACCTTGTCAAAACATGGCATATGACCATTGTGATGAGGAGCTTACTCTCAAGAATGACCACCATGGATTATCCATGGTCTAAGGATGAGAAAAGAGAACAATATGGGGTAGAAGATCCAAGGAAACAACACAAGAGAAAGGCATACACTTACCAAGGTTGAAGATGGCCAAGAGTCAATACATGCAAGGGATCCACTCACCAAAGCTCCAAGAAATCACTCCTTCATGCTCCTCAAGGCTCCAAGGACAAGCAAGAGAGGGTGGGGTAGAAAGAGGGCCGAAAGTTTCACTTGCATGGAGAGAAAATGGGTTATATAGAAAAGGAGGAGGCATGTAGGGTGAGGGGTGATGTGTCAACACCTAAAGGCACCAAAGGGACACTTGTCCACCAAAGAAACCAACATGCAACAACTTAAACCTTGCATGCACGAGATGTTGATATAACCTAGGTGGGGTCTCAATGACTTGGGTCACCACCACCTTGGTTTCGATCGAGACACTCCAAAGAGGCCGAAACAACACCAAAGCACATGTCTAGGTCGAGACAAAAAGGATCACCACCACTCAAGGGCGAAACACAATAGACAAGGACAATCGTCTCGACCCAAGACCAAAATGGTCAAGACAAAATCACACCCAAGGAATGTGTCTCGATCAAGACACACCCAAAATCACCACAAGGTTGAGACCAAGCACACATGATTGAGACACTCAAAACCCTGGAAACCCTGATCACCTCTATTGATGCCATCACTCATCCAAGGCTCAACCAAGGCACCTCAAAACATCACATCTCTGTCATGAAGCCAAGAAAGAGAAGGAACACTCTAGATGTGGTAAATTGCAATATAACCCTCAGAAATGGGTAAATTGCAATTCGACCCAAAACAAGCACATAAAGCACAAACACCATCCAAACAAGATCAAATTGGTGACTTAAGCACTCCAAAATCTCTAAGAACATATGAAAGGATTGGAGCAAGGTTTTAAGCACTTAATTAAGAAAAAAAGGGTTATCCCAAAACACAGGTCAGGGGTCTTACACTCAAGCTCTAGTGACAAAGGAGAATGTCATTTTGTTCTTATGGCTTCAGCAAGTGAATACTCAAATGAGGTAAATATAAAATCTTTAGATCAAGCATATTTAATTACAATTATATATGCTACTCGTTCCTATCTTAAGTCTTCTAAAAGGAAAAAGAAAAAGCCTTCTAGAATTGTTGATAATTTGCATGTAGTAATAGATGATCTTGAACATGCTAATACTTTCTTGCTTGATGATAAAAATACTTGTCTTAGTCAAGTAGATCATCTTAAACTTGAAAATGCTAATTTACTTGACAAGATTAAATTTCTAGAATCTCAACCTCTTGTACATAGTTCTAATATAGAGCATAGTAAAATTGTTGATTCTCTCTTGCATGATATTGATGGTCTTAGATCTAAAAACAAGAACAAGGACTTGGCTTTGCAAGGTTTTGAATATGAAAATAGGATCTATAGTTCTAAGATTACTATGTTTGAAAATGAAAATGCTTCCTTGCTTGCTGAAATCAGTGTTCTTGAATCTTGCTCTAGTTCTACTAGTAGAGAGAATAATTTTTCCGCTCTTCATATTGATAGAGATTCTTATATGACCAAAGTTCTTTTCCTAGAAAATGTTCTTTGCATACTAGAGATAATATGAAACATTTATCTTCTACTATTGCTTCTCTTATGCATGATAATCACAATTTGAGATCTTCTATGTAAAAATTCTTAGATGATTACAATAATCTTAATCAAATCCTAGATCATACTATCAAACAAATGGGTGGAGATGGTCATGGACTTGATAGTATCCAAAAGAACAACAGACAAAAAGGACGTTCAGTTTCCAATGAAGAATCCTTTAGTTCTAAGTCTAGGAGATCATGTAGTTATTGCAATGAAATCATTCATTATTCCACATATTGTTCTTTTAAAAAAACACACAAAAGCAATAGGACTTGGGTTGCTAAGCTAATTCCTCTGGACCCAAAAACATGATTGGGGACCATTTCATCTTTCTTCTTGCAGGTCACTTGCTAATGGATTGAGTTGAGCTATGGATTTGAAAATTGGTTTCTCAATCCACAAAAGTAAGACATGTGAGATGTGTATGGGGTGGAAATAAGTGGAAAAGGAATGGTAAGAACAGAGGTAAAAGTTTCTTGCTCATATCCAATCCTGGCCTGTTTCTGTCAAGTTAATGTGCACTATGCATATGGTTTTTATGTCAAAAATGATATATTCTGATTGTCATAATTTGTTACTGAAAAACTATTTCTAATACTTTCATAGTGCATTACTAACTTGCTTACATATGTTTGAATATGGTTTACATTTGTATCTTGCCTCTAGATATATTTTTCATATATATTAGTGTTGTTTGACAACAACTTTGTTGGTCGAGTTTGTCCTGATTGAAACTCGACTGATAAACACCAATTGGTGTTGCCAACAGTTGTTGTCAGTCGAGTTTGTCCTATCAGTAACTCGAATGATAGCACTGTGAATAGAATATATAGTTGTCTTTTTGAAATAAGAGTTTCCCTCTCAACTAAATTTTTTCAATAAATGGCCTTATTCTTTGGCATTATTCCCTTGGTACCTTTATATGCATATTGTCATGCTTCAAATTGCTTATCTTGCTTACAACTCTATCTTTCTGATTTCTATAATTTGGTATCCCACCAGTGGTATTCCTATATCTTGTAAATAGTTGTCTTGAGTTGTTATGCATGTTTTTTATGATGATCTCTTTAGATCTCTTGATTGTGTCTTAAATTTCTTCTATTTTTATCTAACTTTCTACATCTATCTAGTTGTATATCTTGTTTTGATACAACCTTGAGGTTCTTAGTGATAATCATCTTTTGATAATGATGCATATTTAGTAGGTTATATCCTTTCTTGCTTCTAAAATTACACATCTCTTTGTTTGGATATATCTCTACATCTACTCATAGCTTGCTCTTTAACTTGTGCATCTTTCTCTATGATCTAGCTCCTACTAGTAGTCCTAACTTGTGATATCATCTACTAGTAGTTCATATACGTGTAATTCGAGCCTTGTTTATCTTTTCATTAAGTGATATTTAACTATATGTTATGCTTGTATCATGTTTCTTTCTTACTAAAGCTTGTTCCTTAACTTGCATATCTACTATCTTGAGTTACTTAGATAGCATTGTGATGCAAGATATATAGAGTTACATTGTATGTAGCAATTGGAGCATCCTTGAAATTTATGCAGATTTTGCTCCAGTGTCAGATATTGGTGCAAGATAAGTGTTTTTTAATGCAGAAACGGCCTTCTGAGCAAGACTCATCACTTTTCCATGAGCCCTGACGTATTTTGGCAAATTCCCTCATCTTGAGGGTCAAAATTGTGATTCATTATCTTTTTGCAACACTTTATCTTGCCTTGATCTTTGTTAGAATTACATTATGGGTTGTTCAAATGTATGCCTTGATTTTCTTTACATACTATGCTTAGACAAGCCCCTAATTTTGCTCTTCTACTCTCTTTATAACATAAATTATCTCCTTTTTACTAACAAGTGGTGTTTCTTATCTCTTCATACCCCCACTTTTTGAAATGACAAAGGGGGACAAAGCATGTCTTCTTTTGTAAGACAGGGGGAGAAAGCATGTCTTACATAAAAGTTAAGGCATATCTTGCATGAAGAGGGAGAAGGATGTCTATGTAAAGGGGAGAAGGTAAAGGGGAGGAGTAGAATATATAATATTTTGTAAATGTTATGAAAGTTAACCATGCATGAGAAATTGCATCAATTGAGGGGGAGTATGAGAACTCCACAAGCATCAATTGAGGGGGAGAATTTGAACTCCATTCTATTTAAACCCCAATGTTTCTCCTAAGGTATGACTTAACTTAAATGATTTTAATACATTTATGGAATGGCTTGTCATCTTCAAAAGTGGGAGAATGTTGAGTCTAGGTCTAAATTGACCAAACCCTTATTTTGATGATGAATAAACCATTCTACTTATTTTTTGTCTAATGCTTATACTTGAGTGACTTTAGATTAGGTATAGACACACTCCAAATGCCTGACTTGCGTATCTCAACTTGGAGAAAAGACAAGTCAAAATCAATGCAAGTGCACTTTTGTGAATTATGATGTAAATCCATTATAATCATGTTGTAAATCACTTGTATTTATTGTATGATTTGTAATTAAGATTAGAAAAATTAGGACCACTTAAATCGGATATTTATGCACTTTAATGACATTTTCTAACATACATCACGGGCTGTTTGTCGGTCGAGTTACAAACTCGACTGATCCCTTGATGGATTTTGAGAATGTCATGGTTTGGTCGAGTTTGCTACTCACAAAACTTGACAGATCCCTGCACTGGACAAAACTTATTTAAGTGATCAATTGAGTTTCATCTAGGATAAACTCAACCAATTGTTCAAATATGCTTTGTCAGATAGTGCAATCAGTCGAGTTACTTTTATTGAAACTCGACTGATCACACTATACAGAAAAATGCAGAAAAATGTTTCTAACCATTAGAGTATTGCAAAACTCAAAAAAATATTTGTTGCAACACCCCAAGAAACTAGTATTTGTCCTTAAATGTTTCCAAAGGCTTGTAGCATATCCAACTATAAATAGGACCCCTTGGGCTTCATCCCATGGTTAGACATGCATAATGAAGGTCTCTATCTATAGTTGAGTTCCTCCAACTACCTTCTCTCTCTCTCTAAGCTTAATCACTTGCATCATCCATTAGAGTGAGTAAGAGATTTGTAAGAGAGCTAGTCCTACATGTATATCATGTCAGACTCTCACTTCCACCACCTCTCAAATATCTCATTTCTATCATGAAGATGAAGATGAATATTCTCTCTCTTGGCTAAGAGAGGTGAAGAAGAAGAAGGGAAGAAGTTCCTTGGTGAAAGCTTATCCTTAGCGAAGGTGAAGTCATAGGCGGAAGATCCAAGAAGAGTGGATAATTCATCAAAGGCTGAAGACTTGTGCAACAGTGGGTAAGTCCTTGGTGAATGCTGAAGACTAGTTGCAAAGTGGGTAAGTCCTTGATGAGGTAGACAACTCTTATTTGGATAGGTAAGTCCTTTGTTAGGTTGTTGGCTCCCTTCTCCTCAAAGGGAAAGTTGGGTAACCTTGTCGTGAAAAAGGTAGGTCATGTATTATAAGTCTTACGACAGAATATAAGAGTGCAGTAGTTAAGAAATCCTAGAGGTTGACCTCTAGTGGACTGAATTACTCCTAATTGGAGTATGGAACCACTCTACATAGCTTGTTAATTGATGCATATTCAATCTCTCTCATCCTTGATATGTATGTTTAGTTACACTCAAATTCCTATTTAGAAACCTTATCTTGTGATATATCTTGAAGGTCTAATGAATTTTGTTTAAGGTTGTTTAGCTTTATTCACCCCCCTCTAGAGAAAATCGTTCATCCTAGGATCCAACAGTACTTAGCCTATATTTGGGAAGGTGCTTGAAGTTCAAAATAAAATTAATAATCTCCATCTTTTTATTAAAGTAATCTAGATAAATTGTTCATATTTTGCAAACTATTAGTCTATAATATTTATGATATACCACATATGTTAAAAGATAGTTGTTATATAATGCATACTATTTGAGACTGTTGAATCGGGAAATAAGAGGATAATCAACCACTATTCAACTTTTTTTATAGAATTACTTTAGGCCATGTTTGGTATATGACCGAATCCAGATTCAAAATGGATTTGGTTTGTCCTTTAATTAGTAAAATGCAGTGACATGACTCTTCTGTGTGTCTACCCGCACATATGAGAAATTGAGTTGAATATAGGGACATTAGTAGTATGAATATGGTGTGACTGTTGGCAAAATGATAATCGGATAATAGTAAAAGTTGTACAATATTATTGTACCATATCCACTGTGGTTTAGAAAATTGAAAACTATATCCTCACCATAAAAAACCATAGTCCATTGGACCACAATATGTAAATATCACATTAAACTTTATAGTTGCATAAAGAATATGTAAATAATTAATATTATATGATATTTTGAACAAAGAGCCAACACTTACTGATCAATATTGATGAATGTGCATGCTATTACAATGCTCCAGATATATTTTACACTTGATTTTACAAATATCATTACAATACAGCTTTTGCTACAACTCCGACTGCACCACACAATAATAGTTTTTCGAAGTAGGAACCACATCAGCAGCGCAACCATTGACCAATTATGCTATTAAAAAAGTTGTGCAATTATCTAGGAATGCGCTTTTTACACCATTGTTATCCCTAGTTGGAACTGAATTTCAGAGCCTATCGGTCCAATTTCAGTCTCTTGTTTGGGATTCAACTCGAATTATGAAATCCTGCTTTGAGCAGCATTTTCTAGTCTAGTCTGTATAGGCATCTATGTTCTGACTTAGATGTAGAACAATACTCTGACTGAAACCAAATTAAAAGTAAGTTGTACACTAACGAACAATTTGTCTCAATCCAAACTGATGCCAAAATCCCAATCGGTTGTTAGACAGAGACGGTACTCTTTTGGATGGTGCGTCCATTTGTGAGTATGAGACTGTTTGAGTTGACGTGGAAAACACGTTAGCCTAGCGGAAAGAAACTAGCACATCACATGAATATAATAGCTCTAGCTAGGAGACGAGAAATGAATGTCTATTCATAAAGCAGTCCTTGAACATATTTTAGATATCAACGTTTTAAGAACTATCCAGGTGTATTTCTAGCATCATAGCAGCATATTGTCATGTAGTCGCCAAAGACAGCGGGAGTTGTGAGGCTGCGAAAGCGAGTGCAGACCTGTTGCATGAGAAGGGGATTCGGATGCGCGCATAATTTCACCTGTTGACACAGACGGGGAGTATTACGTTATCCTTTGCATTTTAACGGTTGGTGACGCTGACTTGTGCGAGACGCATTCATCTAACGGCCAGCGGGCGAGGGACCTAGACTTTGTCTTTCTCACAAAGCACGTCATTTTGCTTCCCGTCGGTGCCCGACGCCCGTTTGGTCATCAATGTTGTTGGGCCCAGGGCATCGTTTCGGATGTGCAGTACTCGTGCCGTCACAACCGCGAGCCCATAAATACAGACCCAGATGAGACATTGAGACGGACATAATCTACGTCGGCCCAGGTAGGGTTATCATGTGTGTTTGCCAAAGACTCCCTACAAGCATGTAGCGTTACTTTTATGAGGCACGCTTGTTACTTACCTTTGCGGTATGAATTTCATGGAACGGAACGTTTTGTGGGGAAATACCTATCCGTACTACCACACATGCAGTGGCGAAGCCAAAAAAATCTACATTAGGGGTCACGGATAATGTGAATACATTGGCGTGTCATATGAGGTATAGAGTACGACCACTAATTTTCCAAGATATAACTATATCAAATCGTATCGAATCACATGAGGTGGGTAAGGCACTTTCCTACTAGGTCTGAACGTGGCTACACCACTGCACACATGGCTACGCACGGCCAAGGGTAGAGCCAGGAATCAAACATTGGGGGGGGGGGGAATTAATAAGAGTAAAAAAATCCAAACAAGTATATATAACCATACATAATCGTATTGGAAAAAAGACATTAGATCATCTGAGTTGTGCTTTTCGAGTCTTCAAAACATAGAACTCATCAATTATGTCATCAGTAATGATCATTCCACCTAGCTCCTTCTCAATATATATAATCATGCAATCCGTAAAGAAGTCATCCTCCATCTTATTGCACAATCTTGTCATCAGAAGCTTGATAGCAGTATATGTCCTTTCAGTAATAACAATTGAAATTGAAAGTGTTAACACAAGAAGGATCAGCTTGTAAATCCATTATTAATTTTTTGTCTTTCTGCTTTGAGCTAATGTCCGACATAAATTTGAAATTATTCCAAGATTTTGCATGTGAGGATCAGAAACCACTCCAATTTTGTAATGTTGCAACTCAGCATCAATGCATCTCTATCTTCCACATTGAAGTCCCATGGATAATATTTCTCGATGATTTT
The DNA here is from genome assembly GCA_963693085.1 of Alisma plantago-aquatica. Taxonomy (NCBI): domain Eukaryota; kingdom Viridiplantae; phylum Streptophyta; class Magnoliopsida; order Alismatales; family Alismataceae; genus Alisma; species Alisma plantago-aquatica. Next base: position 1,955,717,165 of record OY856409.1, read on the forward strand.
TTATGCATCCTCAACATTTAAAAATCTATAGTTGTCTCTTGGGTTGAGTGATGATGTAAGATGAAGAATCTCTATTGCATGTTCAATGAATCTATGATTCAACTCAAGTAGTTGAGAATTCATCACAACTGTAAAAATACAAACTCAAAACCGATGCTCCATTGTGATTTTATCATATTGATGTCTAACACATTCTCGACTAAGTTAATGAGAATCCAAGTCAAAGATTTGTACTTTATGTTCAAAACAAAACATCTTGACAATATCATTAAACTTCACCTAAGTATCTTCCTTCATTGCCTGAACAAGGGACTTAGTACTTGTGACCAAACTCATGTCATTCACTATATCTTGTTCTTAACACTACAAAGTTTGACAAAAAAACATCACTTATCCCTAAAACATCTCTCATTAGCAGTAATACAAAGACGAATTCAAATGATATAATGGTGGTATATGCTAAATATAAGGAGTGAGACCTGAGAGGGGATCCACTTCCTACTAAATCAAATAAAAGGAAACATCCCATATGCCAAACACACAACTAATTTTTTTGCAAAGGGGTGAATCCAATTTATTCAAAAGTATGATTCAAGGTACCAAGAGTAGCAACAAAAGATAAAAGACATAACAATTACAATATTTTTTTATATCATGATTCCTACACCACACAGGGTGATACATAAGGAAACTAAAATATAGCATAGAACCAGCAGAGGGTTGTCTAACCACCTCGAATCTATCTCGTAAGAAGGAACAAATACACCTAGTATTGTCTTGGTCAACCTTGTTCTCTCTATTGGTATGTATGCCTAGAGGGCCAATCATATGATGATTGCAATGACATATCATATAAAGAATTTGATTAATAATATTAATGGCAAGCTTCCAATTCATTCTATTTCACTCTGTTATGAGATAATGAGGAAACACAATGAATGTTTAGAGAATGACAATTACTCAATGATGTATGTATTCAAGTGCGTGACTTGAATAATGAGATCATGCAAATGTTAAGAGTACATACATTCTTATTATGTCTCTAGTCGGTTGTTACCGTGGAAGGCCGATAGAAACCAATGACACTTAAGACTAGAATGTGTGTTGGTTAATGACATAATCTCATCAATCATGATATGTGATATCAAACCAAACACACAAATACTTTTTAGGAGATAGTGTATCAGACAGACCCACCTTGAGAGTGATACATAGAAACCATAATTAATGGTCATAGTTATCTCTCATAGTGAAGGTGGTGACTGCAGTTCTCAGACCTAAAATCACTACACTCATCACATTTCCTTCGGTGTGCTTCGACATCATCCACCGTGATCCTGAATAAGGGTTGTCATAAAGGTGATGATCAGATGCATTGTGACACATGGGGATGACTATGAGTGATGTAGATGTGATTTGTCCCTCCTACTAGAGTATGATATCCAAGCCACTTGATAAGCAAAAATTAGAAATGCATGCACATGTGTGAATTAATATATGATATTGAGTCACATATATCTCAGACAATCTACTCTAGTTTCAAGGAACATGGATTGAATGTCGAAGAAGATGACGTTTCCATGTTTCGAGTTCATTCCGGATATTAGAGACAAAGGAATTATACAAACACTATAACACCTTACACTGATTGTAGATTGAAGTTGTTCTCCAACTTTCCATTCATTGGGTAGCACTAATGTGTGGCTAGGCACCACTCTTTGCTTGTGATGTCATAAAGGACATTCACTGCCAACTTGATATGGGACCTATAGGGTCACACACATAAGATTCGTCTAGAAAAAGAGTTTATCCATAACAGATGTTTAAGTTGATTACTAAAGATGTTTTGGTATTCAATTAAACAACCAATTAACTTACTGGACTCAATACCATCAAGTTCAAGTGTTGGACTGACTGGTTGAAGCGTCAAGTTGATTGGAAATTGAATTGGCTGAATTCTTCATGAGTTAGGATACCAACCGATCGGCACACTAGGTGAACAGATTGGCTCAGGTTGGTGAGACGACCGGTTCACCTAGTGAACCGATAGGCTCGATCATGCCAACCGAAGCTTCTGGTGATTTTCTCAATTCGTGCGAATAGTTGATCGTTTCACTTGTTCAATTTGATTGGTACAAGGAATTAATGTTGGACATTAATTGGAAACAAATTTTCATTTCAAACTGTGATTGGGAAACATGTGTGATCGGCTCACTGAGTGAACTGATCAGCTCATTGTCCCAGCCAAGCAATTCACCAGTAAACAAATGGGTTCACCAGTGAACCGACCGATTCACCTGTCGTAGGGCAATTAATTCAAAAAAATTCTGATCCCTTCCACTCCCACACAGTTTGGGAACCCAGACCCTAACCCCTCCTATAAATAGAGGGGTATTAGGGGCTTCTCTGAACACAACTCAATTTTCTCTAACAGTTATTGTCCTATCTGGTTGTGGTAACCAACAGAGAGCCTGAGCAAGTCCTACCCACTAAAGGGAGGGATAACAAGGGAGAAAAAATTGTGGGAGAGTAAGTTGGTGACTACTACACCAACGGGAGGGACAACTCCTTACTGTTCATTCTAGTAGAACGACAAAAGTTCTAGGTGGTCCATGTAGACTTCTCGAGAAGCATGGATGCTTTTCCCGCTAGAAGGGAAATGCCAGCCTGCAATTAGTGGAGGGCATGTTGTAGATGTCGTCTGAGTCAACAATCCGTGGTGAAGACCAGGAGCTACATAGACACCGTCCAAGTGCAACTAGGAGTGTTGTACTACTGCAATGAGTTATAGTCACTGGACCTTCTCCAGGACTAGGTATAAACTCGTTAAACCATCCTACTCATTACATAGTAGTTGACACGATCTTACTATTTTGGGGAATATGGAAAAATAAAATTTTGTCTCCGCTGCCTATTCTATGCCCATATTTTCCAATAGTGGTATCAGAGCTACCTCAATTTATTATGTTTTGGGATAATTGATATGATTGGATTTTTGGTTTACATCAATGATTTATTGCATACAATGTAAATACTTAAACTGGTGATGTACAAATCCAGTCAATGACCACATATAATCTCATATATATATATATATATATATATATATATATATATATATATATATATATATATATATATATATATATATATATATATATATGGCATTTATTCGTTGCCTGCGCGGGTAACTAGATTTTTGCTACCCGCTGGCTACTCGCACATCCAAAAGAGTAACTATATGGTACACAAGAGTAACTCTTCTGATCAAAAGAGTAACTGTACTGATATAAAAAGTAACTATGTGACTAAAAAATACCTGCACAGAAAATATACAGTCAGTAAATATATGGACAAATTTTTTGATTTTGGTGGGGCAAATGATATTATTTTTGGATCAAATTTTTTGGGGAGCTAGATAAAATGCTCCTCTACAATTGCAAAAAAAAAAACCAGGAAGGGTGCGCGGATAGCTACCCGCGTGGGTATTAAAGATGATCCCATATATATATATATATATATATATATATATATATATATATATATATATATATGCCATTTATTCGTTGCCCGTGCGGTTAACCAGATTTTTGCTACCCTATAGCTACTCGCACATCCAAAAGAGTAACTATATGGTACACAAGAGTAACTCTTCTGATCAAAAGAGTAATTGTATTGATATAAAAAGTAACTATGTGACTAAAAAGTAACTGCGTAGAAAATATATAGTCAGTAAATATATGGATGGGTTTTTTGATTTTGGTGGGGCAAATGATATTATTTTTGATCAATTTTTTTGGGAAGCTAGATAAAATGCTCCTCTATAATTGCAAATTAAAAAAAATATATATCAAGAAGGGTGTGCGGGTAGCTACCCGCACAGGTATTAAAGATGATCCCATATATATATATATATATATATATATATATATATATATATATATATATATATATATATATATATATATATATATATATATATATATATATATATAGTCAGGCTAGAATACACTTGAGTGTATAGATCACACGCTACACTGAAGCAGTGTTTGCATATCAAGACTATTTTTTTGCAAAATGTAAACCACTAATTTTCATTGTTACACTATAATTAGGCTACATGCAAATTTTGAGCTCATTTGAATGACTATAAGTCACTCATATGAGGGCAACAAAATCGATGCACGAAACTAATTTGAAATGCATAATTTTTGTAGTATTCATAGCATGACCTGTAAATGTCCAAATGGGCTCAAATTTTATATATGAGGTATTCACATGATGTATAAGAAGATCAATGAATTAGATTTGAAAAAAATATTGCATCATGGAAAACTACTTGAGTGTATTCTGCTCTAAATACACTCAAGTGTATTCTAGCCTGACTCTCTCTCTCCCCCCACTTATATATATATATATATATATATATATATATATATATATGCAATTTATACGCGTCACCCTAAAAGTTAGTTTTTATGGTGGATGTGTAGCGTGGTTACGACCAATAACCCTAATATCTATGTGTGGTTGGATGGTTTGGTTTTATTCTTGTTTTATCTTGGTTTGCATATGGATCCTCTACCTTGTTCTTTCTAATGTAAAAGTATTATTCTTTCCTACATTTGCTCCCCTCAAATGTAACTCGAGGTTTCTCTTTACCATGTAATAAGTTTAATAGCAATAGGATAGTTTCTTTTCTTGCAATGACAAAGAGGACGATCAACATCATGCGAGATGAACATTTCACATGACTGAATGGCCCAAATCACACGTCCAAAATGGAGTGGATTAGAGTAGTCGGACTCTTAAATTTGTAACCTAACTTGTAGGCCCCTACAACTATTATATGGGGTCTGATGTAGTAATCAGGGTCAATCCATAGGGATAAGAGTGATGAGTGCTAAGAACATAGAATCTTATCTCAGTTATACAACCAAGAAGGCAGATATAGATTGTGTTCCCTAAGGAATGAAATTTCATCAACCAAACAAACAAATAAGTAAAAGAAAGATAAATAAATAAAATAAATTAACAAAATCAAACAAGCACGTGGTGACAATATATAGATGGGAACTTGGATTAGGTTTCACCTACTAAGATCTCTCACCAACTTGAAATACTCACACCCTTTGTACAACATTAGCATGATTACAAGCAATCACCATATGTATCTATTCCCTCCTCTCTCGAGCTTAGGATATATCTATATTATAATGTTGTCTCTCTCTCTCAAGATGGCAAACAAACAATTGCAAATATAACTATATGGTGATGAGATTTAACATTGCAACATTCTCATGCATTCATGTAACTCCAAAACTCTTAGATAAGGTTAGTGTTAACCTTTCAAGACACTAACAATCAAAAACCACAAGATGGTAGCTAATCATACAAGTGAAGCATTAAGACCAAGCAAATACTGATAATCTTTGCTAAGAGCATATATATTCAAAGGGATGTAAGTATACATATGTTGGGAGAGCCTTAGCGTCTACTTATAAACCAAGCAATGAGTTTACCCACTCATGGTGGTGAGTAGCATTGCGGATCTACAAAGGTGAAGATACATCAAGATAGATAAAGGGATGGATGAACAACATACATGAGAATGAAAGATCTAAAGAAGGAAGAAGGTGATACACCAACAATACTCCTTCAAATCTGGATCTAGCATTAGCGTAGAGGATGGATGGAAAGTCCTTTCAAAGAAGATAATGATGATCTTCTCTCTCCTTGGGACCTTTGTCTTTAGAGGTAGAAGATTTGCGGAAGTAGACCGAGGTGACTCTGGAATGCAGAAACACTTCATCATATCTCTAATGATCCAACCCCCTTTCATGCATTGAGTGGGTCTCTATTTATAGGCCAACATGACCAACTTAAGAGGTCCCAACGGTTGTAGGAAACTATTCGACCGCAAGGATAACATAGGTGCTTCGATCACAGAGGTGGCAGGCTCAATGACGGTAGAGGTGTTGGAAAAATAGACCATTGAGGTAAGCGATTGTTGGAGTAAGAAACCGTTGGGGCACTAGATGGTCAACAACTATTGTAGTGGCCTGCGATTCATCGGTCACTGAGGAGCTCTAGTCTGTCTAGAGCATGGGAAAAAGTAGTGAGTCCTAGACATAAACGATAAGAGTTATTTGGATAAAGCATGGTAAACATGACTAAAAGGGAATAAAATGAGCAAGCTAAAGACCATGAAACTAGATGTTATCAACTCCCCTAAATTTAGAATCTAGCATGTCCTCAGGATAATAGATAGAATCAAAGCATCGAGTTATGATCTATAGTTATTTAATTTTTTATAACCACACCACCACAAAATTATCCCATACTTACAGAAAAACCTTTGTGACAAGCTTGGTCCACTTACTCAGGACCTATTCCCTCCCCTTATTTCTAGAGTTGTGCGACTTTATACACCTACCCTTGCCTTTTATAGTAAGGACTCTCCCTTGCAATATCCTCATTTCCTCGATTCCTAGATGTACTCATAAATGGTTCTTATAAGGGGTAGCTTTCACTCCCTACCTTTATTTTTGTTGCACCTAAGTTGTTGTGTTGGGGTAGGTTAGGCTTTAAGTGTTTTCCTGCATTTCTCAGTTTACCTCAACCATAATGCTGTCGTAAAGATAGTGTTCCCAATTAGGGCCCTGATGTAGTGTCATGTGGTTATGTAAGGTCTGCTTCAAAGCATAGGCGTGTTGAAATTGACTTCCATATTCTACTACTGGGCACGACATATCTGCATTCGCGATGCAGTAATACATCAGCCATGTAAAATCCTTCAACACCTTTTCAGGCACAACTCTCATGATTTTATCTCTTTTGGCTTTTTATTTTGCTCACTGGTTTAGGAATAAAGGATTGGTAAGGTTTTTGGGCGGACAGGTCTCTTTTGATCCCAAAGTGGGAATTTTTTTTAGAACCAGATAGGGTAGTTGTTTCTATCTTTCTGGAGTTGTATACTTTCCAACTAGTACCACGAAGTTCGGATGATTGGTTGGGAGTGTGGCTGATTAAGTCCTCCTTATTTATAGGTTTTCATAGGTTCAGGAGCATTCTTTTGCTTTACACAATATTTTGCTATAAGAATGGAATAAGATTGTATTGTTGTGTCATTTTCTTTTATGTAAATTAGTAGTTCATTTGCATCACTCTTGAAATGATTATGCTAAAAGGTATCAGGAGAACAAACTAGTCTAAGAATGGGGTAAAATAGTTCAAAATTTTTCTATAAGGTAGGGGGAAAAGCAAGAGTATGAAGGAAAGCATATGTACAAGATGTTTAAAGTTTCAAATAGAAAGGAATTGAGTGGATAGAAGTGTAACTCTAACGCCCATTTATAACTCCCTCAAAACTTATCATGCACTCGTCCTAAAGTGTCAAAGATGAAGGTTTTATATATAAATGAACATGTTTTATTGTTGTTGTTGTTCAAAAACTGCCCATTTAGATTGAAGCAACATGCCAACATATCATCCTCAGAGTACTTGATAATTGTGACGACCGTCTCGCAAAAACAAGATTAACTAATGCGGATGCGTTCATCAAGCAGCGGAAAATCACTAAAAATTAAAACCTTTTTATCAAAATATCCATTGAAGGAAAACTTTCTCACATAGAACCAAAGTAACATAATTACATTCTTGTTCACAGGTACATATTCTGTATCATCTCCTTTTGAGAATTACAAGCATTAACTGTCCTGTCAAGCTAAACACAGTCAGTATAAAATCTCGAGGCTCTAAGCCAAAATCTCGAAAGCACTAACTACTACTCTGAGGACCTGAGAGTACAGAGACGACACATAGGACTCTATTTACATCTATACAAGGCATAACGGTCAGTGTCTCCACCTGAGACTTCACTGCTGTCTCTGCTGCTGCTATTGTTGTCCTTCACCTATTGAAGGATTCCTATCTCCTCATCCGCGTCCACCTAAAAATGTGGTTCCCACGGGGGTGAGACAATTATAAAAATTGCCCTAGTGAGAGTTATAACTCTCCGCCAGTAACATTGTTATTGCAACTTAAGAAGATAAATATGAATGGAAGAATCATATTTGTATAGCAGCATATATTTTAATGTCTAACAGATTAGAACATTATTCTATATCAGAAGCATTGCAACTATAACTTGATAGAATCAAAATGTCATTTATCCTTTAAGGAATATAAAGAGAATGTATAACATCTATTCAAACTACAGAATCATTACCACTGCTTTAACTCTCTTCAGGATTAGATCATATATCTAAAGCCTGGTATTATCATTGTGGAGTCATGGCCCGTAGCCATATTCTTTTCATAAAGTGTTGGGATCTTAATCCCTCAATTCACCACTGGAAATTCTCATCCTTTCACAATTTCAATACACTAACCATGTGATTCTGGGTGTTTAAACCCTTAGATCATCACCTGAGCATTGTTACCACTTCCTTAGGTAACTAACACCTTTAGGTCATTTGACCAAGGTAAGTATGATACTTGAAGCCTATTATCTCTCTTGCTACCTCTTATCAGACAACAAGATATATTATGGCACACAAGGCCCAATAAACAAATTCAAATTAATAACATATCACAGCGCATACCTGGCTATGCCCATCATCTCATGATACCTGCATGGTTAGCACATATGATAGCAACACATCAATTATGTATCAACATCATGCAAAAACAATGTATTAATAATTCAAGGGTATTACCCTTAATCCTTTACCAGGATTAGGATTTCCATCACACATCTCATGTATCATTCATCCAATCATATTGGACTTATATCACAACAAGATATACCAGCATTTGGGGTGTTGGATATGATATCTATCATATCTTGATGTCTCACTTCCCTCAACACCATTAACTTTCTTAAGTTCACATACTTAGCTTGTATTAGGGTATTACCCATCCTAATAATTTATGCACCGGTTTATCACATTCATCATGTAAAGTAGTGATCAATTGTCACTTACTTGGAATATACAACTATTGCCAATACTATGGATTCATACATAAGTCAGGAATTAATAAAAAGGCCATGCTAGGTCCTTTTCAAAAAAACTCTAAGTCAAGCTTAGAGTACCACGGCCGTGCAACCAAGAACGGTCGTGCAAATAAAGTCACCACGGTCGTGCTACCTTGCACGGTTGTGCAAAGTGAATCCACCTCGGCCGTGCTACCTTGCACGGTCGTGCAAAGGAAAGATACCACGGTCGTGCTGCCTAACACGGTCGTGCTATAGGAGTTCACCTCTTGAATCCTATTCTTTCATTAGGGATTAAGGTTTCACATATCATCTCCCCTCTTTTAGAATAGGGATTGCATATAGCATCACCCTTCATTAGAGTTTCATAACACGTTGCTCATAATTAGGGTTTACTAATCATTTCCAATTAGGGTTTCTCACGAAATCACTCTCAATTAGGGTTTCACATGGATGCACCCTCAGTTAGGGTTTCACATGGATACTCCCTCAACTAGGGTTTCATATGGATGCACCCTCAACTATGGTTTTACATGGATACACCCTCAACTAGGGTTTACTATTCATCCTAATTAATGATTTCATATGTAGACAACCTCTTATTAGGGTTATACATGGAATCGGCCTCAATTCGGGTTTCATCATGTATTGGATCCATGCATTTGTTATGCATTATTAATTGGTACCATTAAGGTATATCTCACCTAATTACATTAGGTTTCCAAAAAGGTTTGATCAATTGGACCTTCAATAACATGAGGCATCCAAATATATTAATCAATAGAACCTTCAATTGCACTAGGTATCTATTTGGATTAGTCAGTTGAGTCTTTGATTTCATTGGGTACTCAATTGGATCAACCCATTGTTCCTTCAATTACTTTAAGTACTCAATTGGATTAACCAATTGATCCTTCAATTGCATTGGGCATCCAATTGAATTAACCAAATTGAATCACAAACGGTTTGAAACCGTTTAAGCAAAAAGCTTTGAAACCGCATGGACTTGAAACCGCATGGGTCTCAAACGATCTTGAGACCGTTTGGTCCCAAACAATCTTGAGACCGTTTGGAATCAAACGGTCTTGAGACTGTTTGGTCCAAACCTCTCAAAACTGCATGGACCAAAGAGTCAATCAAGACTTCAACAACACTCAATTCCAATCTATGGAATCTCAACCAATTGGATCATCAACTCAATCATCAATTGAGTCATGAACTCATCCCTTAATTGGAACTTCAATTAGGGTCTGATCTCAATGGAATTAGGGTTTATAAACACCAATTAGAGCTTTGAAGTTGATCATCAGTCAAGCTACTAATTATGTTTCAATTGATTGCATTGGATCTTCAACCATTGAATTCATGGAACCAATCATCAATTGGACCTCTGCTCATACTTCAATTGAGTTTAGTAGGTCAACCTTCAACTGATTTGACCCTCAATTGACCCTCACTTGGTCATCAATTAGGGTTTGATTCAATTGGATTAGGGTTTAGAATCGATGATTCAACAACACTCATCAATACAAGATTGTTTACTTTGAAACTTTTGAACCATCATCCAAATTGGGTATGACCTGACCCCAAACGGTCTTGAGGTCGTTTGGATGACCTCCAAACGGTCTTGAGACCGTTTGCCCATCATATCACTCAAATCCAAGCCATCCAATTAAGGTTTGGATCATGGAATTGATCACCAAATCAGCATTGCATTGTATATCAGCTTGGTACCTTTAGACCTTCAAACACCTAACCATACTCAACCCTAGACCTCCAAACGGTCTTGGGTGACCACCAAACGGTCTTGAGACCGTTTGTCTCATCCAACCTTTGGATTCTAGTGAAATTTCATCAAGGTTTGGTCTATCGAGTTGATCAACAAATCAGCACTTAATTGCAATATGATTGGGTACCTTTAGACCTTCAATTGGTCAACTATACTTGACCCAAGACCTCCAAACGGTCTTGGGGTGACCCCCAAACGGTCTTGAGACCGTTTGGGTGATCCCCAAACGGTCTTGAAACCGTTTGGGCTAATCAACCCAAAATCTCCAATTAACTCATTGGAATTTCAGCACTATTTTCAATTAGGGTTTTCCCAATTGAATAGCCTTCAAATCATGATTCCTTGGGAGTTAATCCCTCAAATTTGGTGAGTCATTATACCACAGAATTAGGAACAGTAATACCAAACGGTCAACCCTTGGTCAACGCACGCAAACGGTCTTGAGACCGTTTTCCCAAAAAGTTCAATTATATCAGATTGATAATCAGCACTTAATCCAATTAGGTTTTCCCTAATTGATTAGCCTTCAACTCACGATTACTTGGGAGTTAATCCCTCAAATTTGGAGGGTCATCAAACAACATAATTATGAACAGGAATCCCAAACGGTCAACACTTGGTCAACTCACTAAAACGGTCTTGAAACCGTTTTCCCAAACAGGTCAAGTTAATCAGGTTGAAAATCAGCATTTAATTTAATTCGATTTGCCTAATTGGTTGGCCTTCAACCTACGATTCCTTTGGAGTTAACCACTCAAATTTGGTGGGTCATTAGCCTACATAATTAGGAACAAAATTCCCAAACGGTCAACGCTTGGTCAACCATCTCAAACGGTCTTGAAACCGTTTGCTCCCAAATGGTTTCAAACCGTTTGCCTTTAAACGGTTTGCTGAAACCGCATAGCCAATCAAATTAAAACGATTTGGAATAGCTATCAAAACTGTTTGGCTTGGTACTTTTGTTTGGATAAGAATCTAGGATGATTTCATCATCCACTTCCTTCGAACAACCAAGAACAGAAACCGTTCTTGATGGAAATTGCAGCAAAGAAACAAGAGTGTAGCAATTTAAAGAAAACAACCAACAAAGTATAGAGAATTGATGCAATATCAATGATTAAGGGTTTGAGTTATAAAACTCGCCTTAAATCTGATCTCCAAGCTCCAATATACACGGCTATAATGGTGGATGAAGCTTCTCCAACTATTCCAAGGCTCAACTTCAAGATTTGGAGTGAAATGATCGGCTAGTATTGAAGATTGAGTGAAGAAATGAAGGAATTACACATTGTTTTATGATTTTCACCATGAAATCATGAAGAACGAAGATCAAAGGCTTACCAACAGGTTGGGGACGTGCTACCTGCTTTCCTTAGCCTTCTTGGTTGGTTTTGCAAGCAAGGAGAAGAAGTGGGGTCGTAAAAGCCTTTCATTTGGCTTGGAAAAGGTACTTTTATAAGAAAATTGAGGAGAGAGAAGATACTTTATAAAAGTCTTTTAATTCCAAAATCGTTGCCACCACTTCCCCCTTGGTTTCTTGCATGCAAGGGAATCTCTATCCCCGTAGAACTCCCTTCCATTATCCATGAATTAAGGGAAAAGAAAATAAGCACCTTAATGCTTATTATATTAATATCCCATATGTGAGTGGAAATTACTTTCCTTTATAATAAGGTGAGTGGAGTTTCACCTCCTTTAGATATTTTCGTTCCTTATCTTGGCAAAAGAACGTCCATCATTATTCAAAATCAACCAATAATATTTTGGTTGAAGTCCCTTTAATTAATACATTCATTTTTGCCCTAAATTGGATTAGGGTTTCACTTAGGATTAAATCTTGATTATTTTAATATCAAGATTCTCTCTCCTCCATCTTAATTCAAATGAGATGCCCCTCTCATTTTATTTGCTCTACATGATGCCAAGAAACATTAGGGACTTTATTGAAGTGGTAATTTGCATATCAAACCCTAGGTTTTGGGTAAATTGCACATTACACCAAAACTAGGTTTTAATGCACAACATTGCTTTATCAGCTCTTTCTTGGTATTCAGGCTTCCATAAGCCATACCTCAACATCATATTCACTCTCATGATGCTTCAACACATGAGGAACATATTATCATGCACAATTTTCACATAAACCCCTCAACTTGGGTAATTTGCACTTTAGTCCAAAACAAACAAAACATTGATTCAACATTGTTCAAACAGGACCAAAATTGAAACATAAGTTTCTCATGAGCCCTAATTACTTTTCCCAAGATAAGATTAAGAATCTACTCAACCTTATTAAGCAAAACCTCTAGGGTTAACACATAACCCAGGTCAGGGATGTTACAATAATGTTCATGCTACAAGCTTTCAACTTTTACCTCCCTCAGGGACAAGGCTATCATCCATGATAGATAGTAAAAACCGCAGTCATAAGATAGAGCAATCTACTGGGGACTTCTGTGACATAACTGTGTTTTCTTGAAGTCCACTGGAATTCCCTTGTTAATTGCCTCCATCATTCTGATTACTATGAAGATGCAATCCCCTAATCTGGGATCTTCTTGAGGGACCTTGGTAGAGATGATGAAGTTCTTCCAGTTTTGCTTGTGGCATTGTACTACCATTTGTATGGCATGCTAGAGACATGTTTGGTGATCATATATATTTATGATGATCAATGCCCATTGCTTAGCTGTTCTAATCGACAAAGTGACAAATCTGGTCTCTGCTCTTGTAACTGCATTTTGTAATTCTTTCATAGATTTAGATTCATAGCTCTCTTCATACAACATCCTTGCAACATCCTTGCTAGATGTGTGGTGCCGATAAACACTGGTTTCATGTTATCTGGGTATAGGAATTCTTATAGGGAAGTCACACAGAGTACCTTGAAGAGGTTTTTATGTAATCTGGCTCTATGTAGAAAAATCCTCCTGAAGTGTTCTCTAGTTAGACTCCTCCCGTTGTTGTTATAAACTATATCAACCCTTGGTAGAGTATCATCTAGAATGTCTACTAGTACATGGACGTCTTGGTAGGTGATGCATGATACTAATGTAATGTCCATCCCTGCCAATTTGCACGAAAGCGGGGGTGCTACAACTATCTTGTATTATTCTACAGGTGGGTGTCATCCCCTTGCCAGTGCATCAACGAAGAATGATGCCAGACCGCCTTCATCATCATATGAAGTTCCTTCACTAGTTATTTGTACTGGTAAGGCTGGGGCAGCAATGGCGGGAGGAAGGACGGGAGAAGGACCTTTAGTAGTCCCATATGTCTCTACTTCTACTTTATCATCAGTAGTGTATGTGTCTGTGACACACCGATCACAAAAATATGATAACAGTTATAATGCTTACATATCAGCACCATGCAACACAAAATAATACCACTATTCCCTTTTTAGGGTTAGGATTCCTCTTACATATCATCACCCTCCATTAGGGTTTCCCCAAATAACCATTTAGGTTCTTAAGATCATGTTATTAATGATCAAACCTTAATTCATTGCTCCACACAACTAGGATCCAACATTTATAACATAAGCATTTAATCATGCTTATTTATTCTCATCATTTATCATTAAATGAATTATCACACATGATATGAGTTCCTCTCTCAACTTTACCAGAATATGATTACATCATACTTTATTAACTTGGCTTAACCTTTTCTTAAGGTATGTTAGCCTACACTTATCAAAGTGCATTACTTCATAATATAAAAATTGGCATGACACACTTCATGTGTCACTCATCCAAATATATTGGATTTAAAATACATCAAGTTGTATAAATCTTAAGGCGCGGGATGTGATATCTATCATGTCTTGATGTATCACTTCCCTCATCACCTTTATTTTACTTGAATTCATCCACTTAGCTTGTATTAGGGTATTTCCCATCCTAATACTTTATGCATCAACTCATCACATTTATCATGCAATGTATTGGTCATAAGTCACTTATTTAGAATATACAACCATTTCCAGTGATATGGACTCATCTTTGAGTTAGGAACTATTAATATAAAGATTTCCATTATCAACCTCTTTAGGTATTTCACTTATCAATATATTAATTACTATTCCATTATTAGGAATAGGGTTCACATAACATTTTTCCACATTTGGGTTTCACATAACATCCTTCTATATCAGGGTTTCACATAGCATTACCTGAAATTAGGGTTTCACATCACATCACCCAGTGTTTAGGGCTTCACATAGCATTACCATGTACTAGAGTTTCATGATCTCATTATTATGGATCAAACCCTAATTACATATTTTATTCATAATGAGAGGATTAGGGCTTAATTATATAAGCATTCCTCTCTCTCCTTATCTCTCTCATCCTCTCTAGGATGTTAAGTACTCCAAGATTGATCTAGGTCAGCTCTTCATTTAAGTACACATAGTTAGGGTTAACCATTATAATCATCTTTGGACTACCTCATTATTAATCAAGTAGCTAACTGACCTTTAATCATATTAGCTGTCCAATTGGTTTGACCAATTTGAACCTCAAATAATCTTGGTCACTTAGACCCCAAATGGTCTTGGTCATTTAGACCTTAAATGGTTTGAAACCATTTAAGCAAAACAATAATGAAAATTTATGGACAATTTACATTTGAAACCACTTGGGTCTCCAAACGGTCTTAAGACCGTTTGGTCCAAACTCTCTCAAAACCGAATGGACCAAAAAGGTCTTCCATCACTTTATCAATTCAGGGTTTCAATCATTAAACCATCTATCAATTGAACTATTGATTTATTCTTCAATTGAACCATTGAATCACCCTTCAATTGGACCTTCCATTAGGGTTTTGAACCCAATTGAACTAGGGTTTATAATCAAGAAACCATCAATTAGGGTTTTGAAATCGAGGAACCATCAATGGTTGACATTGTGGAACTAGTTCAATTAAAATCATTGGATCATCATTAAACCATGACATGACCTGACATCAAATGGTCTTGAGACCATTTGACTCAAACCATTATTGAAATTTGTGAAAATCAATTAGGGTTTGCATCATTGAATCAATCATCAATTTAGTTATTGATTGTATTTCAATTTGATATCACTGGACCTTCAACCATCCAATCATAATTCATCATAGACTTCCAAACGGTCTTGGTTGACCTCCAAATGGTCTTGACACCATTTGGGTTAGTCAACCCAAAAATTTAATCAATCAATTGAGAATTTCAACACTCAACTCGATTAGGGTTTGCAATAGGTAGATTATCCAATCATAGAACCTTTAGAAACCAATCAATTAAATCTATTAGATCATTATTCAACACATCAGAAACCCCACCTCAAATGGTCAACCCCCTCCATTCGGTCAACCACTCCAAACGGTTTGGAACCCAAACCTCCAAACAGTTTGCAAACCGTTTGG
Source organism: Alisma plantago-aquatica (assembly GCA_963693085.1). Lineage (NCBI taxonomy): Eukaryota > Viridiplantae > Streptophyta > Magnoliopsida > Alismatales > Alismataceae > Alisma > Alisma plantago-aquatica. Next base: position 1,955,733,364 of record OY856409.1, read on the forward strand.
TCTCCAAATGGTTTGGTGAAACCGATTGGACCAAAATTATGAAACCATTTGCAATAGATATTTGTGGAGGTGTGTGCTTATGATGATGTCATCACCATCAAGCTATAAACCCATGAAGCTTTCTGTGATTTTCATGGTGATTTCATCAATCATTCAAATAAAATTTTGAGAATAAAGAAGGCATCAACAATTGATAAAGATATGGAATCAATAACAAAGTTCAAGGGTTCAAGTTATATAACCCACCTTCAATTGAGCTTCAAAGCTTCAACCTCCACGTATTTAATGGTGAAAGCAACACCTTTCACTATCCCAAGCTCGTCCTTAAGCTTTGAGTGAAAAGGAATGGCTAGAATTGAAGATGGAATGGAGATAAGAAGAAATCATGCATTGATTTTTGATTTCTACCATGGAATCAAGGTGAAAAGAGATCATGGAGCTTACCAACAGGTTGGGGGTCGTCCTCCTGATCCTCCAAAGCCCCCTTGGTCGTTTTGCAAGCAAAGAGTGGAAGTGGTTTCGAAAAAAGGCTCTCAATTGAGTTGTAAAAGGTGTTTTTATAAGAAATTCAATGAGAGAGAAAATATTTTATAAAATCCTTTTAATTTCAAAATTGGTGCCACCTCTCCCCCATCAATTCCTTGAATTCAAATAAATATTCCCCTCCTTCGAATTCCTCTTCATTATCCATGAATTAAGGAGAAGCAAATTAAGCACCTTAAATCATATAATACTAATCCCATTTTTAGTGGATATTACTTTTGATTTAATTAATGTGAGTGGGTTCTCCACTCACTTGGATATCTTCGTGCCTTTGCAAGGCACATGCTCGTACAACCTTATCTAATTTCAACCATTACCATTTTGGTTTAAGGGTAATTCGATTAACATATTTATTTTTGCATTCATTTGAAGTAAAGATCCAATTATGCTTAAATCTTGATTATTTTAATATCAAGATTCTCTCTCTTCCAAAAATGATTCAAATGAGGCGCCCTATCAAATTATTTTCTCTACATGATGCCAAGAATCATGAGGGACCCTCTTGAAGTGGCATTTGCATATTGAACCCTAGGTTTTGGGTAAATTGCACATTACACCAAAACTAGGTTTTAATGCACACACATTGCTCAACAAGCTCTTTCTTGTTATTCAAGCTTGTAGAAGCCATACTACTGCATCATACTCATTCCTATGATGCTTCAACATATGAGGAACATTTTTCCATACACAATTTGCAATTTAACCCCTCAACTTGGGTAATTTGCATTTAGTCCAAAACAAGTAAAACATTATTTCCACAATATTCAAAAAGGACTAAAATTGAAATATAAGTTCCTCTTGAGCCTTAATTACTTTTCAAGCATATAATCAACTTTATTAAGTAAAACATCTAGGTTTAAGCATAACCCGAGTCAGGGATGTTATAAATTGTAAACCCCTAACAAGGATTTCGTCCCCGAAATCCCATGAAAAGGAGAGACAGATTTTATTCATTTATTATACCATCTAGTCTCCACATAAAATATTACTGTCATGGAGATACCATAGATCTATGATCCACACAAAGTTTCTTCCACACAGGGTTATTCTAAGGAAATACTTTTAGCTTGATAAACTTTTCCACCAATTACAATTGTTCCTTCCATTAGTTCAACCTTATCAATGTTTATGTTTATGCAGAGCATAAACCCCTAACATATGATGTCCATATTATTTTATGTAACTAGATTGATTTCACAGTTGGCCAATATAGATCACCAACATAAATCATCTATTAGTTCTCAGATACCAGAATCCTTACTTTGGTATTCATCATATGTGTTGAGAACACATCTCATCCTTATCATATTCATTTCTCTATTGTTACCACCAAGGGTACACATGCACAAGGTATTTATTTTATTTTAGGACATTGCTTGTTCCATATATCATTATCTTGGAACCAAAGTCCAAAGCAAACTGATACTTTTCTAAGTATCCATCAATGGATTATTTCTAATCCATGTACATAAAAAGGGAAACATATATATTTAACAGAGGTAATTCACTTAGTAATCCTTTATTTATTTGGGAAAGTTCACTTAGCAAACCCTATGTGGTTGGAAGAGTTCACTTAGAAATTCCTATGTAATTGGAAAAGTTCACTTAGCAATTCTCTATGTAATTGGGAAAGTTCACTTAGCAATTCTCTATGTAATTGGGAAAGTTCACTTTAGCAATCCCTATATTATTTGGGAAAGTTCACTCAGCAATTCCTATGTAATTGGGAAAGTTCACTTTAGCAATCCCTATATTATTCGGGAAAGTTCACTCAGCAATTCCTATGTAATTGGGAAAGTTCACTTTAGCAATCCCTATATTATTTGGGAAAGTTCACTCAGCAATTCCTATGTAATTAGGAAAGTTCACTTTAGCAATCCCTATATTATTTGGGAAAGTTCACTCAACAATTCCTATGTAATTGGGAAAGTTCACTTTAGCAATCCCTATATTATTTGGGAAAGTTCACTCAACAATTCCTATGTAATTGGGAAAGTTCACTTTAGCAATCCCTATATTATTTGGAAAAGTTCACTCATCAATTCCTATGTAATTGGGAAAGTTCACTTTAGCAATCCCTATATTAATTGGGAAAGTTCACTCAGCAATTCCTATTTGGTTTCATTATACTCACTAGATTGTTTTAGAATGACTACTTGATCAAAGTAATCAGAAAGATAACAATCTAGGAGTTCCATACTTGCCCTATTTCCAATAATCATATACTTGGCCAGGGTATACACATATTGAGATTAGGTAATATGCAATTTATTTACTATCATATTCTTCACTTTTCATATCATTATACACACATGATTTTTCATTCCTAGATTTTCTTCAGGCATCCCTTCTATATCTTCATCTTTTATCACACAGATAAGGGAGATTATAAAGCATTTAAAGGAATACTGAGTAAAATGTAAATTCTCATCTTCCTTGTGTCCTTATAGGACTAGTCAGGGGAAGTTAAAAAACAACTACTTTCTTATTTTTAACACATAGAATCATGAAATGAAATATCAGAATGAATCTATTTCATCTGACCTGTCACAACCCGAGGGTTAACTACTGCATCAGATTGATTCATTGCATAGAACCTCACAGTTGCTTGTTGTTGACCATGTGCTTGATTGTTAGGTGCTGATGAACCATCTTGGGACACTTGTCCACGTCCTCTATTGTTATTATAAAACTACCTCCTTTGTGAGCCTTGTTGACTCTACCTTGGAGGTAGAGTCACCATTGAATACCCATCTGGACAATCCTTTGCTAGATGTCCCGGTTGTCTACATTGGTAACAAATCCTAGTCGCAAGATAGGGTCTGTGAGATCCAGTCACCAATGTTGATGCTATGCCGGGGGCTCTACTTGGAGCAATCCTACGGTCCCTACCCCTACTTGACGTCCATTGTGTCTGGATATTGAATATCGATGGTGTTGCCGATGCAGAAAATCTCGGCTTCTTAAAACTTTCAGATCTTTGTCCTTGAAACTGAGTGTATACCTTCTTACCACTGGTCTATCATTTCTCAATTTTAGACCTTTCTATCCTCCTTACTGACTCCACAAAAGTGGCGAACATCTCCCTGTTATCTAAAGCAGACACAGGAATGGTCAGTTCAGCGTTCAACCCTTTCTCAAAATGCCGAATTCTTTCCTCATCATTAACTTCCATGTGCGGAAAAAACTACAATAGCTCCAAGAACTTAGCTTCATACTCGCTAACGTTCATCTGTCCTTGTCTGATCCTCTCAAATTGAGAGATCTTCTCATCTAGATATGTCTTAGGGAAGTATCTACTAACAAATTCTCATCAGAATACCTCCCATCCAACCTCAAAACCTGGCTTTTTATCTTCGTATATAATCCACCAGTGACCAGCACTCCCTTTTAGGAGGTACATTGCATGTCTTACCTTCTCGGCTTCAGGAATATCAAGGATCTTGAAAGCCTTCTCTAGCTCCGTCAGCCACAAATCAGCATCTGATGGATCAGATGTACTAGCATAATCTATGGCTCCAACCCGACGAAGTCTCTCAAAAGTCTTGTCGGCTCCCTGTCCCTCATTATGGGCTGGTGCCCTAGGTGCATGTGGTGGCATCCTATCCGCCATATGCGTCATAGTCGCCATAAACTGCCCGAACATGGTATGGAAAGTTGGATTCTCTAATGTAGCTTGATCAAGATGAGGAATCTCAGGTACGAGTTCCTCCCTAGCTTGATCCCTTTCACCTTTTCCTGGTGCAACAACACTGCTCTCAGCAGCATGTTCTTCATGTGATCCATACATCTTCAAGTTCTTCTTCTCCTATGTGAGCAGAAGATACTATCAGATAAACTAGAAGACACTAGAACAGACTCAAAAACCTTAATCCTATGTCTCTGTAGACTCAACAAACCTAGAGCTCTGATATCACTAAATTGTGACACACCGATCACAACAACACGATAACAGTTATAATGCTTACATATCGGCACCATGCAACACAAAGTAATACCACTATTCCCTTTTTAGGGTTAGGATTCCTCTTACATATCATCACCCTCCATTAGGGTTTCCCCAAATAACCATTTAGGTTCTTAAGATCATGTTATTAATGATCAAACCTTAATTCATTGCTCCACACATCTAGGAGCCAACATTGTTAACATAAGCATTTAATCATGCTTATTTATTCTCATCATTTATCATTAAATGAATTATCACACAGGATATGAGTTCCTCTCTCAACTTGACCAGAATATGATTACATCATACTTTATTAACTTGGCTTTACCTTTTATTAAGGTATGTTAGCCTATACTTATCAAAGTGCATTACTTCATAATATAACAATTGTCATGGCACACTTCATGTGTCACTCATCCAAATATATTGGATTTAAAATACATCAAGGTGTATAAATCTTAAGGTGCTGGATGTGATATCTATCATGTCTTGATGTATCATTTCCCTCATCACCTTTATCTTAATTGAATTCATCCACTTAGCTTGTATTAGGGTATTTCCCATCCTAATACTTTATGCATCAACTCATCACATTTATCATGTAATGTATTGGTCATAAGTCACTTATTTAGAATATACAATCATTGCCAGTGATATGGACTCATCTTTGAGTTAGGAACTATTAATATAAAGATTTCCATTATCAACCTCTTTAGGTATTTCACTTATCAATATATTAGTTACTATTCCATTATTAGGAATAGGGTTCACATAACATCTTTCCACATTTGGTTTTCAAATAACATCCTTCTATATTAGGGTTTCACATAGCATTACCTAAAATTAGGGTTTCACATCACATCACCCAGTGTTTAGGGCTTTACATAGCATTACCCTGTACTAGAGTTTCATGATCTCATTATTATGGATCAAACCCTAATTACATATTTTATTCATAATGAGAGGATTAGGGCTTAATTATATAAACATTCCACTCTCTCCTTCTCTCTCTCATCCTCTTTAGGATGTTAAGTACTCCAAGATTGATCTAGGTCAGCTCTTCATTTAAGTACACACAGTTAGGGTTAACCATTATAATCACCTTTGGACTACCTCATTATTAATCAAGTAGCTAACTGACCTTTAATCATATTGGCTGTCTAATTGGTTTGACCAATTTGAACCTCAAATAGTCTTGGTCACTTAGACCCCAAACGGTCTTGGTCATTTAGACCTTGAATGGTTTGAAACCATTTAAGCAAAACAATAATGAAACCGTATGGACAATTTACACTTGAAACCACTTGGGTCTCCAAATGGTTTGAGACCGTTTGGTCCAAACTCTCTCAAAACTGAATGGACCAAAAAGGTCTTCCATCACTTTATCAATTCAAGGTTTTAATCATTAAACCATCTATCAAGTGAACTACTGATTTATTCTTCAATTGAACCATTGAATCTCCCTTCAATTGGACCTTCAATTAGGGTTTTGAACCCAATTGAACTAGGGTTTATAATCAAGAAACCATCAATTAGGGTTTTGAAATCGAGGAACCATCATTGGTTGACATTGTGGAACTAGTTCAATTGAAATCATTGGATCATCATTAAACCATGACATGACCTAACCTTAAACGGTGTTGAGGTCATTTTGATGATCTCCAAATGGTCTTGAGACCGTTTGACTCAAACCATTATTGAAATTTGTGAAAATCAATTAGGGTTTGCATCATTGAATCAATCATCAATTTAGCTATTGATTGTATTTCAATTTGATATCACTGGACCTTCAACCATCCAATCATACTTCATCATAGACTTCCAAATGGTCTTGGCTGACATGCAAACGGTCTTGAGACCATTTGGGTGACCTCCAAATGGTCTTGAGACCATTTGGGTTAGTCAACCCAAAAATTTAATCAATCAATTGAGAATTTCAACACTCAATCCGATTAGGGTTTGCAATAGGTAGATTATACAATCATAGAACATTTATAAACCAATTAATTAAATCTATTAGATCATTATTCAACACATCAGAAACCCCCCTCAAACAGTCAACCCCCTCCATTCGGTCAACCACTCCAAACGGTTTGGAACCCAAACCTCCAAACGGTTTGGTGAAACCGATTGGACCAAAATTATGAAACCGTTTGCAATAGATATGTGTGGAGGTGTGTGCTTATGATGATGTCATAATCATCAATCTATAAACCCACGAAGCTTGCTGTGGTTTTCATGGTGATTTCATCAATCATTCAAATAAAATTTTGGGAATAAAGAAGGAATCAACAATTGATAAAGATATGGAATCAATAACAAAGTTCAAGGGTTCAAGTTATATAACCCGCCTTAAATTGAGATTCAAAGCTTCAACCTCCACGTCTTTAATGGTGAAAGAAACACCTTTCACTATCCCAAGCTCATCCTTAAGCTTTGAGTGAAAAGGAATGGCTAGAGTTGAAGATGGAATGGAGATAAGAAGAAATCATGCATTGATTTTCGATTTCTACCATGGAATCAAGGTCAAAAGAGATCATGGAGCTTACCAACAGGTTGGGGGTCGTCCTCCCGATCCTCCAAAGCTCCCTTGGTCGTTTTGCAAGCAAAGAGTGGAAGTGGTTTCGAAAAAAGCCTCTCAATTGAGTTGTAAAAGGTGTTTTTATAAGAAATTCAATGAGAGAGAAAATATTTTATAAAATCCTTTTAATTCCAAAATTGGTGCCACCTCTCCCCCATAAATTCCTTGCATGCAAATCCATATTCCCCTCCTTCTAATTCCTCTTCATTATCTATGAATTAAGGAGAAGCAAATTAAGCACCTGAAATCATATAATACTAATATCCCATTTTTAGTGGATATTACTTTTGATTTAACTAATGTGAGTGGGTTCTCCACTCACTTGGATATCTTCGTTCCTTTGCAAGGCACATGCTCGTCCAACCTTATCTAATTTCAACCATTACCATTTTGGTGGAAGAATACTTCGATTAACATAATTATTTTTGCATTAATTTGAAGTAAAGTTCCAATTATGCTTAAATCTTGATTATTTTAATATCAAGATTCTCTCTCTTCCAAAAATGATTCAAATGAGGCGCCCCTCTCAAATTATTTTCTCTACATGATGCCAAGAATCATGAGGGACCCTCTTGAAGTGGCATTTTGCATATTGAACCCTAGGTTTTGGGTAAATTACACATTACACCAAAACTAGGTTTTAATGCACACATATTGCTCAACATGCTCTTTCTTATTATTCCGGCTTGTAGAAGCCATACTAATGCATCATACTCATTCCTAAGATGCTTCAACACATGAGATACATTTTTCCATACACAATTTGCAATTTAACCCCTCAACTTGGGTAATTTGCATTTTAGTCCAAAACAAGTAATACATTATTTCCACATTATTCAAAAAGGACTAAAATTGAAATATAAGTTCCTCTTGAGCCTTAATTACTTTTCAAGCATATAATCAACTTTATTAAGTAAAACATCTAGGTTTAAGCATAACCCAGGTCAGGGATGTTACAGTGTCGACATGATCTTCTACAGCCTAACTTGCTTTCGCTGGCATTCCAAGCACTGCTTCATTGAGTGCTGCTAGTGTGGTAGCCATCTTTCCATCATACACAACATCTTTGTGTTCATTGTGGATAGGATCTTGGAGGTAGATGTCACAGATATCCATGCTTATGTTCATCTCATATAGGATACATTGAGTGTCGATATCTCACCAGATGTTAACTTCTCAACACTGACATCCTCCTACCTGATGACACACCTAGTTGGTTGGTTCTCCAAGAGCGTCTCATCTTTAGTAGGTTGGGAGTTTAAATCAAACTCATACACATTGTTGTTTGTTCCTTTGAAAGTCACATTTCACTCTTTAAGGCGTGGTTGCTCTTGTAGTTGGTCAACTTCATCTATTTGTGGTGGGGGCGCGCTTGCAACTTCTTCATCATTGTAGACGTTGACATTGGAGGGGCTTGAGGATACATGCGATAGAGAAGGATGAGCTCTACATCTTGATGCTGACTCACCATTCATCCATCTACTTGCTCTCTTCTTGTAGTTCTTTCATGACCTCTTCATATCCCTTTACACATGATTTCTATTTCAATGTGTATTATCTCCCTTTCCTTCTAGAGATCTGCCATTTCTTCAAACATTTCTTTCATGGCTTTCATCATCTCATATTGTTGGAGGAGGGCATTTTGCATGAATTTTGGAAAATTTGTAGTCCTTTCATCTATCTTTGATACCTGCATAGTTAGTACTTGTAGGCTACTATAAAAGAAATGTGCTTGTGAAGAGGAATTTTGCACTTGTTGAAGAGAGCATCGAAGTGATGTCCCAATTCTTCCCAGAATGTTAGGATTCATTTTTGTTGTCCTTGTTGGCTTATGGTTGGTGTTGGTGTTTTTGCTGTTGGTAGAGCTGACGATGCAATGATAGGTTCTTATTGAGAAGAGGTTGGCTGATCCTACCTTGTTTGATTTGTAGTTTCCCCATGTGCCTTTGCATTCAACATCCCTTGCCTATTCAACGCCCAACAACTCTGGCCGAACACCAGCCTCTTGAACTAGTATTTTGGGTACTATTCCAGTTATAGGGGAAGTTGGTATTCCAAAGTTCTCAGGTTGGTTGTTTAGGTCTTCCCCAAATTCCACTATAGGTTCCCTTGTGTTTGGAGGAGCATCATGCTGGTTACCCATTATTATAGTTGGAACCTTTGGTGCTTTGCTTGCTCCTGGAGAGGAGGTGACACAACATGGGACTCTTCATTTTTGTATGTGGTTGTTCGGCTGGTGATGGTTGATTTGTTGTAGCCTCCTTGTTTGGTTGAGATGTAGGTGTCTTTATCAATGAGGCCATAGTTTCCTACTTGGGTTTGCACTACCTGGTTGTCAATTTCTTCCTTTTCTCTATCCTTTGTTACTCTATCTCTTACACTTGGTCCTATTCTTGTTGGATGCTAGCTAGTGACTGTTGGTCTGTGGGCCTCTTAGCAGCACTAGAAAGCATTTTGTCAATGTCATCCATGCTTGGTCGTAGTTTATTAGTGTCATAATATGCCATTTCTGGGAGGGGGAGTAGAAGTTTGGAGTTGCCTTACCTATAGAAGAACTTCTCACCCTTATGTACTAGTATTCCTACTATTATCATGTATTTGACATCGATTTTCATGTATCCCTCTGTTAACTCATACTTTATTAGTTCTCCACATCTAGAAAGTAGGTTGAGATCATTGTAATTTGTCCACCCATACAATAATCCCTCATCCTTTGTTTGATGTCTTGATCAATTGTTGTTGATAGCTTATCAATTAGAACTTGCCCAATGTTGATTGGTATTTTCTCAATCATCGACCAGATTAGGAAAATCTCCCTCCTTGATACAATCCCCCTTTCCAATCAAGTGTACAGAGTGTTGTCAAGGATTTTTCTGAATTACTCTAATGAAACAAGAAGTTCTCTGAGTCACCTTTGACTTTCCAAAGTTGTGTTTATCTTCCCCAGTCAGCTTCTCTCATAGACTATGGCTACTAAAACCAATGACATTCTTATCACCTTTGGCCACTTGGCAGGAATTGGCTTCCTCGCCGATATGGCTTAACAGTTGATTCAAGAATCTTTTTGTAATATATTCATCATTTTCCTCATATTCTTACTTGCAGTTTGTACTCCCCCTACTCCATTCCTTTCTTCTCCTTTGACAAGGACCTTTATGAGTGAGGACAAGAACTATGCTTTCATCTCTATGTAAGAGTCCTGGGCTTTTAGACACATGACACTCAATTTTGCTCCCTACCTAAATTCCATGACTTGTTTGTAGAGTCCCAACTTCTTGAATTCATCGTGGTCTATGTACCTTTTTGGACTGAATTGCTTCATTGTTTTGAACAATTCATACATATCTTGGTGTTCCTTATCTTTGGGTTTCAATGCCACTTCTTGGTTTTCAGATATCACTACTTTATCAGATAGAACCACTATGTCAGCTGGTTTTCTTACTACCTCAGGCTTATGAGCTTTGGACCTTGGTGTGTTGGCTTCTTCTTCTTTGATGTTACTTCCCCCATGTTTGATGCCTTCCACTTTCTTGTCCCTCTCACTTCTTCCTATGATGGCTGGTACTCTGAAGTATTTGTCACTGGAGTGCTTTGTGACTTGTCTTCAGGTTCAAGATCTTTGTTCCCAATAATAGTTTTAGTGTTCTTTTTGCAGTAGTTGTATCCTCTTCGCCTCTGATAGTTCTGAATGTTTGTCTAAGTAAGTGTCAATCTCTTTAATAACTTCTTCCAACCCTTCAAGTGAGGTTATCTACCTGTTCCAGGAGTCTAAAGTTGTCAACGACATTCTGTAGTCTGCGTATAAGTCAATCCATCAGTAATATATTTGTGCTCCGTAACCCCTAAACATATAGAATGGGGGGGGGGCGCTTTCAAAAACAAAATTTGAACTACCATGAAAAAAGGTTAGGTTCACTCCAATGGTTGCTGAAATATATTATGCGGTTGCTATGATATGTTGTAGTGAGGTAGCGGCCACAGAGCTCATCGACCATAGGAGTATGGTCGGTCATTGAAAATTTAGCGGTAAGTGGTCATTAAGGAAAAAGAAAGAGAAGAAGGGTTCAAAACTTCTGTGACCGTAGAGGTATCGACGATGGGTAGAATGCTCACAGAAAGAGGTAGGTGGTTCAGTGATCGCTGAGGTGGCAGACTGCGATTATGGCAGTTGATGGAGACGTGGTCTCAACAGTCACTAATATTGTTATGTCTCTACGGTCACTGATATTGGATGGCTTTGGTGGTCGGTGGTGGGTAGGGAGGTGTGGGATTGGGTTTAGGGTCATATGCGGGGTTGTAGAAACATCTCTGAGCTGGCAGGTGTAGAGCGATGGGTGACCATGGTCAGAAGTGAATACACAACCGTAGGGTATGGAAGGAAAAGAGAGAACCCTTAACCACTCCAGATGACGGAGGAAAAGAAAGGAATGGCTGAGAAATAGTGACGGTGCACTAGGAAAATGAGAGAGGAGGATGTCTGGGTTTACCTTTTATCTGGTAGAAAAGGGAACAAGACAAGTAAGTGATCGGTGCTGATTCCTATTGCCGCCTGGAGAGTACAGTCATCTTCGACAACATCTCATTTTTCCTGTCGTCTACTCGTAGTGGTGTTGTCTCCATTTGCTCTGTAGAGGGCTAGGGCTTCACCATAGTCACTAAGGTTGTAAGATAGTCAAGGTGTAAAAGATCTAGGTTATTATACCTTTGGGGTTAAACCTAGTGTTGATGCTCAAAATTCTTCAATGGTCGTAGAGAGTATTAACCCTTTGCGATTGCTGAGATCTGAGGCTGTAGTTCAAAAACCCTTCGATCATTGGAACCATGAGTTATATGTTCAGCAGTCGTAGAGACCAGAGGAGCTCAAGCATTCACCGAGATCAGAGAATTCTATGCGGTCACTAAGTTCCAACGATCACATAGAATTCTCTTAACTTCTACTATCGCTTAGGTACATCAATCTACATGGTATTCTAATTTATAAATATGAAACTAGATCTAAAACTATCAAAGTATAGGGATTAAGATTCTCTTTTTTACATATTCAAGTTGATTAAGGATGTCAGATGTAAGTGCATAACAAAATCTTCCAACTTTTACTACTTAGGACAGAGCAATTGATCTTAAGGCTAGGATAAATATATATATATATATATAGTATATATATAGTATATATATATATATATATATATATATATATATATATATATATAGTATAGAGTTAATTAATGGAAGAGAAAATTTGTAAAATTCAAAAGAAGTAGGAAATTCTTGGGTTGCCTCCCAAGAAGCGCTAATTTATAGTCTTTAGCTTGACTCTCTTATCTGGATTTTCATGATTCTTCAAGTAAAGAAGGATTTGACTCTTCCAAATTGAGTTCTTACCTCCTCACAAAGGCTTCATCTTTGTAATACCTTTTTACTATGTGTTCTTTCACCTTGAAGGCACCAGTCTAGCCATTTCCATCATTCCAGATGGGTGGATCTTCACAATAGAGAATGGCCTAGACCATCTGTACCTGAGTTTTCCTGGAAACAATATGATACTGGAGTTGAATAGGAGAATATTATCCCTTTCAGACACATCCTTGCTTTTCAGGTGAGCATCGCGCCACACCTTGGTTCTCTGCTTATAAATGGGGGCATTTTCATAGCATATAACTTGAGTTTCTCTAGCTCTTGCAATTATAGAAATCTTTTCTTGCCTGCCACATCGAGGTCCATGTTTAGTAATTTAATAGCCCAAAGGGCCTTTTTTTATAATTACACTATAAGGTGGCAAGATTTTCCATAGATAAGCCTATAGGGAGTGGCCCCTATTGGTGTCTTGTATGCAGTACAGTAGGCCCATAGTGTATCATTGAGTTTCATGGACCAGTCTTTCCTTATTCTACCAATTGTTTTCTCTAGGATCGGGTTTATTTATCTATTTGATACCTCCACTTGTCCATATGTCTGTGGGTGATAAGGTGTTTCCACCTTGTTCTTGACCCCATATTTTTTCAATAGAGCTTCAAACTATTTCTCCCCAAAGTGGGATCCCCCGTCACTTATTACGTGTGTGGGACCCTGAATCTCAGAAAGTTAGTTTTCTTAAAATCTTAATCACTATCTTTGAATCATAGGTCTGGGTAGAAACAACCTCAACCCATTTTGAAACATAGTCCACAACAACCATGATATATTGGTTTCCTCTTGAGGATGGGAATGATCCCATGTAGTCAATCCCCCACACATCAAAAATTTCTACTTCAATCTAGTCCGACATTGGCATCTCGTCCCTTCTTGAATTATTTCCTATTCTTTGGCATTCATTGCATGCTTCGAAAAAAACTTGGGCATCCTTGAATAAGGTAGGCTAGTAGGATCCATACTGTAGGACATTTTCTGCCATCCTCTCTCCTCTTAGGTGCCCTCCATAAGGTGAAGAATGACATTCTTGCAAGATTTGAGATACTTGTTTCTCTGGTATACATCTTTGGTACATGTTACCAACACATATTTTAAACAAGAGTGGGTCATCCCAATAGTAATTCTTCAGATCTGAAAACAACTTTTTCTTCTTATTATAGGTAATGTCAGGTGGTAGTTTCTGGCACACCAGGTAGTTGTAGATATCAACAAACCATGGTAAGTTTGGATCAACAAACCTTTCCATCATCAGGGTTTCATCTTCATAATTATCGTTAATAGGTAAATGATCTCCCTCTGCAATCACAATCCTTGAAAGGAGGTCTACAACCACATTATCTATTACTTTATTGTTGATAATCTCATGATCAAACTCTTGCAATAGTAAAGTCCACGTCAGCAATTTGGGTTTTGTATTTTCTTTTGCATCAAATACTTAATTGCCCCATGGTCTGTGTGAAGAACTCTATATAATGATATTGTACTGTTCTATTGATATGTACACCCCTGTCCTATATATAGGAAAGGAGGTTATGATAAGGAAGTACAAAGGAAGCAGACTAACCCTAATGGGCCATGGGAAATAGGCCCATGTAGACAATTGGCTAATAATCTATTAACTAAATAGGCTATATTCTAAAAGTCTATATACACCTTCACTTTTGATCCTATCAAGTAAGATCTAAATTTGTCAAAAGAAAAAAACTATCACCAACATATCCTTATCCGTGGTGATGTAATTGACTTGGGCTTCGTCGAGAGTTCAAGTGGCGTAGTAGATTGTGTGATGCTTCTTATCCTTCCTTTGCCAAGAACAAATCCAATGGTACAGTCACTGGTGTCACACATGATTTCAAATAGGAGATCCCAATCTGGATCCTATAGGATAGGGGTTGTAGTCAGAGTGTTTTTCAAAGTGTTGAAGGCATCAAGGCACTTATCTATGAAATCAAACTCTATATCTTTCACCAGAAGGTTTGACAAAGTCCTGGTAATTTTTGAGAAGTCTTTAATAAACCTCCTATAATACCCAGCATGACCAAGAAAACTCCTTACCCTCATTACAATTTTTGGGGGAAGGAGTTTTGATACAACTTTGATTTTACTAAGATCAACCTCTATTTCTTTCTCACATATTTATATCCCAAAAAAATACCATTTTGTACCATTAAATGACATTTCTTCTAATTCAAGACCAGGTGTTTTTCTTCACAATGTGGCAAAACTAGGCAAAGTTTCTTGAGACATTTATTGAAGTCCATTATATATACAGAGAAATCATCCATAAAAACTTCCATTATATCTTCTAGGAAAGTCGAGAATATGGAAATCATACATCTTTGGAAGGTAGCGGGAGCATTGCATAATCCAAACGACATCCTCCGAAATGCATAGGTGCCGTAAATATAGGTGAAAGTAGACTTCTACTGATCACCTGGGTGAATCGACACCTGATAAAATCCTGAATATCCTTCTAAGAAATAGAAGTAGGAGTGATGTGCCAACCTTTCAAGGACCTGATCAATAAAAGGCAGTGGGAAATGGTCTTTCCTTGTAGCAACATTCAATTTCCAATAATCTATGCACATATGCCAACATGTTACAATTTGCATTGCTACTTCATCGCCATTTTCCCCTTTTTAACAATCATCCCCCCTTTCTTGGGTACAACATGAATTGGGATGACCCAATTTCTATCGCTTATAGGATATATGATTCCAGTGCCTTGCAACTTCATTACTTCCTTCTTAACAATTTCTTTGAGCATTTTATTTAGCTTCCTCAGCAATTGAGCTAAAGGCTTTGTAGTGTCTTCTAGGTTTATGCAGTGCATGCAAAGGGTTGGGCTCATACCCTTGATATCATGTACTGAATATCCTATCACTTTCTTGTGTTGTTTGAGTTTGTTTATTAGCTTTTCCTCTTGATCCTCTGTCAGAGTGGAGTTTGTAATAACAAGATTCTTTTCCTCATCATCTAAAAATTCACATTTCTAGCCTTAGGGTAATTGCTTTAATTGAGGTTTTGGTTTTGGTGTAGCTTTTTCCCAGGAATTTGTTCCACTGAAGCATATTTTACTGTTTCTACGATGATATCTTCCTCGTTGATGAGATCTTCCTCTAATGGGTTTAGATAGTCCAAAATCTCCACTACTTTGGAATTTTCCAAATTGGGATCTAGATTATTCAAAGCTCGCATGAGTGCGTTGACAATGCCGTTGTCTTCTCACACTTCTTCACAGTACTGGTTATAGCTGTCCATGAAGTATACTGATTCGAATAGAGAAGGTCCTCTCATAGCATCTTAGGCATGGAAATTGATATGGTCGTTCCTGACATGAAGCATAATAATTCCTTCTTCCACATCAACCAGGGATCTACCTGTGGCCAGGACGGGTATCCTAAAGATCATCGGACATGTCAGGTCCTCAACAATGTCAATCACCACTATGTTGCAAGGTATAAAGAATCACCCAATGCAAATTGGAACATCTTCTACTATTCCCACTAGTTTTGTAAAAGTGTGATCAGCCAACTCGATACTCATTCCAGTCTCTACCATGTCTATTAGTCCAAGCCTTTGGGTCAAGGAAAGAGGCATTAGAGTTATGCTTGCCCCTAGATCTTCCAACCCTTTTCTTTCCAAGTTATTTTAAACATTGAAGGGGATATTAAATGTGCCATGATCTTTCTTCTTTGTAGGATACTCAACCTAGACAAACACACTTGACATTTTGGCTAGTTTCACTGTTTCCATATGATCACCTCTTCTTCTTTTTGTGATAAGATCCTTGAATAACTTTGCATATGTGGGTATTTCTTCAATAGCATCAAGGAAAGGGATGTCCATGTGTAGATTTTTCACAACCTCCATGAACTTCTCATATATTTTCTTAAGATGCACTTTAATCAATTTATATGGGAAAGGAACTCTTGGGGACTAGGGATCTCTTTGTGTAAATAATTCTTCAACATAATTTGGTTTCTTAGTCTTCGTACATTTCTTCTCCTAGTCTTTTCCTTTACTCTTATCCTTCTTTTTGGACTCTTACTTATGAGATTCTTCCCCTACTGTAGTGGGTTCAGGTTGTGTTTTGACAGTATTGTCCTCTTCTTGGTGACTCTCTTTTAGCAGTTTCTATACAACTGTCACACCCACATCCCATGATTACCACTAATCATGAGATTAGGACATGACTTTGAGGATTATACTTAATACAAAGTTCACTTCCGACTTTTCCTTTTTATTTCAAACTCTTTGTTTACTTGCATTCCATCACATAAACAAACTTTACAAGAGAATTAAACTTTTATTACTCTAATATGATCTCAACATTAATGATACACATCCATACATTCATTATGTTTCTCACACTTTCATGTACATACAACATGACAATCATTTGTATTTTCTCTTATCAAGGAAACAAAGATACAAAACACCATTTATAACTCTCTCACATCTATACAAGGACCTAAAGTGATAGGGACTGAATGAACTTAACTAATCTCATACTTAACTCATGTGGTAGATCTACTCTGATGCTTTGACCTTCTTCAGACCACGTGGTTTCCCTAAAAATTGTGAGTAGAGGGGTGAGCCTACTCACTCAGTGAATGGGTATTTCAAAGAAACAGTCTAAAGCACCGATATAATTACATATATACTTTTAAGCAACTAATATCAATTATAATAGTAGTAAGCTTTAAAGAGACTAATCATTCATAATAATAAATATGGCAGGATACTCTAGATAATTTTAATAAATTGGAATAAAATACAAAAATTACTACACTGAGCAGATCTAAAAAAATATAGTTAAAATAACAAGGAGTGTAAATATTACATTTAAAGAACAACTACTACGAAACTGTACTCAAATCTTTCTTAACTCTTTTTACTTATAAGAAACTCTTTAAACCTATATAATCATATTTTAGATTATGCCCTGATCATATGCAGTGTACTCTACATATGAAGACTCATAGTGCACTACGATCTCACCGTACAAGACTTAGCTTAAAACCTGAGAAGCTAAGCCTAGAACTGAATCTGAGTCTGCTTGACTCGAACCGTCACGTCTGACTAAGGCGGCTAAATAACTGGCCTTTAACTAGACCTCTCCTTCTAGGCTGAGGACACAAGCGGAGGGTCTGAGATGCTCTGTGGGCCTCATCTTGGTATGCTCTGTGGGTACCTCTGGGTTACCATTGGGATCTCCGATTCATGTTGGGTAACCTATCTTCTCTTAGGAGACTTCCTCAAGGGCTTCGTCTCTCCGCACGCTCTGTGGGTGCGTTCTGATCCCCATATACTGGTCACTGCTAGGGTGGATAATTTCCTCCCTACAGTGCAAACATCCATAGGGAATCTACAGTGTTCAGGGCACCTATGTCTATTATTTTATTATTCTTAGAAAGCTCTTACTATATTGTATCTTTTCCTTACTTATACTTGACTCTGGTATCTCTATGGTACCACATCTATTTATTTGAAGTTTATAATACAACATGTATATCATTCTAAACTTGGCAGAGCAGTATATTCAAAATATTGTAATATTCTGAGTAATCATCATACTATACATACAGGCAAACTAAAATTCTTAAATAAACAGAATACATGTCAACTTGGCACTTTATACACTAGAATCATGCGATTGAACTATTAAGCATCACCACATCTCATACTGAGAACATTGATATCAAAATACTTGATTCATTGAACACCCTATCCTTAGGGTTTCATTTACCTCATTCACTTATCACATGGCTTTCATAAGGATTTCATACGACATAAACATTCACTGAATAAAGACTACTTTCAACAAATCATATACAATCAATATATGTATGAAACCTTAGAAGTGAGCTGAATTTAGGTTTCCATGCCATTCACTGAGATATCATGCATCAAGAATAAATGTGAATAAATAAAGTCTATCATGTCAAGAAAATACCTTCAAATGAATTTCACAATATCTATTCATAAATATCCAACTTTCCTCGCATTTAGGGTTTCACCTTCTTTACCGAGATATCAAACAAACACTATTCACCTTAAATGAAATCCAAGATAGTATCTGACATATATGTATTACACATTCAGATAAACAATCATTCATAACCAAGGGGATCCAGATAAACAAATTTCTCTATTTAATTATACAACAATTTCAGTCATAGACAAATTCCCTATATTTCAGTTTACTCTTATAACCTCTGCGAATTCTTAGGGAATTCTCATTAGGATGTATTGTATACATTTCTAATATGATTTTATCATCTGAAATTCGTCCAAATAGAGGAAGCATCCATTTCATATCATTTTGCAACAACTTAGATCATACAGACAATTCAGGGTTTGTAGTCACATACTAAGCAATTAAAGATTATGGATGATTTAACCAATTTTCATGCAATATACTATTTAGAGGAAGTTCCCACTCACCCTAAGGTGTGAAAACACCTTAAAAATGTATCCCATATCTGAAAATCTCGATCTCATATCAAATCTCAAGCAATTCACCCGATTCTTCTTCCTTTCAAGTCAAAAACCCTAGAATTGAAGATTAGGAGAGAAAGAGTGAGAAAAGGGGAAGTTTTGATACCATTTTGGATCAAATCAGAGGAGAGACAAAATCTTTACATGTGAGAGAAGATTCACCATGAAACTATATCCAAAGAAGCTAAAATTACATGATTTCATCATTCCTCGGACCACAAAACCCTGGATAAGCATCTCCATCACTTTCTCCTCTCAAACCCTAACTCTCCCTCTCTCTCTAGAATTTTGTTTCTCTGGATTGAATCACGAATTATGAGAGCTCCTTGTGTGTTAGGTTGACATTAGGATGTATTGTATACATTTCTAATATGATTTTATCATCTGAAATTCATCCAAACTGAGGAAGATTCTATTTCTTATCATTTTGCAACAACTTAGATCAAACAAACAATTTAGGGTTTGTAGTCGCATACTAAGCAATTAAGGATTATGGATGATTTAACCAATTTTCGTGCAATATACTATTTAAAGGAAGTTCCCACTCACCCTAAGGTATGAAAACACCTTAAAATCACAGTTCATTCTTGAAAATCTCGATCACATATCAAATCCCTAGCAATTCACCACTTTCTTCTTCCTTTCAACTTGGAAACCCTAGAATTGAAGATTAGGAGTGAAAGAGTGAGAAAAGGACTTGATTTGATATGATTTCGAATCCAAATAGGGGAGGGATAGAATCTTGACATCTGAGAGAAGATTCACCATGAAACTATATCTAAAGAATCTAAACTTACATGATTTCATCATTCCTCGGACCGCAAAACCCTAGGTCAACATTGTAAAGAAGTGAAACCACTCCTCTACTAGAAAGAAAAGACCACATCCCTTAAAGACAAACACCACGTAAAATTTTTCACCAAAGGGATGGCGATCAATTCATTCAACATGTATGTATCATTACACAATGAGTAGCAACGAAAAAAAAAGAAGTTTTATCTAACAATTTACAAAGCTTGTTACAACACATCACCACATAAGGTAATCTAAAGGAAAACTAAACATAAAGCCAAGGACTAAGCCGAGGGTCATCTAACCACCTCTTCAAGCCTCCCGAAGATCAGCTATAAGGTTGTTGTTGAAGTTCACTCTCCTCGACCTAACCTGGGGTTGGAAGCATACCCCGACAAAAGAAGAAGAAAAGAGAAATATATCAGCAAAAGCTGGTTTGTGTATTCTAAAGAAAAGCTTGAGCAATATATGTCATTAAGGACATCAAGTATGAATGCTTCTCATGCAAAAGAATAGGACTACCCATACAGGCATAAAAGATAAGATTCATAACCAAAGGGATACTTGCCATATGTAAAACAATAAAGAAGTGCCACATGCACATATCATGACCAATATCCTACATAAATGTGAGATAAGCATAATACTAGAATATTATAAAATACAATGATGGTCAAGAATCACACATCTTGAACCTGATGGGACATGGGCCAAGAATCACACATCCTGCCCTGGCATGGGGAATCACACATCCGCCATCCAAACATATATAACATGGGCCAGGAATCACACATCCTGCTCTGGCATGGGGAATCACACATCCACCATCCAAAATATTATAATGAGACAAAACCAATGCAATTATACTACTCTAGGGTTACTGAATCACATAGCAGGAAAATGTAGAGGCAAGTAGGAAAGTATAGTCAAACATCAAATAAGATTTTCCACAATGGTCAACATATGAAACATTAATAAACTTCCACATCATAGTGGTAGATACTATCAACAATATCATCATGTTTCCATATCACAACAAAAGATTCCAAGAAATTATCCAAGATCACAATAACCAAGATAGTTCACATGAACCATGATAACAAGAGAATAGACATGTGTATAGGCAACTGTCAAAAAGATGATAAAGTAGGTGAATTGCTCAATATGGACGAATAGGGGATACAACAT
Organism: Alisma plantago-aquatica; assembly: GCA_963693085.1. NCBI lineage: Eukaryota > Viridiplantae > Streptophyta > Magnoliopsida > Alismatales > Alismataceae > Alisma > Alisma plantago-aquatica. The sequence goes on from OY856409.1 coordinate 1,955,754,330, forward strand.
ACCTTAGCCTCAGGTGTTCTAGAATCCCTCTTTCTAACACTTCACACGAATATAGAACCCACTTTCCCTTTGATTTGAAACGAGATCAACCGAGCAGAGTACGAGAGGCGCCGCAAGTCAGGTGTCGTCGGCGGCCAGTTGGAGGTCAGATCGTCCACGAAACACCAAATTGAGAGCACGAGCGAGTTGCTAAGGTGATGGCGTCATCGGGGTTGGTATATTTATAGGTAAGGTACCCTAGGCTAGGGTTTAGGTAGGTGAAGGTAGAGGGTGGCGGTGCAAGCTTTGGGTGTTCCCCAAATACTCGATTAAAACATGAGATCTAGTACTAGTTGGATGCAGAATTGAATTTGCAATCCAATGCAACTTGTTTCGTGAAGTTTCGTTGAGAAACCAAAGAGAAACAGCCATCCGAAAAAATCACAAAATGCGGATTACTGTTCATACATGACCAAGGAAGAAGATGAAATGAGATTGTTTAATACAACTTGCTAAACTTTGGTCATTTGGTGCATTTAATGCATAAACCTTTCTATAATTATTTAAAAGTGCAAATAAAGTCCAAATAAAATCAAATTTGGTAGGTTTACTGATTTTAGGGTGAGGAATCCGAATATAAAATTATATTTACCTTTTGACAACTTTTATTGTGTCAAATAAACTAATTACTATTTTCTCTTTCCTCCTTTACTAATGATGTTAGGATTATCCAAAAATTATAAAACTTTACCCACAAGTCACATTTAATATTTTGGATACTAATTTAGTATTATTTCTATTTGTTGATATCGTTTATTATTTAAATTAATGATTTTAATATTTTACACACTTTCTCTCTCCTAAATTCACCTTCTTATAAAATATTTTCCAAATTGAATCAAAATTCATAAAAATATATATTTTGACGGGTAGAACACTAATTTAGCATTTTTTTGAAGACTTTTATAATTTTATTTAATTCATTTAAATTTATCACTTATTTAAACTTTTAATTTATTAGAGGCATCTAGAAACCTTCTAAAAATATAAAACATGGTATAAAAGTAATAATAAATGTTAGGAACACGTTTTTGAGATTAATAAATTTTTATCAACATATATTTAATATTTTTTATCTTTAAATCATTTTCTCTCTCCAGATTAAAATAAAATATTAAACATTGACCAAATTAAATGCAAATTTGTCCAAAGGCTTATTTTTATGTTTAGAATACGAATTTGGAGTTATTTTTCTGATTTGAGAACATTAAGTATTTTATTTCACTTTATTGGCATATTTCCTATTTTCTTTTGATAATGTCATTAATATTTATATTATGTTCCACTTTAAATGATACTTGGCCCTTAAGTTACTTTTTGATCAAGGAAACGAATTTGAGTATCAAATTATCCTGATGGGTTTCCAATTATAAATTTTGGTACAATATCTTTCTAATTATCTTCTTTACCCATTAATTCCCATATTACCTTTAATTATTGCATTTATCTTCTCCTTTATATAAAATTCTGATTTTCTTCTATTTATATTATTTTAGAAAGTTCTAGAAAGTTCTACGAAGAAATTTTATGATTTCTATTACTTAGTGACAATTTATACTTCAACCCCATTAATTAAAACCAAGTTGGTGTTTATGTACATACAACCCTATATTAAGAATATATATGGGGAGGTATTTATCCAACTAAGTTCTTTAATTTCTTATTATCATCTAAATGAGTTATTATTAAGAACAAAGTATTTTGTATTCCCTTAATTACATGCATTAGTTTATTCTTGTTTGGCTAAGACAAAAGGGTAAAACTACTAGGATAGGGTTCTAGTTCTAGTATGTTACAAGCATCTCCATCAATTTCTCCTCTCAAACCCTAACTCTCACTCTCTCTCTAGGATTTCATTTCTCTGGTTTGAATCACAAATTATGAGAGCTCCTTGTGTGTTAGGTTGACCGTATAGAGAAATTGAGTTGCTTGGGTCAATTGCACATTGACCCCTCACTATACTTTCTCTTATTTCAGCTGAATTTTCTGTCATAAAAATATTACTGTAATTCATCTACTGATAAAGTATAAACACATTCAAAAATTACGAAAATTTTACATGTGGTTTATGATTGAGTTTCAGATCTCCAATTAAAATTTCAGATCATTTGTAGTTACCAATAAATAAGTAAAAATCAAATAGTTCACTGCTATATCAATATGAAAATATGATCAGTCGAGTTTGAAACTCGATCGATAAATAGGTGAGAACATTCTTCAAAAATTCTGATAGTTTTCAAGAGTGTTCAAATTTTATATATACAAATCGTATCCAAATTTGAATTGAATCAGAGTTACACATAAAATACTAAAAATAATTTAGTGAGACACTATATTTATCAAATTATGTATTCATATGTCATCAAAACCCTAATTTGGGCCGATTAGGGTTTCCAAATCTTAAACCCTAATTATGTGAATCAAAGTATGATTAAATATTCTCATTATATTTAAAACATAAAAACTTAACAATAATCACTAATCAAGATTTAAACAACGATCAACTTAGTTAAGCATACAATCATCCAAGTAAACCCTAATTATACAAAGAGATAACATACTTGGGGTTCTCATTAGGTTTAACATATCATGATTGAGATATCATCATTAATCATGTTTAATCAATGACCAACATAACTAAGCATGTAGTCATCCACATAAACCCTAACTTACCCATTAAGCTCAGATACGGTCATAACAACAACCTTCCCTAAGTGAAGGGTAGCCATCATTGCTGTTTTAGTATTAGAGGGGATTGTCCCTTGTAGGTTCTTTATCAACTCAGACAGTCGCACCAAGCGTTGATCAATTTGTTTCTGATGCATCTGCCTATTAGCCATCTGGGTATGCATTGTTGTTAATATGCCTGAATTGGTGATGGAACTTCGGGTCAGCTGATCATGCACATAAACCTTCCTCTTTGCAAAATGATACATGTGTTCCATCATGTATGGATGCTTATTGTTTTTATTTTGGCCTTGATCTTGGTTTTTCCGGTTTGTATTATTGTTTCAATATTGGCCTTGACCTTGGTAACTATTTCTATTTTGCTGGTAAGTTGTAGTTTTAGTATACTGAGTTTTCCCACCTCCTTTTCTGAATCCTAGAGGTGGCTTAGACAAACCGTCCAGTTGGTGAGAATTCTCAGTAACATCTTTATTCCCATAATTAAAACCTAGTTGATCTGGTCTTTTGAAATTTTCATAGGAGACATTCTCAGTTTCTTCCTCATCTTCTCTTTCTTCATAATCTTCTAGTTATGTGTAGATACAATTATCTATGCCATGCCCTCCTTCACCATAGGTGACACATTTCATAACTCTCAATCTTGACCTTGCCTTTTCCTCCAATATCCTTCAATTGTTTGACATCCAGAGCAATCTTTTGAATTTGTGAAGTTATGTTCTCTAGAGCCTTAGCCTCAACAAAGGGTCCTTTAGAGTTAGCTTTCTTTGATGAGGCCCTATCACTTCTCTCATATTCCATACATGCTTGCAATGTGGCCATGTTATCAATACTCATCATGGTCTTTTTTAGCTTCTTGCCAAGGAAATCACTTCAAGCATCAACATTCAACAAATTCTATTTTGCAGATGTTAGCCCATTGTAAAATGTGGTAAAAAAAACCCTTGTCATAATTGTGATGAGGAAATCTCTCTAATATTCTTGGAACCAATCCCATGCTTCATGGAGATTCTCTCCAGGCTTCTGTAAGAATCCAGTAATCTTATGCCTATTTCTGATGATTTTCTCAATTGGATAGAACTTTGTGACAAAGCATCATCTAGAGGTCTCCATTAATTAATGGATCCGTGAGTCAATCTAAGATACCAGGACATAGCCTTTTCCTCTAAAGAGAAAACAAATCCCTTGCAAAACATAACTTCCTACAAAACTTTCTTCATCTTGATAGTGTCATAGATGTTTTTAAAGGCGTCAAGATGATGCTAAGGATTCTCTTCTTTTGAGTTACCTCTGAGGTTTTTTTTGGGTATAATGGAGGTGAATGCAGGTTTCAGCTCAAAATTCACAACATCAAATCGGGGATGATGATGGGGCATCTAGATTCGTGAGCTCTGATTGCAGCCAATTCTCTAAGGGAACGACCTTATTCTTTCTCTTCCTTGCCATTTTCGTCATCATAGTTATTTTCCTCATGCTCATGATGGTTCCTCCAGTGTATTCTTTATCGATGATGATGGTGGTCATCATGCCACCTTTCATCATGATCCTCATCTTTAGACATTCTTCACGTTCATCTTCACGATGTTCTTCACGTTCATCTTCGTCATGATGGCATTTTTCATAGCGCCCTTGTCCAGTTCCATCAGAGTCTCCGTCGTCACATTTAGACTCAATTATCAGTGGAGTTCAAAAATCCTCCACCCTTGGGTTCCGAACTTCTTCAACATGTCCTTTACCATGCCCACCAGGATGTCCTCCTCTGTAGGGTGGCATGTTGGTGCAAAAAAGGGAATAAGGTGTTGTCTAAATCTTCTTCTCCCAAAGCTATCTAAATAGTTTGCACTGTCAAATAAAAAAACTAGACATATGAAATGAAGTATTCAAAGTAGTTAGATGCATCAAATTTAGAATATGTGTAGTCAAGTCTATTGCTAAACTTTAGACATGGGTGTATGGTGAGTAGACTCATGTTCTTAATAGTATGGTTTTGCCTTGTCCCCTACAACGATGCCAAAAAATTGATCGGCCCAAATCACACGTCCAAAACAGAGCAGATTTAGAGTAGTCAGACTCTTAAATTTGTAATATGACTCATAGGCCCCTACAACTATTATATGGGGTCTGATGTAGTAATCGGGGTCAATCCACACGGAAAAGGGTGATGATTCTAAGAACATAAAATCTTATCTTAGTTACACCAACCAAGAAGGCAGATAAAGATTGTGTTCCCTAAGGAACAAAATGTCATCAATCAAACAAACAAACAAGTAAAAGAAAGATAAAGAAATAAAACAAGATAACAAAAGCAAACAAGCATGTGGTAACAATATATGGATGGGAACTTGGATTGGGTTTCACCTACTAAGATCTCTTACCAACTTGCAATACTCACAACCTTTGTACACCCTTAGCATGATTACAAGCAATCATCATATGTGTCTATTCCCTCCTCTCTCAAGCTTAGGATAGATCTAGATTATAAGGTTGTCTCTCTCTTGAGATGGCAAACAAACAATCACAAAATATAATTATATAATCATTAGCTTTAACATTCCAACATTCTCATGCATTCATGTAACTCCAAAACACTTAGATAAGGTTATTGTTATCCTTTCGAGAAACTAATAATCAAACATCACAAGCTGGTAGCTAATCATATGAGTGAAGCATTAAGACCAAGCGAATGAAGATAATCTTTGATAAGAGCATATATATTCAAACAGATGTAAGTATATACTTGTTGGGAAAGTCTTAGTGGCTACTCCCAACCCAATAAATGAATTTAGCCACTCATGGTGGTGAGTAGCATTCTGGATCTACAAAGGTGAAGATACATCAAGATAGACAAAGGGATGGATAAACAACATAGAGGGGACTAGCATATCTAAAGAAGGAAGAAGGTGATACACCAACAATACTCCTTTAAATCTAGATCTGGCATTGGTGTAGAAGATTGATGGCAACTCCTTATTTCGAAGAAGACGATGGTAATCTTATCTCTCCTTAGGACCTTCATCTTCAGAGGTAGAATATCCACAGAAGCGGATGGAGGTGACTCTGGAATGTAGCAACACTTCGTCATATCTTTGATGATCTAACCCCCTTTCATGCACTGAGTGGGTCTCTATATATAGGTGGACATGAACGAATTAAGAGGCCCTAGTGGTTGCAGGAAACTATTCGACCATAGGAACAACATAGGTGCTTTGGTTGCAGAGGCGACAAGCTCATCGACCATAGAGGTGTTGGAGCAAGTGACCACTGAGGCAAGCGACTACTGGAGCAAGTGACTGTTGGAGCAAGTGACCACTGGAGCAAGTGATCGTTGGGGCACTGGATGATCAATGACCGATGTAGTGGCCTGTGATTCATCAGTCGCTGAGGCATTCTAGTCTGTTCAGAGCATGGGAAAAAGTAGTGAGTCCTGGGACATAAATGACAAGAGTTATTTGGATAAAGCATGGTAAACATGACTAAAAGGGAATAAAATGAGTAAGCTAAAGACCACAAAATTGGATGTTATCAGTGACTAGCCAATCGGCTGAAGGACCAAGGAGGGAAGACCACAAGAGGCACGAACCAATCGACTGGTGGACCCAACTGATCGTCTAGAGGTGTCCAGACACCAGTTGGACAAGAGGCCAACCGATCATTTTAGGAGACCAACCGACCAACCAAGCGGCAAGGAGACCAGTTTAAGGGTTGAATCGATCAACCTGGATTGGAAAGAATAGATCTACACCAACAACAAGTTCATGCATGTGATGTGATGTTGACCAAGGTTGTGGTAATTCCTTGTGGCTTCAAGGAATTACAGTAGTATGGCCATAACCATCGCTTTTGTTTTATTTGCATGTTTACATTGTGAGATGTATCATGTATATGATACATACTATATATATGTGGTGATTGGATAAAGTATATGTATATATACAAACTCCCTCAAATAAAATATTCAGTTTATATGGTTTCCATTAGCAACACACATGAAAATCTTGATCGACTAAGCATGGGCACCCCAAAGGTAGTGCACTGTCTATCTCGTGGAAGTGTGATGATAATAGTTTGGGCCTGCCAAGTGGGGTGTATTATTATCGTGTCAGCTTTTGGGTCAGGCTTAACTGAGTGAGATTAATGAGATTAAGAACTAGAGACATACAGATGACCATGGAAAACAGTTGAACATATCATCTATCCAAAAATTGCATAGATGCAATTGAGAAACATCGTGTACCTTAATAGTTGATTGTGGATGCTGGAGTTGGCCAAGTAATAGTTGAATTATTTTGGATCTTGGCTCACTATAATATTGTATGATGCAATCTTCTAAATTGATATGTGAGGGCTATCAATTTGAATAAAATAGTGAGAGGGATGGTTAATTTAAGACCTAATAAATATCATCAAATCTTAATCAAATCAAATCAAATCAAAATGAGTTTTCAAAAAAATTACAAATTCTTTTGTAGAATCAAATGGCAACACACAAAAACAAATTTTCTCTGTGACCAGTCCTTGAGAAGGACAAGTTAAATGGGAACAATTTCCAAGACTAGTTCAGGATGATGCAAATTGTTCTCACATAGGAGCACAAGCTCTATGTTGTGGAGACACCATAGCTAGATGAACCCCTTCCCACTGCACCTATGGCTGACAGGGATGCTTACAAGAAGCATACTGAAGATTATATGGATGTCAAGTGTCTGATGCTATGATCCATGAACTATGAGTTGTAGAGGCAGCATGAGAACATGGGTGTTATTGAGATGGTCACAAATCTTTAGAATATGTTCCAAGATCAGGCAAGACAAGAGAGATATGACCTCTCTAAGGTTCTATTCAAATGTAACATGGAAGAAGGGGATCTAGTAGGTCCTCATGTACTCAAGCTCATTGGGTATTTGGAGAACCTTACTAGATTGGGATTCCCCTTGGGTTAAGAGTTGGCCACTGATGTGATCTTGTAGTCTATGCCCGATCATACAGTCAGTTTGTCATGAACTACTGCATGAATGACTTTGACAAGCCATTGACAAAGTTATTAGGCATGTTGAGAACAATTGAGACACAAATGAAGAAAGACAAGCCCAAGTCTGTGATGATGATCAACAAGACAAAGGGAAAGTCTAAAGGCAAACAAAAAGCTAAGAAGAGTTCTAAAGCTGTCCAGAAGCCGAAGTCTTTAAATCTCAAGGCAAAGGTAAGAGTAAAGAAAAGAGGCAATTGTCACCAGTCTGGACATTGGAAAAGGAATTGCCCTCTCTTTTGTTAGGAATTAAAGAAGAAGAAGGAAGAGGTTGAGGCCTCTACTCCAGGTATAAACATTATAAGATAAATTTAATTACTTCTTCATCTTGTTATATGATACCGAATGTAGAACTGGCATACATTGATGTGCAAGATTAGATAAGAAGTAAAGCCTTTATGAAAGGACAAAGATAGAATAAGAGGATCAAGAGTTACCAAAAATTTAGTCTACATTTAAATTTATCTTATCCCATTGAACATGTAATAGAGTTAGTTGAACTGCTATTTCATTATGCCAACAAATAGAAACATTTTACTTCATGCATCTTGTATGACAAGGATGATAATGAATAAAGAGTTGTTAATGCTTCTATTTAAAAGATGTGATCTTGTATGGCAATGCCCTAAACATCTAGTGATCTTTATATGAAAGAATATAAATATGAATGTTTATAATGTAAATACCGAAGGATTATAACTGGCAACTCAAGCAATCTATAAGTTTGTCATCTAGAGCATATATATCAGAAATGTATACCTAGAATTCATATTGATGATTATGTAGACTCCTTTGGTTGTTGAGCCAATAGGAAATATGCAAGTTTTACTTATGGGTAACATGAAAAAACATCCTTCACTAAATTTAGTGGAATGATATACATTCTATTGATGTATGAAGATCTTATAAAATAAATGCTAAAGGTAGTACTTCATTATATTGACTGATGATCTCAGTTGATATGGGGTTTGTATTTGGTGAAATACAAACATGAATCTCTTGAAGCATCCAAGGAGATTATGGATGAAGTATAACTTTGATAAAAGTATTAAGAAACTTTGATATGATCAAAAGTTGAAATACTTTACAGCAATAATTTGAGTACCTTCTGGATAGATTGTAATAATGTATCACAAGTCAAATCCACCTGAACATGATGATATGTCAAAAAGAAGGAATTACATCCCAATGGGTCATGATGTGATTATTATGTAATCTAATATTCTAATCTCCTCAAAAGATACATTCTTTGCAGTAAAACAATGTACCCTGTAAAATGTTTTTAAAATACATCTTATGAGATAGGGCATGGGAATGTCCCGATATGTCTTGAGGATCAGAACTTTTAAAAAGGAAAGCAGTTTCTTGAAAAGTTTATCCACAAATCATAATTTTTTAATACTACCTATAACTCTAATCTGACAACAAAATGTTTGTTGTTGGGATAACTGAGTTAAAAAAGAATCAGTGGGAGTGGAGTAGAACTCAAAAGGTTCAAGGTCAACAAAGAGGTACAATGGAATAAAAAGAATCACAAGTTGTTGTGGAATCTCAAATTCCTTATGTAACACAGAACTCATAGTTCTAGTAAGAACATATCTGAGATCAAAAGATTGTGAATCTTGTAACTCAGATAAGTCATGAGTTGGTCATAAGTTGATGAGACAACTAATCAACTAGAAGCTATTGAGAACCATAATCTAAGAAATGGCTTAAGGCCACTAAGGAGTCCATGTACACTAACAACGTATGACCTTTCTAGTACCACCTGAAGGGGTAAAACTCAAAGCGTGAAGTTCGGTTTTCATTAAGAAGACCAATGTGGATAACCTAAGGGGACAAATTGGTTGGAAATGTTTTCAAATCAGTTCAAATTGTTGAACATGTAGAAATTCCTTTACCAATTGTCATGCTTGTTGTTGCATATAATGTAGACTATGATATTTGGCAAATCAAGATTAATACTGCATGCCTTAAAAGAAATATATGAAAGGATGTGTACGTGACACAACCTAAGGGTTTTATAAAGTCTATCAGCTACAAAGTTCAATCTAAAGATTGAAACAATCATCTCAGAGATGTGATCTTTTGACTTGATAAGATAGTCAAAGATTTTTACTTGAGTCAAGATAAAAGATGAAATCTATGATTACAAAAGATTTAGTGGGAGCATATATGAATATTCCACATATTGATTGGGGAATAACATCTCAATATTGTATTCATTGAGACTTGGCATGGAAAACATCTTCAGCCATGAAGGATTAGGTGGAACATCCTATGTGATAGGAATTAAGATATATATAGATAGTTCTTGAAACCTAAATGGAGCACATCTAATAGCAAGGTGTTGAAAGAGTTCAACATGAAGGATTCAATGAGAGAGAATCCGAGATTAGTCTCTTAAGAACCCTATGATCCAACTCTTGTGAAGAATGGAAAGGACATGAGTAAGATGCCATATGCAGAAACACTGGATATATCATGTATGTTTTTCAGTGTACTCATTCATAGTCTTGTATGCATCGAACATGACATGATGATATTAGATTCCAATGAGGGTCATTGGAATATCATTAAAGATAACCGTTATAACTTGAGAAGAACTAAAGGATTAGTTGCTAGATTATAGCAACAAGGAAGAGTTGAGTGTAAAGGGTTATACTAATGCAAGCTTCTAGAATGATAGAGAATGATCACAATATTAAAGGATGCGTGTTTAATGTAAAGAAAAGATTTGTCAGTTGGAAGGGTTCCAAACTATAGACCATTAATTTAATTCTACAATAGAAGCCAAGTATCCCTGTGTTATTAACACATGAATATATACTATATGGATCTAGAAGTTCTTATGGATGAACTCAAATATATTCCAACCATTGACGACTCAGTAGAAATACTGTGACAACAATGGAGAACCGGTTAGTCAAGGAATTCCAGATAACATATTATGGAAATTCCATCTCATATGAGAAATTGTACATGAAAGATATGTGAAACATGCAATATACCTACTATAGAAAAATGTTACTAACTTGCAGCATAAGCACTTGCACAGTAGTAACATGATGTACATGTTTAGATCACTAAGAATATGATTAGTTGGTGATTGGCTCTAAGTGCAAGTGGGAGTCTGTTGTTATGTATGCCCATAGAGACAATCATATGATGATTGCGATGGCATATCATATAAAGGATTTGATTAATAATAATAAAGGCAAGCTTCCAATTCATTTCGTTTCACCCAGTTATGAGATAATGAGGAAACACAATGAATGTCTAGAGAATGAATATTACTCAGTGATGTATGTCTTCAAGTTAGTGACTTGAACAATGAGATCATATGGATGTTAAGAGCATGTACATTCTTATTATTTCCCTAGTCGATTTTTACTGCGAAAGGTAGATAGACACTAGTGACACTTAAGACTAGAGTGTGTGTTAGTTGATGACATAATATCATCAATTATGATATGTGATATCAAACCAAGCACACAAATACTTGCTAGGGAATAGTGTATATACAGACCCACCTTGAGAGTGACACATGGAAACCATAATTGGTGGTCATAGTCATCTCTCAAAGTGAAGGTGGTGATTGTGGTTCTCAAATCTGAAATCACTACACTCATCACATGCCATTAGATGTGCTTTCACATCAACCACCGTGGACCTAAATAAGGGTTGCCATAAAGGTGATGATCAGATGCATTATGACACATGGAGATGACTGTGAGTGATGTAGATGGGATTTGTCCTCATACTGGAGTATGATATCCAGACCACTTGATAAGAGAGATTGAGAAACACATGTGCATGCACATGTGAATCAATATATTATATTGAGGTCACATATTCTTAGACAGTCTGGTCTAGGTTCAAGGAACATGGATTGCACATTGAAGAAGATGATGTTTCCATGCCTTGAGTTCATTCCAGATATCAGAGACAAAGGAATTATACAATCACTACAACACCTTACACAGATTGTAGGTTGAAGTTGTTCTCTAACTTTCCATTCAGTTGGGTAGCACTGATGTGTGACTAGGCACCACTCTTTGCTTGTGATGTCATAAACCGCTTATGGACATTCACTGCCAATGTGATATGGGACCTATAGGGTCACACACATATGATTCATATAGAAGAGGATTTTATGCATGAAAGATGTTTAACTTGATTACTAAAGATGTTTAGGTATTCAACTAAACAACCAATTAACTGACTGGACTCAAAACCATAAAGTTCAAGTGTTGACCTGACTGGTTGAAGTGTCATGTTAATTGAAATTGAATTGGCTGAATTTTGCATGAGTCAAGACAAAAACTGATCGACTCACTATGTGAACCAATCGGCTCAGGTTGGTGAGATGACCATTTCACCTGGTGAACCGATCGGCTCGATCATGCCAATTGAAGCTTTTGGTGATTTTCCTGATTCATGAGAATAGTTGATCGTTTTGCTTGTTCAATTAGATTGGCACAAGGAATCAATGTTGGACATCAATTGGAAATGAATTTCCAATTCAAATTGTGATTGGAAAACATGTGAAATGATCGAATCACTGAGTGAACCAATCGACTAACTATGCCAGACAACCAACTCACTAGTAAACTGACTGTTTCACCTATGTCAAGGCAATTAGTTCATGGAAATTCTGGTCCCTTCCACTCCCACACAGACTAGGAACCCAGACCCTAACCCCTCCCATAAATAGAGGGGTACTGGGGGCTTCTCAAAATACAACTCAATTACCTTTGACAATTGTTGTCCTCTCTAGTTGTGGTAATTAATAGAGAGACTGAGAAAGTCCTACCCGCTAAAGGGAGGGATATCAAGGGAGAAACAATTGTGGGAGAGCAAGTTGGTAACTAGTACACCAATGGGAGGGACAACTTCTTCCTGTCTAATCTAGTAGAATGACATGAGTTGTAGGTGGTCCATGTGGAATTCTCTAAATGTGTGGATACTTTTCGTGCTACAAGGGCAACATCAACTTGTAGTCTGTGGAGGAGATGTTGCAGACGCTATTTGAGTCAGCATTCCATGATGAAGACCAGAAGCTGCACAAACACCATCCTAGTGCAACTAGGAGTGTTGCACTACTGCAAAGAGTTATAGTCACTAGACTTGCTCTAGGATCAGGTATGAACTCGTTACACCATCCTTCTCATTACATAGTAATTGATGCGATCTTGTTGTTCTGGGGAATATGGATAGATAAAATTTTGTGTATGTTGCCTACTCTGTGCCCATATTCCCCAACACTCTCTCCTTGCTCTGTATCTAAGGGGTTGGATGAATACCTCAGAAGAGAAGATAAAGATGGAAATGATTAACATAAAATCCAATGTGAGCATGTTAATAGAGATTTGAGCAACATTAGTAAAAAGGACATTAAATATAACAAGGCTTCCCATCCAAGAGGAAAAGTACCATCCAGGTGGATATCAAAAGAATATGAATTTAGTAAGATGATGAACAAAAATTAAATTGCCATTAAAACGAATACATGTTATGCTACAAAACCACACATATAGAATTTAGGACACATAACCCTTCAACAATTATAATCAACTTGCATGCACATGAGATTAACATAGCACTAGTGAAATAAAAATAATAACGCCAGCTAGGGAACATAATCGTAAAACATGATAGATTAAGTGTAACATCCCAGGATTTGAGGCCTCAGATAACATGATCTTAAAAGGAATGATTGGACTACCCATATCACCAAGGTGCACCTCCTTTTCAGGGAGCCCATCACTAAGAACTCGACAGTTAAGCGTGCTCAACTTGGAGTAGTACTGGGATGGGTGACCTGTCGGGAAGTTGATCCTGGCATGCGCGTGAGTGAGGAAAAAGCGTGCAGTTAAGGCTAGTGGTGGTCTGTGGGGCCAGTCGTCATTCCTAAAACTTTACTAGAGCCTTGGGTAGTGGGCCTGGACGTTACAAATGGTATCAGAGCCAAAACCCCTCCAGTAGGTGGGCCCCACATGGGCATGGCATGCCAGTCTTGAGCCGTGCGGTCCAGACATGTAGGAAAGGGCTGTCCATGGTTGACGTAGCCACCCTTGCGCTGGTATTCCGTGATCGGGAGCTGGGTGTCCATGGGCCATTGTGGGTCTGCACTGAAATGTGGAAGAGATTACGAGACCTTATAGTTGAGCCTTGATGAGGACGTCAAGAGTCTAAGTGGGGGAGATTGTAACATCCCAAGATTTGAGGCCTCAGATAACATGATCTTAAAAGGAATGATTGGACTACCCATATCACCAAAGTGCACCTCATTTTCTGGGAGCCCATCACTAAGAACTCCACAGTTAAGCGTGCTCAGTTTGGAGTAGTACTGGGATGGGTGACCAGTCGGGAAGTTGATCCTGACATGCGTGTGGGTGAGGAAAAAGCATGCAGTTAAGGCTAGTGGTGGTCTGTGGGGCCAGTCGTCATTCCTAAAACTCTACTAGAGCCTTGGGCAGTGGGCCTGGACGTTACATTAAGGCCCATTACCAAACTCCCCAACATATAAGGTGGAACAAAACCCAGGTATGAGACACATAACCTCCATCCCAAAACATAAAGGGTGTGGAACCCCATAAAACCAAAGTACTTATACATCTCTAGGGCTATTGAATCACAACACATGCAAAATATAGAGGCAAGTGAAAGTATAGTCACAAAATAGAGTTAATGAGATTTCCATCACATAAATGGACTATATGATACACTCACAAAAAATGGGAAAAATTAGGATTTCATCTCACAATAATGCACAATGTAGTTTAGTTCCAAAAATAGGGTTTCATCATAAGATAAGATGTAAAAATCATGTAACTTCTCTCAGGAATCAAAATATCTAAAGAGAGAGGAGATATATTGTGTAATATGCCTCAAAGAATCAAGAGAGATGGGAATTAGATAAAATGCTCAATTTGGTCAAGGGAATACAACATGCATCAAGAGAGGAAAAAATTAGGTTAGTTGCTCAATATGGATAGCATAATGCATTGTGCCTCAAGATGTGAGTCAGCTTATCAAATTCTAAACCCTAGATCCATGTTAGGGTTCTTCACACCTATTATCACATTCATATATCAATATTATAAATTATTATGTGTATATTTCAAACCCTAAATTATAGACTCATATTATGGTTAGATTTAGGTTATGAAACATCTTTACATATGTAATGAATATTTTTCTCATTCAAAAGAGTATTTGTATGCAATTTTTCGACTACTAGACAATCTATTACAAATTATTAAAGCTAACATTATTTATTATTTTTTCAAAAAATAAATAATACCAAAGGACCGATATACCATTGCATAAAAATCCAAATAACACGAGTGTGATAGGGCATTATTATCCAAATAACATATAAGGGAAATCATGATTAAAACAAAGTAAGATGGTAAAGTACGAGTTTGCTCATGCTAGGAAATTAGAAATGAGTAATGAGATCAAGAGACAAACTAGAGTTCACATTAGGTGAATATCCCTCTTCCTTGCTCATGCACCATGGTCATGAGCAACACATTTGCTAGCCATGAGCAGATTTAGGGAAAAGGGAGAGAGCACTACTGAGACTAAAACCACACTCTAAAAACCAAAATATAGGTCTTAGGAAGCTTACCCTAGGGTTCTATTAAACCGCGGTGGTGGGAGTTGTCGATGACGAGGGGATTTGCAGCGAGAAGTAAATTCAATTAACAGAAGTTGTGCATGGATGGTCTGACCAAATTAGCATGAGAGAGGGATATCACTAGGGCTGAAAGAGGTTGGGGTCTATTCAAATATATATAGTTTTAAGGTTTTGGGCTTTTGTAGATAGATGGGTCGAGAAGGATGGAGGAGAAATTGGGTAATTCACAGAAAAAGGAAACTAGGTCTGGAATAAATGCTTGCTATGTGCCAAATCACATAAGGAATCCAATGGAAAAAGAGTTAAGAAGTTTCTTGGACTAGAGAGTGATAAAACCGTATCACAAGATTGACAAGTCGGGCATCATTATTCACACGCGATGTTTACTCTGAATCGAAATAGGATATGACTTGTCAGCAATCCGACAATCTCTGAGAGGTGTGAGATCAGTGGGTTAAGACAACACACATGACATGGAAACTTAGGTAAATAAGAGAAATTGGGTGTGTGACATGAAATTTCTAAGAAACATTAGGAAATTGATTGCATTAAATGGAAACATTTACCAACCTATAAATGCATATTTCTCTAAATCTCTGAGGGTGTGATTAATGCTAAAATGTGATGAAATTACCTGGACTAAATAGGACATGCAGAATCTGATTTTTGGATTAGTTTTTCATTTCAAAGTATTTAATAATCAATTTAATATTTTTGGCCTTATCTTGTATTTTCTTTTATAAATGAAATTGGGATAGTTATGATTGTCCAAATAATGTGAAACGTGGCACCCAAGCTAATTGGGACCCAAGGATCATGACTTTACCATTGGATTTGAATTTTGAGATTGCCTTTTATGAAGTGTAATACAATAATTAGACTTTTAAGCTTAATCATGATTATATTATTTGAACATTACATCATTATCATCATTATTTATTATGTAGAGTCTCATTATCTTCACATTGTTACCAAAAGATTTTCCTTGTATTATTATGCATGAATTTACATACTTTACTTATTTATTCTATTTAGACTATCCATATTATATATATTTATAAATAATGGTACATTATTCATATTTATGGGCATGGAAACACAAATTATTATTCTAGTTTGTGTATTAAGCATTCGATACTTCTTATTAAACACATTTAGTCATTATGTGCATATTAGTTAGCAAAGGAAACATATGTGACATAGTTAATGAATTTACTTACATGTTGGCACATAATTAAGTTATTATGTTAGCATGAGTGTATTGTGATATGAGATGTTGATTATAGAACCAATTGCCACATAATATGTTACATGCATTAACTGTATTCATTAAGGTATAACTTTATTATTGTTTGGTCAAATATAAGGAACCAATCTTACTAACCTCCTAATCATGGAATAGGGTATGATTCTACGTTTTAGTACGGTTCAACACTCCACCTATTGAAAGGATTTTGTACTTAAAATCTAATCATATGTATGTTATCCACCAACTACCCTTCACCCTTCTAAAGATTTAACCTAATAAGTCAAATAACTCTATAGGAACAAAGAATAGTTCATTCAAAATTCTTGCACTTCATTACTCTCTTACCCATGGTATCATAAAACAAGGCATAGGTAAACATAACTACAAAGTCTAACTAAAAGATCAAGGGTTACCTTCAAGATGTTCTTCATCGTAAGCCTCTTAGCCATCTAGAGCAAAGACTCTTCTAGAAGTCTCTCAACATGTCTTCTGCCATTGTTATTGTTTTGTGGAGGTGCATGAGGTTGTTGTTGTTAAATTGGCACATGTCCATCACGCAGCTGGGTGCATCTAGGCCAGATATGTCAGGCTCATTTCAATTATGTCATACAACTTGGAGGTGGGGTTGAGGTCTTACTTGATTTCCCACATGAGGACACTTCCCAAGAGGATGATAACCATGGCACTTAGCACACTTGTCCCTTTTGTGATCATCACTTGAGAGATTCATGTTCTTATCATGAGGTTTATTCTAGATAGGCCTCAACTACCATAGCTTTATCCACCAACTGTTGGGAATTCAAAGGAAGTTGGGGTACTAGAGCACATCTAATATTGTAGTTGAGTCCTTCAAGGAACATATTGGAATCTCTCTCCTCAACCAATCCTTTAGCATACCATTTCAACAAGAGAAACTTCTATACATACTCCACCGTGGACAAGGAATGCTGCTATAGGTTTTAAAACTCGGCCTTATTCTTTCTTAAGGAAGCAAATTAGATGTACTTTTCACAGGAGATAATCATAAATTGCATCCAAGATGAAGCAGAGATATCTCAAGTCTTTGCAATGCTTTTCTAGCAATGGAAAGTAGGTCCTTCAAATACGTGATGAGTGCAAACTCATCACTTTACTTGGATATTTTAATCTTTATTTGAAAAAAATTTGTTGGCTCTTTGAATAGTTTTAGCATAATTTTTTCTAGTTGAGTTTTTCTCCTTTCTATTTAGAGTTTTCATTAGTTTTGCCTAACTTTTGCAGGGAAATGAAAAAATCTGGCCAGAACCAATCTCGAGTACTGATCGGTTCAGTTACAAACTGATCGATTCACTTACAAGTCAGTTAGTTTAGATCACAAATTGACCATTTCACACCTAGACTCTGCCAAATTGCCACTGCAAATATCCATTCTAGGGTTTCATTGAACCGATATTGACATTGAATCCAATCGACCAACTCAGATCCCGAGTCGATTGATTTGCACCATAATGAAATGGTCAAAAAAGGCAATTCGACTAATCTCTCTATTTGAGGGAAGCAATTAAAGCCCAAAATGACCAAGAGTTGGCCAAATCCAGTCTCACGAATCATTGCATTCAGAAATGAATCGACCAATTCAAACATGAACTGACTGGTTTAGATCACGAATCGACCGGTTCAGATCATGAAACAACCTTTTTCTACTCAGATCTAGTCCAAAGTCAAATAAAGAAGGCCATTATTATAGTCAAACCCCAATCAAAATGAATCCAGTGGCTGCCACCACCCCAAAGCCTCATTTCTAGGGTTTTTGCCCCCTTCTATCCCTATAAAAGTCAACTTATAGGGCATCCTTTGTTATCTAGTTTTTTTTCCATTCTCTACATTATGTTTGAGTAGTTCCTTTCCAGGGCATGGGGCAAGCCCCATAGTCATTCTTATTCGATGTAATTGACTCCTTATTTCAATGAAAGAATGATTTTCTTACGTTTCTACTTTGATCATTGGATGAAGTGATAAATTCTTGTGGGGTGATGTGATTGCGGATCCCCATAAAAATGAACCTACAGTCCTTTAATTGTGATTGTTATCTTTTTATCGAACTGATCTTATACCTCTTTTTTCTGATCGAATGATTATATTCTTGTGAGGGTGCCAAGATCTTAGGCCCTTACAAGAATGACCCATAATCTTTTTAAGCAATCACCTGATTTAGATTATGATCCTTCTGCTTATTTGACTTGTTTGTTATAACCTATGCTGACGCAATAACCTGATCTATGGATTTGAACATAGGATAGGAATCACATGTCTCTGGATGAGATATGAGAAAGTAACATGTTGAATGGTTGTATGAGGATCCGCAAACATTGGGATCAATGGGTTTGCGAGAAGTTCGACACTGTGCAATTGTGCTCTGTAAGGACACAATCCATATGGTCCTGATTTGATTACTGAAACTTAGGGTTTGATTAGTTGATTAAAGCATGGCTATCAGTGGTGACCCCCCAGACCCCTAGTCCCTTTTATAATTTTATCTTAATTAGTGCAGTTCTACACTTTTACTTCTATCCTTAGCATAATAAAACTCTCACAAATCAATTTTTTCCTTCTTGTTCTTGCAATTGGTTTTGAATTGCAACCATTTTATTTCATCATCCCTTGGATCGATACCTTACTACCAGAAGGTTGACTCATTACTTGCAATAAGTTGACCTCCTCTTTAGAAGGTTAAACTCTTGGACTTTTCCTAATGATTGGTGCACAAACAACACACATCAATTTGGCATCGTTGTTGGGGAAGGAACATGTTTTTTTTCAAAATTGATTGCTTGGGTAGTATGATTCTTCTTCTTTTAATAATTTTAGTTTGATTTCATGATTTTAGTTTGTTTGATAATTTTAATCGTGATTCATAACTTCTTTGTTTGCCTATATTTTAAACTTATCCTATAATTTTGTTCCTTCTTCTTAGTTCATTTTGTAACTTTAGTTGTTCCGTAATTTTTTGTTCTGCTAGAATCTCTTCTTTAGTTTACTTTAATATTTTTAAGTACTATTTCATAATTTCCTTCTTCAATTTTTTTAATTTATTTTTCCTAACGAAACCCATTCCAATAGTGTTTTTTTGCCTTCTATCGAGTTTCCATTCTGGGTAGTACTACTTTTACTAGTTTATTTTTGCAATTTTTCTCTTAAAATCTTTTCTCCACTTATTCTTCCGACTCTTCCTGATATGTGCAAACCATACATTAAATGCAAGTATAAGTATGAATGTAATATAGGACCAAAGAGACCCAGATGTCAAACTCAGGGAAATACTCTCTAGAGACTACTACTAACTGTGATGCGATCGGCTAAGCTGATGAAAACTTCAAGTGAAGGTTTAATTATCTAAGTTGCAGAAACTAAATCTAAGATTACTAATTTTGATCTCAAATGGAGTGAATTCCTTAGGATTATGGTTTCACCTCAGTTAACATTGTAATTAACATCATATCATTAATATTAATCTCTCCTAACCCTAGACAAGGAGACCTGTAGAAAGAATTACCTACTCTCATATTGTAAATCAGTACCTAATCTAATACCAATCCCACACTCTTAGTTATTATGTTATTAGTTAGGTGTTTTACCAAAATCTCTGGGTAATTCTCTTCGCATTCGTAAAACCTTTCTCAAGGTGTGATATAAAATATGTAATTCTATGATTTTTTCAACCCTTAATTCCTCTCTCGAAGCAATTAATGGTCTAAATAACTACCTATGGTGATCAAGAATGGATAATTTGTGGCACTCTCATAGAACTATGTCCAGAAATTAATGGAAAAAGATATATTAACGAAAATAGTCAATTATAATGCATAATCGGGCTACTCTTGGGTCCTAAGGAAGAAGGGGATTAGCCTCGCATGTTTTCCATTGTCAAGAACATGGAAGAAGAGAAGAAAAATGTGGGAAACATTATAAAACTAAAGTAACCCCATGGAGAAGATGGTTTGGATGACTCCATCACACAAACGTTCTGGTTCACTAACCTCATGCTGTAACTCTGTCCACTCGAGGTGCCTGAATCTCTCGGAACATGGCTTTCTTCTCTGCTTTCTCCTCTCCTTGCTCTCGGCTGCCATCCATTGGATTAGAATGAGATAATTAGGTTTTCCCAAACTCCCCCTAAGTCATAAAAGTGACTTAAGGCATCACTAATTGCCAACCGTCAGATTAAAAATAATTTCTAGATCTGCTTGATCCTGATGTGTCGGTACTAACGCCATCTTTGATAGTTGTGGTGGCCTATGCATTTATCGATTCTACTGATATGATGTCCATAATACCGTGATTTCTTTGAGATTTTATAACTCCATGCTGTGAGGTTGTCGGTAGTATTGACTTCTTTGGTCGGTACTACTGAGTTTTCTCGATTTCATTATTCCTTGCTGACCAAGTGCCGGTACCATCGACAGTCAAGTCAGTAGTACCGAGTTGTGTAATTTCTTATTGATTCACCTAAAATTCCACAAAAATGGACATAAGCTCCCAAACAATAATGAATATATCAGGAACATTAAAAACATGTTTATTTGATACAATTAAGTGTCACATGCTAATGATAATAATAATGCACAAATTAATATGAACATGAACAATAAGTGGACAAAAATCCATAATAAATAGATTAAGAAAATGACAATTATCTAGTGCATCAAACTCCCCTAAGATTAAGTGTTTCCTATCCTCAAGCAACACACGCTCAGATCTATTTGAGACCAGTCAACAAAAGGACATAAAATATGAATTTCTTTTTTCAACTGTCCCCACCTGGCGGTCCCAAACCGGCCTTTACTGACCATTGAACAATCAACTACTCTCAAGCGACCAAAAATATCCATAAAATATGTCCATCCTTAGATCAATGAACACTATCAATAGAGCAATTAATATCATAGTCAATCAGGCATTCACTTGGTGCATCATGTAATTCCTTATCTACATTGCTATTTCCTAACTAACAACTACTTGGAAGTAGTTCCCTTATAAGAATGAATGTGTAGACCAATCATATATGTGGCCTACCAATAAGAGCAATGGACATTACAATATAGGTGGATTATGAAGAATCACAAATACCATCTGGATTATTCATTGAAAAATAAAACATGATGAACCTATATGCTGAATATAATGAGAAATGCATGAACCCTAATACCTAATATTATGGGTAGAATGATGCATGTATTGAAAGCCTCATAAAATGGATGAGAATGAAGTAAACAAGAGAATACATCATATGAATATTTCCATTTCTTTGTGAAGACTTTAGGGGATCCTTTCTCCCTCTTTATTTCATAACATTTCTTGATTTTCTTCTTCTTTTTTTCATTGGCCCACTATTGTAGCATGATGTAAAGTTATGGTTAACAAGAAATTTGCAACTAAGCCCAGTTAAAAGCACCTTATTTATTTATTTATTTTCTTTTAAATTTCCATTGCAAACACACAAAAGTACATGAAAATGACAGGAATCATGAATTAGTCTCCATTTTTACACTAGATAAACTATGGATCCAAAGCTAAAAACCAAATGATAGAGCTGTTCCAACACCCCCCTAAGCTTGAACTTGACTATGCCCTCATAGTTAAAATCCAAACCTAGCAGTGGAACGGGGGCACCAGTTGCTTTCAAGGGTGGTGGCGGTGGATGATTGGTCGCTCTTTGGATCCAATTATGCTAGAATATATCCCTCCTGTGGGTGCCACCAATTTCTGTCTTTTTGGTACCAAGATATGACATTCTCTATCCTTCTTTGAGCTATAAAAGTTGGTGCCACCGACATGTGTCTATGGTATCGACAATCTTTTCTGTAGCTCTACAAATCATTAGCTGAGAAAATTCAGTAGTACTGACTTGGGTGTTGGTAGTATGGACGTTCTACTGACTTTTGCCTGATAAGGAGTCGGTAGTACCAACTTTGACTCAGTCTGCACACCAAACAAGAGCATCAAGGCACCTTTCTACATCAACTAAAATCTAACACGAAAAATATGAAATGTAACTAATGAAAAGACCTAAACAAATTGTAAACAACAAAAATAAATTTGGGTTGCCTCCCATAAGAGCCCTTGTTTAATGGCCTAGGCTTGACAAGATGAATTTTCTTTATCCAAGGTTGTCACAAGATGGTTGTAAAGATTCATCTGGAAGTCTAAACTCCACTCTATCATCATCTATCTCAAGTGTCAAGTAGCCTCTACCAATGACAGTGATCACGTCATCCACAACTTGGAATGACCTTCCTAACAACATCTCTGATCCTCGTACCTCATACATATCCATGACCAAAAAAGCAATAGGAAAGATGAATTTTTTGAATTTTGACTAGAAAATCCTCACGTGTCCCGTACAACCTCACAATAGATTCGTCTATCAACTCGATTTTCATGGATTTTTTCATTGGTTCCTTCAATCCCAACTTCTGGAAGGTAGTAAGGGGCAAGAAATTTATGCTTGCCCTAGAGTCACATTGTGCTTGTTGGAAATGTTAGTTACCTATAGAACAAGGGATGTAGAAACATCCTGGGTCCTTTCTCTTCATCAAAAATCTTCCCTATATCATTGCACTCATCACTTCATCAACTTGCAAGACATCTCTATCTTTTATTTGTCTTTTCTTGTTGATGACATCCTTCAAAAATATTCCATATGTAGGAATTTTCTCTATTGCCTCTATGAGTGGGATGTTAATGTGGAGCTTCCCAAAGATGTCTAGGATCTTCTTAAATTCCCCTTCCTCTTTAATCGACTTTAGACTATCTGATAATGGAACATGTGGCTTCTCTATATGCCTATGCAATGGAATATATAGTACATTAGGGATCACTTCCCTTAAGATCGCTTCAACGCCACCTTCTGGGATAGAAATTGGCACATCTCCTGTGGATGGAATGGCATGTGGCTGCTCCTTCTGACTTGTGGGTGCCTCCTTGTTGACTGTGATTGTTCTACTATGGAGTAGAACCTTCACCTACTCTTGTTGCATAGTCACCTTTTTTGAAGTCAAATATGTGGACACGTCAAAGGTAGAACTTTGAAGTACATTGTCTGGCATTCTACATCCTCCCGGTAATCCATATAAACTATAGGGGAATGAGATTTTTGGTGCATACACCCAATCCATCTCTAGAGTGTGATGCTTGGGTGACTCCTCAGTATGATGTTCTATCTCCTTAACCACAAAGATAAATTTCACTTGGTGATGCTGATGAGTTGTCTCTGGATTCCTAGGAAATTCTTGTTGAATGGGCTTCTTTAAGGAGAGGCCACCTCTCGTGCTAGCAGAGAAATTTGATTTTGGATGCTCCGAATCTGTGCCTCATTATTTTGCAGCACCTGTTTTGTATGGTCCAATAAGGTCTCATTTTGACTCACTAGCTTGCCTAGCATGTTTTCAATTCTATCTATCTTACTAGGGCCCTATCCTACTGATACTAATGACGTGGGTACATGCAACCCTCCTCTTCATATCCAGATGAGTTTCCACCCTTCTGGCATAACTTCTTGGCTGAGGTCCAACTTCTCATTCATGTCGTGATTACTTTAGATTCTCTAACATTCTTAA
Organism: Alisma plantago-aquatica; assembly: GCA_963693085.1. Taxonomy (NCBI): domain Eukaryota; kingdom Viridiplantae; phylum Streptophyta; class Magnoliopsida; order Alismatales; family Alismataceae; genus Alisma; species Alisma plantago-aquatica. Next base: position 1,955,778,572 of record OY856409.1, read on the forward strand.
TGGTTCTGGACGCTCTCTTTCTTCTCCCCATGACTAATTCTTTGCCATGTTCTTTGGAATCTTGTGGCACCTAGATGGATTGTTGTTGAGGAAGAAGCCTATTCACGCACTATTCAGTGTGGTCCTTTCTCCCCGATGCAACCTGTAATATAAGATCTTTGCTTGGCCATAAAGATTGATCCCATGATGAGGGACCTTCCCCAACATGTTCTAAAATCTCTCAAGCTTAAGAATATGACTCTTCTGCCTGCTTCTTGAAGTTGTAAATTTTTCTGACCAACTCGTTTGTCTTCCTGGGTAGACAGTAATTCTTAGAGAAAGTGTCCCTTCTCAAGTCTCAATGGATTCAGGTGGTAGGTTGTAGAACCAAGACTTAGAATTGTCTTCCAGAGATGATAGGAAAAGCTTTAGATAAATCACTATCACTGACACTCTGTTAATATTTACGATATCACAACTTTCAACAAAATTGTTGATGTGCGTCATCGGGTCCTCAATGCTATGGCCATGGAAAGCCTATGACTGGACCAATGCCACAAACACAGGATCTATCTTGCACCAGCCCACATTTATGGCTTGTCTTTTGATTGGCCCTAGATGAGCTATTTAGGAGGATGCCTTAATCTTCTCCCAAATAATATGTTCTTCAGCTGCATCTGCCATCTGAGCTGGTTCTGGTTTCTATGGTGGAGGTGTTGGGGTAGTTGATGGTGGGGTCTGAATCAGTCCTTCCACTGTCATCGTACTCTCTCCCTTTACGTAAAAGCTCCTCCCAACTAGAGCCCTATGGAGTCGACTCTCCATAGTCGTAAGCTCTAGTCTGCACCATGCATTAGTACATGAAATTATTGGAAACAATGTGAGAATGGATACTAATGATTGAGTAAATGATATTTGATATTTAGTTAAAAAAGAATAAAAAGAAAATAAAGGTCATGACCTATAGTGTCTGATTACAACTCTCGTAGTGCTGGAGTTTCAATTTCCCCGTCGACGATGCCAAAACCTTGATACATGCAAACCACACGTTAAACACAAGTATACATATCAATGTAATATAGGCCCAAAGTGGCCCAAATTTTGAACTCAGGAAAACACTCTCCAGAGACTACTACTAACTGTGATGCGATCAACTAATCCAATGAAAACTTTGAGTGAAGGTTTAATTATCTAAGATGTATAAAATAAATCTATGATCACTAGTTTTGATCTCAAATGGAGTGAATTACTTAGGATTATGGTTTCACCTCAATAAAGATTACAATTAACATCATATCATTAATATTAATTTATCCTAACCCTAGACAAAGAGACATGTAGAAACAATTACCCACTCTCACGACATAATCGACTACCTAACCTAATACCAATCCCACTCTCATAGTAATTGTCTTATTAGTTAGGTGATTTATCGAAATCTCTATGTTATTCTCTTCACATTCATAAGCCCTTTCTCAAGGTGCGATATAAAATATGTAATTCTATGAGTTTACCAATTCTTAATCCCTCTCTCGAAGCAATCAATGGTCTAAATAATTACATATGGTGATAAAGCATGGATAATTCGAGACACTCTCATAGAATATGTCCAAAAATTAAGAGAAAAAGATGTATTAATTCATAATAGTCAATTACAATGCCTAACTGGGCTACTCCCCAGTCCTAAGGAAGAAGGGGATTAACCCCGCATCATTTCCATTATCAGGAACATGAGAGAAGAGAAGAAAAATGTGGGAAACATTAGAAAACTAAAGTAAACCCATGGAGAAGATGGTCTAGATGACTCCCTCATGCGAATGTGTCGATTCGCTAACCTCAGGATGCATCTATGTTCACCGGAGGTGTCTAAATCTCCTAAAATGTAGATGTATTCTCTACTATCTCCACTCCTTTCTCTCAACTACCATCTAATGGATTAGAATGAGATAATTAGCTTTTTCTGAACTCCCTAAGATATAGAAGTGACTTAGGTTGGATAAAACACAATTTCCATATCTATCTGATCATGGTGTGTCGATACTACCGACGCCTTCGATAGTTGTGATCGCATGTGCGGTTGTTGATACTACTAATACGATGTCAGTAGTACTGAGATTTATTCGAGATTTTCTAACTCCTTGCTATCAGGTTGTCGATAGTATCAACTTCTTTGGTCAGTACTACCAAGTTTTCTCGATTTCATTGTTCCTTACTGATTAAGTGTCGGTACCACCGAAAGTCGAGTTGGTAGTACCGAGCTGTGTAGTTTCTTGTACATTCACCTGAAATTCAACAAAAACAAACATAAGCTCCCAAATAATAATGAATCTATCAGGAACATTAAAAGCACATTTATTTGATGCAATTAAGTATAACAGGTTAATGATAATAATAATGCATAAATTAGTATGAACATGAACAATAAGTGCACGAAACTCCATAATAAACAACCTATGAAAATGAAAATTATCCAGTGCATCACTTCCTCTCAGGCATCAACAATATATGTGAGTTTGCAAGGCGTTGCCAAGACCACTTTCTCCTATAATCCCTGAGATTACAATGACCTTCCACCATCTAAATTGATCCGATCAATCCAAGATGGACCAGGAGGAGGAGATCCAAATATGTATAGACTAGGCTCTAGATGCATAGAGAGTGGCTATGGAAACACACACACCATTGCTCAATGAGAAGCCAAGTAGCAGAAACAACTTAAGGATTTTGCGTCACCATGAGAGTTTACCAAAAACATCTTGTTGCTCCTCTTGAAAACACTACTCCACAATTCAAAATTCATACACAATAGATCAATATCCTCCAAGGCAACCCAAGAGGAATGGGAGAAAATAGTCAAGACCACCTCTGAATATTCCTTGACTTATGCGCCTTGCATAAAGTACCAGGCATTACTAACGTCGCCTTTAGACTATGGATGTTCAAATACAACCTCAGTGACCAAGCCACAAGTTGCTACAATTCTCTATAAGGAAACCCTGTCACGACGTGAGAAGCTCTCGAAACCAAATTTCTTGAAAAGTACTACCCCTCATCCCTAACTTATACCATTAGGGGATAAATCACCAAATTCACCATGATTCCTAGTGAGACCTTGAAAGATGCCAGGGAGCAATTCAAGGAATTCCTCCGTCTTTGTCTACACCACAATATACCCAAAGATCAATCGATTGAAATTTTTTATTGAGGTGTAGACGGCGACACCAAAGACTTCCTAGACACATCCTATGGGGGAACTTTATGTGTAAAAACATCGAAAATGCTTGGATAGTTGTCCAGAGAAGTGCCGAAACCCAGTCTAGATCTAACCGAGGAGGAGCCCTCAAGGTAGTGAAAGTAGAAGAAGACTCTGAGATAAAGTCTATTGTGGAGAGTCTCAAAAACATTACCTTAAAACAAGACCAGTTGGAATCTTCTTTCAACTCATATAAAAAATGAGTCTTACTTCAACAACAAATTGAGGTTGTGAATGCTATTTACAACATTCCTAACCAAGATGGTAATCCCCACCAGGCTAGAGGCCTCCCCGTCTTTCAATATAATAATCAACAAAAATACAAAATAAAGGAAACTATAGGGAGTAGCAATTCCAAAATATTCATCAAGCTCCCCCTCCCCCCAATGATGATGTGATCTCTACCTTATAAATAAGTCTTTAGGCAATGATATCCAATTAGCAAAAAATGTTCGACAATCAGAAGACAATGTTCAACAACCAGCAAGCTCAACAAAAGTCAATTGAATTCCAATTGGATCTATTAACTGCAGCTCTGTGACCCCCACAAGAGCTCTCTCCAAGCAGCTCGAACTAGATCACAATCATATAGAACAACTCAAGGTTGTAACTACTCAATCTGGCCTTACCAATCCAGAAAGGGTAAGCCCTCCCCCCATAATTTCTGAGAAAGGGGATGATGAAGTAATTGTCCCACAATTACTAGCATCATCCACCTTGCAAGAAGACATTCCTATTTATAAGTTGCATATACCCTTTGTTGGATGGCTAAAGGAGACCTAGTTGGACTATAGGTTCAACAAGTTCAAAGAAATTATGAGAAATGTATGCATCAATATCCAACTTTTAGACGTCATGATAGAAGTGCCCGAGTGAAAAAATTCTTCGAAGTCCTATTGAATCGTAAGTACATTACTAAAGAATCTAAAATGGTGATGCTGACAAGAACTATATCAGACATCATCCAAAGTAAGTTACCACACAAACACAAATATCCACGATCCTTTGGATCACATGCGCTATTGATGATTCTACCATCCAATCAAGGTTAGCTGATCTCAGAGCAAACATCTCCATCATTTCACTAAGCATGTACAGGAGACTCTCGGTCTCACCGATGCACGACCCACCCAAATCAGCATTCAAATAAAAAACTCTTCGATTACCAAGCCACTTGGAATCATTAATGATGTGCCAATTAAGGTCAGAAAATTTTACATCCCATGTGATTTTGTGGTGTTGGATATAAAGGAAGACCATCACTAGCAACTTATCTTTGGAAGGGCATTCCTCACCACTTCTAGGGCACTGATTGACCTTGAGGCAAGACTTCTCACTCTATGAGTGGGAATCAAATTTATCAATTTCCAAGCCTCTAGAGGTAGCACGAAGTGCACCATAGATGAAAAAGTCTACTTCCTCGATTGCATAGACCAGTTCAATCAGATGCAGCAGTGATTTCTCGATTGTGAGACCCCACCAATGACCGAATCTCAAATTTCTCTGGAGGACAACCAAGTTTTATTATAGGTCGAAGATGTACCAAACATCCCATGATGGTGGAGATACCTCTAAAAGATCTAGTGGGGGACGGGGTGAATAGAGTCTTTGTAATATTTATCTTCAAATTTAAAGTGCACAAATAATAAAAGAAGCAACCATAAGAGAGAGACATGATTTAGAGTGGTTCCTTCTACGATTTTAGTGCACTAACTAGTTATTGCCAACTAGGATTTGCAAAAAATAATTTTATTAATTTATTAGTGCAGACAAATTATAAAATAGTTGCTACAACTAAACCCTCTTCTTTACCGACCATAGAAGAGAACCAACAAAACTCTTCTTTTACAGACTCCCAATGCACCACCAGATTAGGAAGAGAACCAATGCACCTGCAATGCCTGGGCCCACTGCCCAAGGCTCAAGTAGAGTTTCAGGAATGACGTCTGGACCCACAGACCACCACTATTCTTAACTGTGTGCTTTGTCCTCACTCACGCGCAAGACGGGGTCAACTTCCTGATTGGTCACCCATCCTAGTACTACTCCAAGATGAGCACGCTTAACTATGGAGTTCTTTAGTGATGGGCTCCCAGAAAAGGAGGTGCACCTTGGTCATATGGGTAGTCCAATAATTCCTTTTAAGAGTGTTTTATTCGAGGCCTTAAATCCTAGGCTGTTACAATCTCCCCCACTTTGACTCTTGACGCCCTCGTCAAGGCTCAACTATAAGGCCTCATAATCTCTTCCCCATTTCAGTGCAGACCCACAATGGCCCATGGAAACCTAGCTCCAGATCACAAAATACCAGCACAAGGGTAGCTACATCAACCATGGACAACCCTTTCCTACATGCTTGGACCGCACGGCTCAAGACGGGCATGCCATGTCCACGTGGGCCCCCCTACTGGAGGGGTTTTGGCTCTGATACCATTTGTAGCACTCGGGCCCACTGCCCAAGGTTCAAGTAGAGTTGCAAGAATGACGATTGGCCCCACAGACCACCACTAGCCTTAACTGCGTGCTTTGTCCTCACTCACGCGCAAGCTGGGGTCAACTTCCCGACTGGTCACCCATCCTAGTACTACTCCAAGCTGAGCACACTTAACTATAGAGTTCTTTAGTGATGGGCTCCCAGAAAAGGAGGTGCACCTTGGTGATATGGGTAGTCCAATCATTCCTTTTAAGAGTGTTTTATCCGAGGCCTTAAATCCTGGGTTGTTACAACACCTCTTCCTTTGTAGACTCCCACAACACCACCGGACACAGAAGAGAATTAGATGCACCTCTTTTTTTATGGACTCACAAAGCATCGCCGGACACAGAACAAAACTAGATGCACCTCTTCTTTTGTGGAGTCCCAAAGCACCATCAAACACAGAAGAGAATCGGAAGTCACCTCTTCTTTAATGGCCAAAGGAAGAGAACCTCCACGTGTAGAATCCTAGACAACGTTCTCCACCACAAGTATCCCAACCACAATTACAAGTACATAAATAAAATGGGAGAAAAGAGTACACCAAGTAAGCTCAATAACGTCCTTATGAATAAAGCTTATGGATTAAACCACAAAGTATATATCAAGGTTAGTGGTGGTAGGCTAAGATAAGGCAAGGAACGAAAGGATTGCTATGAATGATTTGCAAATGGGGCTTGCTACAACTCTTATTTCTCAATATGTAATGCATGCAAGTATACACATGTATAAGTGTGTGATGGGATACCTGTATATATGTCTAGGTCATCTTTGGGGAGTGTCTAGAGAGTTCAAATGGGTCAACTAGCCATTTGGATGAATTTAATTTAGGTGCAATGGCTAGTTTGATCGTAATAAAATCTTGTTCAAAAAACTTCTTCGGTCGAGAAAAATTTCAACCAGACTGGCTCTCAGTCGAGAAAAGTTTCGACCAAGAAGTGCTCAGTTCTAAAGTGATACAAAGGCTATTTCTTAGTCAAATATTATAAAGATTTCATAATGGATATTTGTTTGTCGAGAAATATTTTTACCGAAGGTGTCTCGGTCCACAAATTTTCTCGATCAAAAATCTATAAAAAATGTGTAAACGTTTGAAAAACTTATCTAAAGGTTTTTATACTGTGACCTACCTATCCAAGACACTTGGTATTGACTTATGAAAGGTTTTGGGATAGGTGGTGTAGGTCCTAATCTTGATTTTACATGAGTTCTAAAAACTTGTACATATGAAATACAAATAAGCAAATATGAACAAATATTCAAATAATTGATGTTCCAACCTTGATTTTCCAAGAGGGTCCTAAAACACTAGGGTAGCATGTTAAATCCACAAGTAAGAAATGTTTGTCATTATCAAAAGAGAATATGAGCTAATGTTAAATTAAGTCAACAATACCCCCTTTTTGAATATGGAAAACATTTCAAATTATAAGCAAAAACTCAGAAAGAAAATTTCATACCTTATTGAAGTATTCTTTGAGCATTTTAAAAATTTGTGCATTTTATGTTTGAAAGGTATGGAACATATCATCCATCTCTCAAAGTAAAGTGCAACAATTAATGTATGTCTAAAGTAAAAACATGAATGCTCAATTGACACACTCAAGGAAAGAAGTTTTTTTCTTAGAAAATATTTCTCCCCCTTTGTCAGCTCAAAAAGGTAAATATTATAACAAGAAGATGACTCCCCCTGACTGAGATACTCCCCCTTAATATGATCCGCATAAAAAAATGTCAAATTTAGTCATATGATCAAGGAACATAAAAGGTTGTATAATTTCCAATGGAAGGAATGTTAAGTCCTTCATGACAAAAAGATCCCATAAAGCTCAAACATCTAAAAGATACTCTAAACCAATGGCCAGGAATGTTAAGTTTGCCATGATGTAGAGATGCCATGAAAATCAAAACTCAAAACTCAAAACTAAAATTGATTTCTCAATCATTTTCAAGGGATATTAAGCCCAGAAATGATTAGAGAATCCATTAAGCACAAAAATTTGAGGTCAACAAAAGCATCTCTAGACCAAATATAAGGGATGTTAAGCCCATATTGATATAGAGAATCATTTTAAGCATAAAAGATATGCATGCTATATTAAAGGACTTTGAACTCCCCCTTAATATCATACCATGTAAATAGATCTCAAACTAAAAACATAGCCATTTAAGATCCTAAACTTTATGATAAATCATTCATGTCAGATGTATAAACCAAGAAATTAAGTAAATATTCGAATTTGAAAAAAAGTTTTAAAATATCCAAATAATTTTTTTCTAAATAGAAATGAAAGATTTTTTGCTTTGAATTATTTGTCCTCCTTTGTCATATCAAAAGGTAGAAAGTATAAAGATAAGATGACTCCCTCTTAATGGGATACTTCCATTAAAGACGGTGTCCATGTTCAGACATATTTAAAAATTTAACCATGAAAGTGTGGCACATATTAAGATCAAAACAATAATATGCAAATAGGGCTCATGATATTTTTAGTTCTTATCTAGAGAAAAGTTATGGTACCCAAATCATTTTTATTCTTCTTCCTTTTGAAATGACATGAGGATGCATAATGTTTGAATTTTCCATAAGCAAGTCATGTTTCCTTTTCTAAGAAATTTGCACTTGATAAGATCACGTTTAAGGAATATAGTCAAATTCATGAGTACCAACATGAGAAATATTTGAAATTTTTCACTTAGAAAAAAAATCAAGAACTTCTTTAAGCATATAAGTTATATCATCAAAATTTTCTTGGATTGTTTTGAGTGACATGAGTACAAGGAGAGGTAAAATTTTAAATGCAAAGAATTGATAAGGGAACACTTATAAGATCATCCAATCTCTTCTTGTGAATAATATCTTGTTCATTAAGCAAATTTAGTTTTAAGGAATCAAGAATACTAGACAATTTGTTTAAAAAAGTTCTAAGCATAAATTATCCAAGCCACAAGAATTTTATAGATGCGTAATTGAGATATTTTGTTGCTATAATTTGGGAACATTCAAATTAGATTTCTGACAGTCTTATTTTGTTTTTAAGAGATAACATGTAGCAAAATCACTCTAACTATCAATTATAATATAGCCAAATAAAAAATTTAGTTTCAATAATTTGAGCGAGTTGTGTTTTGACCGATTTCCCCCTCGGTCAAACTATTCTTCGACTGAGAGGTTTTCTATCACAAAAATTATCCATTTTCAATCAACTTAAAGCATATGAATGAATCAACAGTAATAATTTTTCATTTCCATAAGATCAACTTTGAATAATGTGGAAAGAGATACCTCGTCATCACCATCATTACCTTTAGTTTCATGTGCATGTCCTTCTTATCCTTTGTTATTGCCTTCTTTCTTCTTCTTCTTAAGTTTAGGGCTTGGGGATTTTCAAAGACCTTTGTCTCCATATTGGTGACATATAGTATACAAAGATCTTATATTTTTGTTAGAAGAAAAAAAAACATATTTCTTATCTTTAGCACAAATTTCTTCTTTACGACTAGAAGATTCACTTGAAGAGGAAGACTTTGATTTGAATGTAATAGTTTTCTCTACATGCCTTGCTTCTTTTTATTACCTCTCATCTTATTCAAGTTGTACTTTAGGAATTTCCAAGTTCCCAATAAGTTGCTCCATTTTCATCTTGTAAACATGTTCTTCTTAACTTATGTACTTCCTTAAGGTACTCAAATGATTGATTATAGAACAAAATCTAGAATTGATTTCAAAAATAGTTCATTTTATTGCATATGAAATGATTCAAACTTTTGTTTAAATATATTGTTACTTTTGACTAGTAAAGTATCTTCGTGTAACCAAAAGCATTCTCAACATTTCATATTTGGTTTCACAAGTGGATATACTATCAAATTCTTCAAGAGATAAATGTGAGTATAAGATGCTTACAACTTTGGAATTTAGTGTAGCTTTTCTCACCTTTTGCTCGTACCATTACCCAAAGTCTATTGTAGGAGGTTCATAAGGGTTGATGACCATATTCTAAAGATTTGCATCAATACTTTGAATATATTACTGTATATATTGCTTCCATTGCTTGTAGTTAGATCCATCAAGGGTTGTTAGTAGTTCTCCATCACCGAGGTTGCTAATCACACCATCCCTCATTGCTTCAAGATTGGTGAGGGATCCTTCAAAACCTACTCTGATACCAAATGAAAGATCTAGAGGGGTGGTGAATAGAGTCTTTGTAATAATTTTAATCAAATATAAAGTGCACCAGAAAAAAAAGAAGCAACAACAAGAGAGACATGATTTAGAGTGGTTCCATCTATGATATCAGTTCAATACCTAGTTGTTGCCAACTAGGATTTGCAACAAACAATTTTATTAATTTATCAGTGAGGACTCCCAAAGCACCATCAAACACGAAAGAGAACGGGATGCACCTCTTCTTTTGAGGACTCCCAAAGCACCTCCAGACATGGAAGAGAATCGGATGCAACTCTTCTTTTGCTGACTCCCAAAGCACTACCAAACACATAAGAGAACCTCTTCACCATAAGTAGCCCAACCGTGATTACAAGTAATAGAAATAAGATGGGAGAAAAGAGTATGAATCAAGCTTATGGACCAAACCACAAAGTATGTATCAAGGTTGAGTGGTGGTAGGCTAAGCTAAGGCAAGGACACGAAAGGATTCATGTGAATAATTTGCAAATGGTTGCTACAACTCTTATTGCTCTTATTTTGATTGAAGGTGTCTTGGACCAAAAAGTTCTTGACTGAAAATCTATAAAAATTGTGTAAACATTTGGAAAACTTGTCTAAAGATTTTTCTAATGTGACATACCTATCCAAGACACTTGGTATTGAGTTATGAAAAGTTTTGTGATAGGTTGTGTTTGTCCAAAGCTTGATTTTATACGAGTTCTAAAAACTCATACATATATGATACAAATAAGCACATATGAACAATTATTCAAATAATTGATGTTCCAATCTTGATTTTCCAAGAGGTTCCTAAAACACTAGAGTAACATGTTAAATCCACAAGTAAGAAATGTTTGTCATCATCAAAGGATAAGATGAGCTAATGTCCAATTGAGTCAACAACCTCTCTCTTCCATCCCCACTCTTGTAACACCCAATATCACTACATGAGAATTAACCTCCATAAACTTCTCCCCTTACCTCATGCCACACCTCAATCCATCCCTTTTTTATTTCCCCCTCCCCTCTAGAATCACCAATCTATGATATCCACTGGCCCCTTATGAGTTACTAGTACCAGTTGGAACTCAAGAAGAACTACTAAAAGACAATGAGGAATTCTCCATGATAATCCTTCCGAACCACTCCCCATTGACACTAGTGACAAGTATAGTGGGATGACTAGGAAGCCGCACCTAATTCTCGACTTTGCACCTTCTCACAATTATTTTTATGATCATGCAAGTGAGACTCCCCATTTTTGGATCCTCGGATGGGTGATTAGGTGCTCTAGAGGGGGGTGAGTAGAGCTGAATGCACTTAAAAAAAATTCATTAGACCTTCAATTTATATCAAAAGATAAGGTTGTTAAATAGGAAGTTTGAGTGTAACTAAAACAAACACAACAAGGGAGATAGAGATTGAACAAGAACCAATTGACAAGCTATGTAGAGTGGTTTCACACTCCAAACTAGGAGTACGTCAGTCTACTACCTAGAGAGGTCAACCTCTAGGATTTATTAACCATTACACTCTTATATTCATTCATAAAACTTACAATACATGACCCACCAAAGGACTTACCTATTCAATACAAAGAGTCTTCAACCTTACCAAGGACTTACCCACTTTGCAATGAGTCTTCAGACTTCTCCAAGGACTTACCAACTGTTGCACAAGTCTTCAGCCTTCTAGGAGTTACCCACTCTTCTTGGATCTTCATCCTTTGACTTCACCTTCACCTAAATTAACAAATCCACAAATCCCAAAATACATATATGATATGTAATATGAATGCACTTGATACACGTCACCCTTAAATGAGTTTTGTGGTGGATGTATAGTGTGGTTATGGCCAATAAACCCTATGTCTGTGTGCTTGGTTGAGTGTGGTTGCTTGTATCTTAGTCTGTGCACCGATTCCCTACCTCCTTTTCTTGATGTAAATCGAGATAACTCGAGATTTCTTTCCTACCTTTGCTCCCCCTGAATGTAACTCGGGGTTTCTCAATTCAAATGTAATTATAACTTTTATTTCTTATTATGTCAAAGAACGGAGGACAATATGACGACGACTGAGACGATCGGTTCAAGGCACAAACTGATCGGTTGGCGTTCTAGATGACCAGTTCGAGGAGCGATACAAGCAGGTGGCGGTCATGAGGAGATTCACAATGATCAGGTGAACCGATCAGTTGGAGGAGCCAATCGATCGGATGGTGGCACCCAACCGACTGGCCTGATGGTGAGCCGATCAATCATGGAGATGAGTTGATCAAACCCAGAATGACAAAGCACATAGTTCATCTTATACATGTTGCATGTGATGTGGACCTAGATGACCATGATTCCTCTTGGCTCGAGAAATCACATTAGTATGGCCACACTCATCACTTTTATTGTTACACATGTTTTCTGTGAGATATAGCATGTATATGATACATAATATATATTGTGGGGATTGGATATGTATATGTCTAGATAAAAACCAAATCCCTCATTAAATATTAAGTCTTATACGCCTTCCATTAGCGACACACATAAAAAACTCGATCGACCAAGCGTAGGTTACACAAAAGCATGGTGCGTCGTCCATCTTGCGGAAGTGTGAAGGGTAGACATATAGGATCTGCCAAAGCAGGATGCATGTTTACCGTGCCGGCTTTTGGGTTAGACTTAACTGGTGATTCTTAGAGCGTCTAAGCCCAGAGGCACATGATGAATGGCAAGGAGTTGTGCATTTCATCCATCCGAGAGTTGCATAGGATGCAATTGGCAAGTGTTGGCTACCTAAATAATCTATATTATGGGCGATCAACCAAAGATGACTCATGATTGGATGAAATATGGATCTCGGACCCGCTAGAAGATTGTACGATGTAATCTTCCGAATTGATAGTGAGGGCTGTCAATTTGAATCAAAATAGTGGGAGCGATAATTAATTAAAGGCCTAATTAACTATCATCAAATATTATTCAAATCAAATCAAAAGGAGTTTTGATAAATCGAATTTTCTCTTATAGAATGGCAAAAGAATCATCTTTTAAAATGGGCAAAATTAATTGAGAATAAATTCCATAACTGGTTAGGGATTGTGAGAAGTGTTCTGCACAATCCAGATATACTGGTAGTCTTTGAATCCACTCTATGTATGCTTAATGCACTGTTTGAGACAAATAAGAAGAAGGATAATTCATTGATAAAGATCAATGGAACAAAATCCAAAGATAAAGGTGAGGGAGAGAAGGGTTCTCTCACCAAACCAACATAAAAGTCTTCTACTCTCAAAACATGGGGAGGATGGAAGGAACGATGGAAGAAGAAGCGAGAGATAGAGATCTCTACTTGTAGTGTATACATAATAGAGATTAACTTTACTACTTCTTTGTTATGGGTACTTGATACCGGATGCAGATCTCACATTTGTTCAAATGTGAAGGATCTTAGAAGGAGTAGGCCTTTGGGGAAATGCGAGGTTGAACTATGTGTTGCCAATGGGGCAAGGGTTGCCGCCAGTGTCATAGGAACCTACGAGTTAACTCTGCCTAGTGGGCTAATAATAGAGTTGAAGAACTGCTATTATGTACCTGTCATAAATAGGAATATCATTTCCATTTCTTGTTTAGACAAGGATGGTTTTGAATTTCTTATTAAGAATGGAAATTTTTCCATTTCAAAAGATGGGATCCTTTATGGCAGTACCCCAATGTCTTATGGTCTATACTTGATAGATCTAGAGACAAGTGTATACAATGTAAACACCAAAAGACAAAAACTCAACAACTCAAACAAAACATATCTTTGGCATTATCGTCTAGGGTAAATAAATGAGAAGCACATTTCTAGACTCCATAAAGATGTTTATCTAGACTCTTTTGATTATGAATCAATAGAGACATGTGAATCTTGTTTGTTGGGCAAGATGACAAAGACTCCCTTTTCAGGTAAAGGTGAGAGAGCTAGTGATCTATTAGGACTCATACATACTGATGTATGTGGGCCTTTTAAAACTAATGCCTGAGGTGGGTATCAATACTTCATTACCTTCACTGATGACTTCAATAGGTATGGATATGTGTACCTGATGAAACATAAGTCAGAAACCCTTAAAAGGTTCAAAGATTTCATGAATGAAGTACATAACCAACTTGGTTAAAGGATTAAAGCACTTCAATCCGATTGAGGTGGAGAATACTTAAGCCAAGAGTTTGAGGACCTTCTACGAGCATGTGGTATCGTATCACAATGGACTCCGACTGGAAAACCACAACATAATGGTGTGTCTGAAAGAAGGAATCACACGTTACTTGATATGGTGTGATCAATGATGAGTTTTGCTGATCTTCTGATTTCCTTCTGGGGTTATGCTCTTGAAACTACCACGTTTACACTTAACCGAGTACCATCTAAATCGGTTCAAAAGACACCATATGAGATATGGACTGGGAAGCGTCCCGATATGTCTTCTATGAGGATTTGGTGATGTGAGGCATATGTCAAGAAAATATTTCCTAACAAGATGGGCCCTAGATCTGATAAATGTCATTTTGTAGAATATCCTCAGGAGACCAAGGGGTATTACTTATTCCACCCAACTGACAACAAAGTGTTTGTTGCCAAGGATGTTGTGTTCCTAGAAAAGGAATTTATTTCCAAAGGAAATGGTGGGAGGAAAATAGAGCTTGAAGAGGTTCAAGCCCAACAAGAAAACATTGAACCGGTAGATGTACAAGAGGAACATAGAGGTTCACAAAGTGTTGTGAAATCTCAATCTCCTCAAGTAACATAAGGACCTCGTAGATCTAGTAGGACACACCTTGAACCTGAGAGGTTTGGATACCTTGTGACTCAGGAAGGTGGTGATTTGATCATAGACGATGATCCAACTACTTATCTAGAGGCTATGGAAGGACCAGATTCTGAGAAATGGCTTGAGGCCATGAAATTCGAGATGGAATCCATGTATTCCAACAAAGTATGGACTTTGGTGGAACCACCCGAGGGGGTAAAGCCCATAGGGTGCAAGTGGGTTTTCAAGAAGAAGACCGACATGGATGGCAATGTGAAAACTTATAAAGGCAGATTGGTTGTGAAGGGTTTCCGACAAGTTCAAGGTGTTGACTATGATGAAACCTGTTCTCAAGTTGCCATGATTAAGTCCATCGGGATCATGCTTGCTATTGCGGCTTACTATGACTATGATATTTGGCAAATGGATGTTAAAACTGCATTCCTTAATGGGAATATAAATGAGGATGTGTACATGATACAACCTGAAGGTTTTGTAGATCCAAAGAATGCCAATAAAGTCTATAAGCTACAAAGGTCAATCTATGGATTGAAGCAAGTGTCTCAGAGTTGGAATCTTCGATTTGATGAGGAAGTCAAAGTGTTTAGCTTTATTCAAAATGAAGATGAACCTTGTGTGTACAAGAAGGATAGTGGGAGCACAACCACATTCCTCATATTGTATGTGGATGATCTACTATTGATGGGGAATTATGTCTCAGCCTTAGATAAGGTAAAGACTTGGCTTGAAAATACTTTCTCAATGAAGGACTTAGGAGAAGCATCCTATATTCTAGGTATTAAGATCTATAGAGATTGATCTAAAAGGCTTCTCGGACTAAGTCATAGCACGTACATTGACAAAGTGCTGAAGCGGTTCAGCATGGAGAACTCAAAGAGAGGCAACATCCCCAAGCTACATGGAGTCACCATCTCTAAAGCTCAATGTCCCCAATCTTGTAAAGAGAGGGAGCGTATGAATGGGATCCCATATGCATCATCCATCAGATCCATCATGTACGCTATGTTGTACACACACCCAGATGTCTCGTATGCTCTCAGCATGATGAGTAGGTACCAGTAAGATCCCGGGGATGCTCACTAGACAGCTGTAAAGAACATCCTCAAGTACTTGCAAAGGACTAAGGATCAGTTCCCTATATACGATGGCGAGGAAGAACTGGTAGTAAGGGGTTACACCAATGCAAGCTTCCAAACTGACAAAGATGATTATAGATCGCAATCAGGATTTGTATTTTTCCTAAATAATGGTGCTGTGAGCTGGAAGAGTTCCAAGCCAGAGACAGTTGTCGATTCTACTACAGAGGTTGAGTATATTGCTGCTTCACATGCAACAAAGGAGGCTGTGTGGATTAGGAAGTTCATCACTGAACTTGGTGTAGTTCCTAGTAGCTGTGATGCAATTGAGCTATATTGTGACAATAATGGAGCTATTACTCAAGCTAAGGAGCCCAGATCACATCAGCGGTCCAAGCACATACTGCGGTGCTTCCATCTCATACAATAGATCGTATAGAGAGGAGATGTGAAGATTTGCAAAGTACCAACTGAAGACAACATAGCTGATCCACTAACTAAGGCCCTTTCTTAGCAGAAGCATGATGGTCATGCTAGGTCACAAGGACTAAAGTTCTTAGGTGACTGGATCTAAGTGCAAGTGGGAGTCTGTTGGTATGTATGCCCATAGAGCAAGTCATGTGATGATTGTAATGGGGTAATTTGTAAATGATTTGAATAATAATAAAGGCAATTTCCGATCTATATGTTTTAACTGTTTCTGAGATGATAGTGTAACATGATAGATGTCTAAAGAATTGTTTTACTCAATGACGTATGCTTTTGGGTTGAGGACCTAAATGACGAGATCATATGGATGTTAAGAGTATACTTTCTTATTCAGTCCCTAGTCGGTTGTTATTATGGAAATAACGGTTGATGATAGAATCTCATTAGTCATGATATAGTGATATAAAACCAAGCACATAGGTACGTGTTAGAGAACAAGTGTACTGGACAGACCCACCATGAGAGTGACAAATGGAACCATGATTTGGTAGTCACAGTCAGCTCTCACTATGATGGTGGTGAGTGTGATTCTTCGACCTGAAATCATTACACTCAACACATGTCGTTGGGTACACTTTGACATCATCAAATGCAGTCCTGAAACATGGGTTGTTATAAAGGTGATGATTGGGTGACTTTGACACATGGGGCTTTTGAGGGGTGAGTGATAGATATGGGATTTGTCCCTCCTAAGGGAGTTTGATGTCCATGGCCACTTGATGAGTAGGATTGAGAAAGGCATGCGCATGCATGTGTGAATCAATATGTGATATTGATGTCACACACATCTCACCCAGTCTGCTCTGAGATCAAGAAAATGGATGAACGTTAAAAGGATGACTGTACCATGCCTTCAGTTCATTCAGGACATTAGTGATAAAGGAATTATACATTCACTGTAACACCATTCACAGATTGTAGGATTGAAAGTTGTTCTCCAACTTTCTATTTCACTTGGGTAGCATTGATGTGTGACTAGGCACCGCTCTTTTCTTGTGAAGTCATAAGTGTTCTAGACTTTCACTACCAACGTGAAATAGACCTGCAGGGTCACACACACTAGGACATGTTCTTGGAAGAGGAGTTTTTCCATAAATCTTGTTTGGATTGATTACTAAAGGATTTTAGTAGTTCAGTTAAACACCCAATCGATTGATAGCTCAAAATCATAGTGTTCAAGGTGTTGGATCAGATGATTAGAGTATCAGATTGATTGAAACTGCAATTGACTGATCTGCTGCCCCAACCGACTGACTCGTAGAGATGAACCAGTCAGCTCAGGTTGGTGAGCCGACCAGCTCAGGTCAATGAACCGATCGGTTCACATTGTTGAACCGGTCGGGTGACCAACCGACTTTGTTTCACTTGTTTAAATTTGATTTGGACAAAGATTAATAGTTGATTAGTTGGAAACAAACATGGAAAGTCAATTTGAGTTGGACCAGGACCACAAACCGATCGTCTCATGCTTGACCGATCGGCTCAAGGCCCAGACGATCGGTTCAAGGCTGAACTGATCAGTTTAGCTGGCGCAGTTTGTCAGATTTTGTGGAAAATCTCGAACCCTTCTACTCCTGCTTTAATCCTGCATTGCCTGGGATAGAGAACCCTGTCCCATAACCCTCCTATATATAGGGGTATTGGGGGCTTCTCACAGTGCAACACAGAATACCAGTTGCTCTGCAAAGTTGTCGTTCTCTCTGGTTGTGGTAACCAGGAAAGCCTGAGCAAGTGCTACCCGATAAGAGAGGCACAACAAGGGAAAGACAGCTACAGAAAGGCAACTAGTTGCAAGAGAGTGTGTCAGTGACTAGTACGCTGACAGGAGGGTACGAATCCTTCTGATGCCTTATGCGATAAGGCGATCAGAGTTCCAGGTGGTCCGTGTGGACTACTACAGAGGCAGGAGACTTCTTCCGCTCAGAGGACAACTGTCAATCCCAACAGTCCCGATGAGACCAGGAGCTACATAGACACCGTCCAATACTGAAGGTGAAGACCGTGCAAGCCGTGAGGTAACGTCACCGAGCAAATCCTCGGGACAAGGTATGTCTCTACAAACCATCCTTCCTGTTGTATAGACGTTGACGCAATTCCTTTATACTGGGTTTGGGGAGAAGAAAATTTTTGTTTCTGCTACCTTCTCTGTCTCCCACATAAACCAACACTTTCGACATGGCAGGTATGTATGGGATGATTCAGGACATCCATTTAGGGTAGCAGTAGCAGTAGGTAACCTTGGCAGGTATAGAAGACGTCCATGGAAGGCTCTACACAAACCAGTAGGTGATCTAGGAGAATGAGCATCTTCTCTTGGCCAACCAAGAGAATGTTCACACTCGCCTGCAATGCATCGAGTAGTACCAACAACCTTTCTATGACCACTACTAGAGACAAGGATATTTTGGAGGATATTAAATGCCAAACCCAATGTCATCATATGATCCCAACTTCCAGGGGACCTTTCCCCCACATGACCCTACCATGCCCCACTATCCGCCTCAATAAGATTGATTAGGGTATTCTTGTTCCACCTCTTAAGTTGGAATTTTGACTATGCGGTCATAGTCATATTCAAGCTTGGGGGGTGGAACAACCTTCTATCTTAGTTTGCATTTTAATTTTCATGTTGCATTTTCTCTTTTAGATTTATGTCATTTTTATCCACATCTATCTAGTATAAAAGTGGATTAGTAAATGCATGAGTTCTGTAAAAATTTCCTCTAGGTCGAAAAGCAAATGAAACGTCTAAAATTAATGATATAAGCTTTTATTGCAATGTCTTTGAGTCGCACCTTGAGGAAGTGTACGGGTTAGTCAGCTTTAGGACATGGGATATGAATAATCTCTCAACTATCCATGAAATGTGAATGAAGATGATGTTTGAGCCTAAACTGATCAACTTGGTAACGTGACCTTAAATGGAAATTTAAGAAGGAACTCCTACAGTTACCATGTACACATGTCTTTAGAGAGGGACCCATATTAATCTTTGAAGGCTTAATCTCTTATGTGATTTCATCCACTTCATATACATAATTTCCACCACCTTAAGATGATCGAGTACACTAAATAATTTCGTTTTGATTACATAATCATGGCACAATAGGAATCATTATAATTAGTCATTTTCCTTTGCATCAGTTAGGAAAAGAAAAAATATGCATGAACAATTCATGTGCATATCATTTAGTCGCATAATACAAATCTGTACATGTAGATTGCATGCATTCATCACTCATTCATCAAGGCATTATGAGATGCAAAATATTTATGCAAATCTCATACACATCCATACCCTCAGAGATATATGAGAAATGTATTTAGTGGAATAAGGCCAATCATGTAGAGGGCCAAGAAAAAAAGAAAAAACAAAAAAAGAAGAATAAAAGAGAGATGTCTCTGTTTGAAAGAGGGAGAAAGGATGTGTATCCGTTTCAAAAAATTTCAGAACATCTTCATAATGCCAGTGATTTTTTTTTTCATTTGGATCAATTTCATTGTAACTTCCATGTAAATGGTAGTTAGGAAAAAGAGCAATGTAGATAGGAAATCACATAATGCACCAAGTGTAGGCATGATTAGTTTAATATGTTAACTGCTTTTCTAACAGTGTTTCATTGACTAAGGGACATATGTCTTTTATGAAAAAAAAATGGGTCGCTTTAGAGAAGTTACCGGTTCAGTGATTAGTATGACCAGTATGGGACCATTATATGGGGGTGGTAGAGATGAGAATTCATATAGTTTGTCCTTTGGATGACTTATCTCATACAAATATGAGAGTATGTTGGTCGCGGACGAGCAAGATTTAAGCTTAGGGGAGTTTGATGCACTAATATTTAGTCATTTTTACATGGTTGTTTTCCCTTAATTTTGTGCACACATTTGTATTTTCATGAGTTTTATGCACAAATTACTATGAGTAGCTTATTTTATTGAAATGCATCAAATTATGTATTTTTTATCAAATTTTAATAAGTTTTTATCAATCTGAGAAGCTAAGGCGCTTATGGTTGTCTTTCAGGTTCATAGAAGCCGCACAAACTCGGTACTACTGATTCAACACTTCGTGGTACTGAGTTATCGTCAGTAAGACAGCCAAGGTAATGCATAGACTTGGTACTACCGACACTCAACTCGGTAGTACCAACTCACACTACTACAGAAAATGCTTTTAACAACGGGAGATAGACAACAGTTCTGATGATTGTGTTGTAGTTAGCATACTTATCACAACAAGCATGTTTTTTTGTTGTATATTGTATATTTTATACAACAAAAGTCATTTACAACATACCAAACCCATTGTAGTATAGGGGGATACTACAACAACTGCTAAAGTGTTGTAATAGGCTGTAGTATCACAACATATTCAAACCCGTTGTAAAAGATGTTAATTACACAACATATTTTGACCCGTTGTAATAGTCACATGTTGTAATAGACCATCATTACACAACACAGACTCACCCGTTATAGTATGTATTAATTATACAACGAGCCTTTACATGTTGTATTTGGTACATGTTGTAATAGACCACCATAATACAACATATTGAAACACGTTGTTATCTCCCGACATGAGACAACAGACTCCGACCTGTTGTTATAAATTATAATTACACAACATGTTGTGACATGTTGTAATATCCACACATAACAAATCATTGTAATAGACTGTCATTACAAAACTTAAACTAAACCATTGTAATATATCATTATTACACAACATAATATCACCTATTGTACTAGCTACATGTTGTAAAAGACCATTATCGCACAACACGCTATACCTTACTAGCAATATAGGTGGATTTTTGTTTGAGTAGTAGGTTGAAAAAAATTCTATTTCGTCTGGTCATGTGAATGACAATTTTTCACTCTGGGTAGATATTTTGACACGGAACCGACCCAATCCCAATATATGCACATACTAAAATACATATGGAATAATTACCCCCTCACTATAAAAAAATCCGCTATAAGTCAGGGCTACCTGGTCAGGAATAAAAGTCCTGACCAAACTAGGACTAGTTCCCAAGGCTAATCCTTGACCAGTGGCAGCGGGAGGGGGGCAAGCAGGGGCAAGTGCCCCCTTCCAATTTTAATTTTTCTTAACATATATATGTTTTATATATGTAGAATGGTATCAAAGTTAATTTTATTTTTATATTTTATCTGCTTCACACGCTTATTAACCTATTTTCAAATTATGTAAACGTTATTTATAAATCACATTATTATCAATATGATTTTAAATAAGAATTAGAAATATAAACACATTAAATTAGGGTAAACATTATAAAATAAGTGACGTTTCTTTATTTTTATAAATACATCTCATTGTTACATAATTAACAAGTAATGTGTTTTTATTAAACATATTAACAACAATATCAAATATACATCCATTAATGTTAATTGGCAAACTATTAGTTTACATCAATTTTATAATGATTAAATAAGAAACTGATATCTATGAGTAACAAAATACTTTATGATCTATAATTAATAGTATACTTTGTTAAATGTTAAATAATTTTATATAATTTATAAACAATTACTTAAATATATTATAAATATTACAAGTACATAGTTGTATGGTTAATGAGGAAAAGTAAACTAGTATCTATAATTTTTTTCTATACTTTATGGAATACCAAATACTTTATAAAGTATATATAAATAATTAAGTATGTAACAAATATAGCAAGTACATAGGTAATATTAAAACAAAAAACTAATATCTATAATTAATAATATACTCCATGGGATATCAAATAGTATTATATTATGTATAAATAACTAAATGTATAATGTATATAGCAACAACATAGTCCATAGTTATATATGTTATGTGTGAAGATTTATGCTGATTCTTTTCTATTATGAGTGTAATGTATGTTAGGAAAAATAACTTCAAATGAAATATGATAGTCTTAGTAGTACATGGTTTCACAATAAATTAATTAATAACATTTTTAATATATTTGTATTGTTTTGAATTTTTATACATCAATCAATATTTGTTAAAATAATGTAATTGCATGTATCTTATGATATTAATTATTTAAATTATACTTCTATTCACAATTTGTGCAAATATTACTCCTCTAAATTATACATATTTTTTCATCATGATGTCAAAGATAACATAATTTTATATTTAAATTTCCAACACTACATAGAAATAACAATCATAATAATCTAGTGAACAATATATTGTCACAACATTTATTGAGTTTATTAGGTAAAATTAATAAATAGGTTTAACACCATCATAAATATCTTTATTTAAAAATAAATTGCTATAATGTTGTTTTTTATTTTTGAATAATAATAGTAATTTTCACATTGTACTATATATATTTAATTTTCTTAGCTTTATGTTACTTTTTAATTACTTGAGTTGTCAAGCTCATCAAGTAGGAAATTATTTGTTTGATTAAAAAATATAATAATCCACACAATCAAATTTGAACACTAAATTGATGTGTTTTTTTAAACGACCTATATTTATGAAAAAATAATTTAATAGAATAGTTGGTCTTATAAAAAAGAATAAATCTTTTCAATACCAGATGTCACCATTTCAAGCTCATCTTTAATGTAAGAAAATCATAAATGTATGTAGCATATTATAATATACATATACAATAATCTATATACATAGATCTAAAATTAAGTACTCCACTATGTAATGAGTTATGTCTTCAACTTCTTTTTTTATTTGTGTAAGATACATCTATTTTTTTGCCTCAATCTAAGTAAATAGATCGATTGAGACATATTGACACTCAATATGAATTTCACATATGTACTTAACATAATTTTTATATGTACCCTGACTATTGTAATTTTACTCCTGGACTAAATTTCTTTTTTTCTTTTTAATATTTTCCCATACCTAATAGTCGGTTTAAGTTTAACCCTGGGGAGAGTACGAATGTTGGTATGCTAATCAACCAAGCGCCTACTTGCATCCCCCACTCCCGAAGTCCCCCTTCCAGTTTCCCTCTCTCACGCGATGATCGTGGGGGCTCCATCTTCCGCCGATTTTTTCTCTCAAGCGCGGACGCCGACGCACCATCCTTCCGCCAGTTTCTTCTTACACCCTACGGCCGCAGGTGCTCCATCCTTCCTGCGGTTTCTTCTCTGCGCTCCATCCTTCCGTTAACTTCGCCGGTTCTGCAGCACACTGCGCCGTAACCACCGTCCGCAGGCCGAGCACATACGCCCGTGGCTACAGGTGGTCGTCCGCTAACACAAATCATCCCTGTTCTTTGCTCCACACAAAGCACGGACGGCTGGCCCTCCTGCTGGCCGTCGTCTTCCAGCCGCCAAAGCTTTTGGCCGTTCCGGTTCGATTCTGTTCTCAAGTTTTTTCTCGAATGTATCTCTCCTTCAACCCTTATTTCATTTTCTATAATCATCCACGTTATCAGAGGGCTATTGATTGCTCCCGTTATGTATTATCTGGTGTAAAACTTCCTACTTGTTGCTCTGCAAATATCGTATTGGAGTTTCTGTCTAGACTTATTGTCTGATCATCGTTTCCGGACTTACTGTTCAATCGTTTGCTTCTAAACTTGCTGTCCGGTGGTTTAATTTTGGACTGTGTAAGTGCAAATATAAAGTTATTTCGTTCTTGACCTGCTGTGCTAAAGGAAGAAGATCGAACTGACAAGATATGCATAAACAACCGAACAACTTTTCATCATTTTTATTAGAAATGTAGCATATTTTTTCTGATATAAGATCACTATATAAGAAATTATTTAATTTTTGGTGACCATAGTTGTAGCCCAAACAAGTTCATTCTCGATTAGTCACATTAATAAATGAATATATATGCCAAATTTATGTCATGTGAAGATTAAATCTTTTTTTTTTGTGACCGGTTATCATTGACATGAGAAAGATGGAAGTGAAAGTGGCAATCCTTCAACAAGTCTTATTCAAGTTATACTTTTAATTGTTTTCCTATGTAATAGAACATAAAGAAAAAATATTGATACTTGTTTCATTGATTACTTTAGAATTATATGCATAGAACAAGCTACGATGTTCCTAGTACTAAATATTTTCTTTCATTTGTAATACTAGTTAGAATGTCATTATAGTTAAGAAAATGTCTAAATATTAGCATCGAGTTCCCTTCTTTATTTATAAAAGTGAATTTGGCAGAATACTTCTTAATCAGTCTTATATTTTGTATCTTTATCAAAATCTTTGTTAATATTTATTCTTTTTAAAATTTTGACGTCTCTCTTTTCTACTATGCTTATGCTATATCAATTTAGTAGAAAAAAACTCAAGACTAAAACTATAAAATTAATATTTTATTCCATCATGTTTACTTAGTATTTTTATCCAATAGATCAGAAATTTAATAAAAAATAATCTTCATGACAAGTTGCTAGTATAATTGCAATCATTACTTGTTTATGGGAGGATTTCAGATTTTGTTCAAAACTTATCAATTATTTGTGTAGGAAAATTATTTGGATTAATTTTAATGGTTAGGGTGTATTTCCATACTCTAATTCCTTTCTTCTCTCACCTACCAACAATTAAACACATTTAACGACGTGCCCACTTTTATTGGATTTTTTTCACCTTTATAAAATTAGAATGAAGAATCACACATAGTGGTAGGAAACTTTAAAGCATTAATGTTGTTAGTGGCAGAGCCAGTCCCCTAATGGAGGGGGGCACATCTAAAAATTATGTTAAGTACATATGTGGAATTTATATTGAGTGTCAATATGTCTCAATCGACCTATTTACTTAGATCGAGGCAAGAAAATAGATGTATCTTACACAAATAAAAAAAGAAGTTGAAGACATAACTCATTACTTAGTGGAGTACTAAATTTTAGATATATGTATATGGATTATTGTATATATATATATATATTATAATATGCTACATACATCTATGATTTTATTACATTAAAGATGAGCTTGAAATAGTGACATCTGATATTGAAAAGATTTAATCTTTTTTATAAGACCAACTATTCTATTAAATTATATTTTCATAAATATAGGTCATTTAAAAAGCACATAAATTTAGTGTTTAATGTTGATTGTGTGGATTATTATATATTTTAATCAAACAAATAATTTCCTACTTGATGAGCTTGACAACTCAAGTAATTAAAAAGTAACATAAAGCTAAGAAAATTGAATATATAAGTAGTACAACGTGAAAATTACTATTATTATTTAAAAATAAAAAACAACACTATAGCAATTTATTTTTAAATAAAGATACTTATGATGGTGTTAAACTTATTTATAATTTTACCTAATAAACTCAATGAATGTTGTGACAATATATTGTTCACTAGATTATTATGATTGTTATTTCTATGTAGCGTTGGAAATTTAAATATAAAAATTATGTTATCTTTGACATCATGATGAAAAAAAATGTATAATTTAGAGGAGTAATATTTGCACAACTTGCGAATAGAAATATAGTTTAAAGAATTAATATCATAATATACATGTAATTACATTATTTTAACAAATACTGATTGATGTATAAAAATTCAAAACAATACAAATATATTAAAAATGTTATTAATTAATTTATTGTGAAACCATGTACTACTAAGACTATCATATTTCATTTGAAGTTATTTTTCCTAACATACATTACACTCATAATAGAAAAGAATCAGCATAAATCCGCACACATAACATATACATCTATGGACTATGTTGTTGCTATATACATTATACATTTAGTTATTTATACATAATATAATACTATTTGATATCCCATGGAGTATATTATTAATTATAGATATTGGTTTTTTGTTTTAATATTACCTATGTACTTTTTATATTTGTTACATATTTAATTATTTATATATACTTTATAAAGTATTTGGTATTCTATAAAGTATACAAAAAATTATAGATATTGGTTTACTTTTCCTCATTAACCATACAACTATGTACTTGTTATATTTATAATACATTTAAGTAATTGTTTATAAATTATATAAAATTATTTAACATGTCACAAAGCATACTATTAAATATAGATCATAAAGTATTTTGTTACTCATAGATATCAGTTTCTTATTTAATCATTATAAAATTGGTGTAAATTAATATTTTGCCAATTAACATTAATGGATATATTTGGTATTGTTGTTAATATGTTTAATAAATTATATTGTTAATAGTGTTGCTTGTCAAAGTTGTTTCTCTTGTCTGATTTAACATGTTACTCCTTATATTTTTGCCTTTGTCCTCAAGCACTATATCTCTTATATATACATATATATATATATAAATATAAATATAAATAAATAAATAAATATATATATATATATATATATATATATATAACATCATGCATTAACATCAAGCAGCAATTTGCCATTTTTTAAATTTGATTAGAAATTTGCCATTTTTTAATTTGATTTTGTATACACATACGTTGTATTAGTTTTTTTTATACTTCCATCCTCTTATTTTATTACAAGTTCTCACAATTATTTGGATAATAAATTTATATTTTTATACAGTGTCAAAAGTAGTCGAACAACACAGATTGCAGGTATTATATGTTGAAGTACATGAGAGACATCATTGATGTAAGAATTAGAAATATTCCTAAATGTGTAAGCTACTTATCATTATATTCTGTTAGTTCGTTCAAATTTCTAAATAATTTGAAAAAGACAATATGTTGATATATTTTTCATATGATTGCAACATTATTCGAAGTATATTGGTAGTTGCTTCAACCAAGAAGAAATCGACAAGGTCTGAAATGAGTGGGCGATGTGTTCTTGAGCACACATAAGATTACGTGACATGAGGGGGAGACATTTATTCTTTAGCACAGACTAATGTGAAATTTTGTTTGTTTGTTTTCAGTTCAATTCTAGAGTGGATACTCACTACTTTGTATTATTCAATCTTTGTATGGATGATAGAATATTTATTAAATTCAGTACGAGTTTCTCTCAAGGTTTGATGGAAAATTTGTTCAATTATGTGCTTGTTTGTGAAATGAAAAAAATATAATTTCATGTTTATTATAATTTATTAATAATATAGTTAATTTGATTAATAAAATTTGTTTAATAGAAGACCTGTCAAACTCTAATCAAAGACAACAGTTAATGATATGTTGTAAAATGTATGATACTACAACAAACAACACATGTTGTGTTATCCATACCTATTACAACAGGTGCGTCTGGAAAAAATACACATATTACAACAGGTGTTTCTAGTGAACTACAACATGCATAACATGTTGTATAAAATGTGTATATTACAACAGACACACAACATGTTGTATAAACAATCCTATTACAATAGTTGCATGTATGGAAAGACAACATACTTCAACTATTGTATAAACCTACCTATTACAACGGGTGCACTACATGTTGTAATAAACCTACCTATTACAACATGTGTGTTTAATGAAAGACAACATGCTTCAACTTTTGTATAATATATATTACAAAGTATAAACCACATGTTGTAAAAAACACCCATATTACAATGTGTGTGTATAGCAAAAGACAACGTGGTTTAACTGTTGTAGTATATATAGTACAACGGGTGCACCACATGTTGTGTAAAATACCCATATTACAATAGGCCATTCATCAAAAGGCAACATGTTTTAACTGTTGTATAAAATACATCTATTACAACATGTGATCACATGTTGTATAAAGCATCCCCGATAAAACCACGCGATCTAATACAACGGTTAACACCTGTTGTAAAATGAAAAAATGAACTGTTGTAAAAAGCATTTTCTGTAGTAGTGTCACCATCAGTAGCTCTCTCAAAGAATTGTAAAAAACTCAGTACATCAACACCAAAGATGGTAGTACTGAGTTAACATCAGACGCATGAGTAGTTCAGCACCAAACTTTGAGTCAGTACTATCGACTCAACTCGATAGTACTGAGACTAGGCGCATTTTCAAAACCCTAAAGACTTGGTATTGCCGAGTGTAATCTCGGTAGTACCAAGATTGTCCGCACAGACAAGATCTACAACAATGATCTAATCTGGAAGCTGGTGTTATTTCATAGGAAAAAGCCATGCTATAACTACGTGAAAGGATGGCCAGACCTAGGGATCACGCTGTAGTCGAGTGCTCGAGACCAGAGAGATAGAGGAGGAGAGAATGGGCCCAAAGGCCACGTCCAGGATCAATTCTGGCACTTTCGGTGGATTGTTATGTAGCCGAGAGATAGCAAAATGGCCGTGCTTGGAAGGGGATCATCCAGAGTAGCTTTTCTCCAGGGGTTAACATAGTTCATTCGATGTTTCCCATGTTTTTCTTCTTCTCTATCATGTTTTTGACTACAAAAACCATGCAGGTCTAAACCCCTTATTCCTTAGGACCCAAGAGTAGCCCGAGTATGCATTGTATATGAAATTTATGTTTTAATATAGATTCTTCTGTTAATATCTGAATATGAATCTATGATAATTGCTTTATCTATTTGTGCTTAATATAGAGTCTCATGTCCTTAATAGCTACTGAAAAGGGGATTAAGGGTTAGAAACACATAAGTTCATCCATTTATCGGTGTCCCTTGTGAAAGGTGGGGCATAAATGGGAGGAGATTACCCAGAGTAAAACCAACTGCACCTAACTAATGAAACAATTGTTATGAGAATGGGGTTGGCTTTAGTTAGGTAGGAAAATTATGCTGTGAAAGAGGGTAATTTCTAGATACAGGCTCTTTATTCAGATTTAGGAGGGAATTTATATTAATAATAGGAGGATATATACAGTTCTACCCACGGTGAAACTGTGTTCTAAGGAATCCATCACCATTTGATTAAATCAACTTTAATTTTCTATTTTAATTTCTCATTCAATTTAAACACCCCAATTCATTCAATTTCCTTCAACCTAGCTGATCAGATCACAGTTAGTACTGGTCTCTAGACACCGTTTCCCTGAGTTCGATAACTCGGGCCTCTTTTGTCCTATATTACAAGATGTGTACACTTGCATTTTACACACACAGTAAAGCCGTATTAATAATTCAGTTGCTTCTTGCCACTGTGTAGTAGAACAACCTTCGATGTTGATTCCCAGAAGGTACATTGGTGTTCGCCGAAAATCCTTGTTGGGTTGGTTTCTTTAATGCACTCATATCTACTACTATCTGAGAGATCTGTGTCTCTATGTTGTGAATACCTGCCCCTTGATTTTGAAGATCCCTTTGAGTTTGTGCAATCTGCAGCTCATTCTGACTCAACAGCTTACCCATCATTAATTCAATCTTGTCAATTTAATGCTGCTATGGTTGATACTGTGCTTGGCCACCATACTGTTGTGGCTTTGGATGTAGTTTTTGTACATGTGATGGATCCTTTTGGAAGTTGTTAGGATCCTTCCAAGAGAATTTGGGGTACTTCCTCCAAGAATAGTCATTGTTCCTGTATTTCCCCTAGTGAACATACTTACACTCTTCTTCTTCTTCCTCAGTAGAAAATTTGTATGTATCACATAGCTTCTTAGCAATCAAATATAACTTCTCATTTAGAGAAGATATCACCTTGGACTCCTCGATACTTTAAATGGTTGCCAGTGGATCTCTTTCTTCTCCCCATGATTGGTTTTTAGGCATGTTCTTGAGGATCTCATGGTAGCGAACGAGCTTGTTATTGAGGAAGAAGCATGCTCCTGCACTGTCAAGCGTTGTTCTCTCCCCTTTGTGTAGGCCATAATAGAAGATCTTGGCCTACCCCAATAGATCAATGCCATGATGATGCACTTTCCTCAGCATATTCTGAACCTCTCCCATGCCTCTGAATATGACTCATTAGCTTACTGTTTGAAGTTTTGAATCTTCTTCACTAGGTCATTCTCTTTTGTGGAGGGAAGTAGCACTCGAAGAATGCATCTATCATCTGATCTCATGTCTCGATGATCTCATCATCAAGATTGTTGAACCATGACTTTGCACTATCTGCCAGTGAAGATAAAAATAACTTCAAATATATTGTAGTAGCTAGGACCCTATCTATCTTGACCATATCATAGTTCTCCATGAAATTGCTAATATGCATCATTGGATCTTTAGAAGGATGGCCATGGAACGCTTGAGATTTGACTAAGGCAATAAGTCCAGGATCTATCTTGTAGCTGCCCACATTGATGGCTTGCCTTTTGATGGTCCCTTTCTGGGCCATAGATGACGAAGCCTTTATCCTTTCACATATTGTCAGTTCTTCTTCTCCCTACATTTTTGTTGGTTCTGGTTCTTTTGGAGTTACATGTCTCTCAGGTGGAGGTGTCGATGAAGGGGTTATGTTGAACCTATCTACAGATCTGTCAGACTCCCTTTCTCCTTGTAAGAGCTCTGCTTGTCCAAATCCTAGTGAGGATGGTTCTCCATATTCTATGGCTTTGGTACGCACCATGTACTAGTTTCCCTAAGATAGTAAAAAGTAGGTATTAGCACAAGAAATTTATGATGTATCAAAAAGATCTTATGATTCAGCTTGAAGAAATAATAAAAATAAAATAAAATAAAATAAAAATAAAAATAAATTGGCTTAGAGTGGCTAACCACAACACTCGTAGTGTTAGATGTTATCTCTTCCCCGACAATGGCACCAAAAACTTGACACGAGTTTACCATGTGTAATACGTAAGTGAACATATCAAAGTAATATGGCATTGTGAGGCCCAAGTCGAACACGGGGAAGCGTTTCTCCAATAGAGTACTACTGCTACAGTGAAATTAGCTAAGCCGGTTGTAAAAGGTTGAATTGGTTTGAGTTAAAGAATACATGTAGAAACAAAACAAATTTAAGGGTTGAATTAATCAGAGATAGAATGAATTCCTTAGGATAGTGGTTTCACCACAGATAACACTAATCATTGACCTCACACACAATAACATTGATTATCTCAATCCCTAGATAAGGATCATGTAGCCAGATGTACCTGCTCCCGATGTGTAATTCACTACCTAATCTAATGCCAATCCCACTTCCGCAATTATTGGTTGATTAGTTAGATGTTTTATGATTATTATCTAAGTTTCTCCTCCCATTTATACTCCAATTTTCCCAAAGGGCACAGTACATGGGTAAATCTATGCTTTCCGACCCTCAATCAATCCACTCATGGTGATCAAGCACAAGTAGAACACAAAGCTTTCATAGATTTATATCTAATAAAAAATAGATAAAATTGATATTAATGCATAGAAATCAATCAGAGTGTATATCCGGGCTACTCCCAGATCCTAAGGAATAAAGGTTTTTAGCCTTGCATGGTTTTCATCAATGAATACATGGAAAGGAAGAAGAAAAACATG
Organism: Alisma plantago-aquatica; assembly: GCA_963693085.1. Taxonomy (NCBI): domain Eukaryota; kingdom Viridiplantae; phylum Streptophyta; class Magnoliopsida; order Alismatales; family Alismataceae; genus Alisma; species Alisma plantago-aquatica. The sequence continues at coordinate 1,955,810,177 of OY856409.1, forward strand.
GAAAACATTAGGAAATTAAGGTAACCCCTGAATCTCTGACCGTCTGGAAGATCCCCTCTATCGTACGTGTGTTCTTCTGTCTTTCAGATGTAGAATTGTCCTCTGGAGGTGCTTTTAGGTAGATATTCATGTATGAAATCCCAATCCCAGTTGCCTGAGTCCAAGTGCATATATTAGACATAAATGGATTCCAGTTGTGGTAGGTATTGAAGATTATTTTGATATTCACTCACTAGTTTTCCCAAGATCCATTTATCAGTTCACATGTTTGTATTCTGACCATTGTTGACAATCTTATAATTGGAGTCTTTGATAGTTTGGATATACTTTTTAATAAAACTCTAGAAAAAAGAAAGGCTTATTGGCTAAGGAAACATCACAAACATATTTTTTTGCCATAACTCTGACCAACAACTTATTTGGTTGGTTTAGGAAAGTCCATATATTTTTCATCATCAAGGAGTGGTTATAATCCCTAGAATTCTTAATCATGAGACCACCAATGATCTTCTTTAAGGTGACTTTCTACCAAGCGACTAATGATAATTTATTCTACTCCAATTGCCTGACCAAATGAATTTCCTAATGTGCTTGTTAATTTCATCACAAAGTTGAGGTGATAGGCGATCCGTCTACATTGTGTATGTGGAGATAGCATGTAGAGTAGATTTTGCAAGTGTAATTTACCCTACTAACGATAAATGGTGTAGTGCCCAACTATTCATCTAATCCCTAGTATAGGTTAGGATGCTTGCATGTGTTTGTTTGTTGACTTTGTGGTGGAGGAGAGGGACGCCCAGGTACTTCCCCATGTCACTTGCCTAGGTGAATCCTAGTTTCCTACTAATGGCACACACATCTGAATTTGGCACATTAGCACTGAAAAACAATTAGATTTCTCTTTTGAGATGACCTATCCAGAGACAGTATAATAGGAGTTAAGGACATTGTTAATCATTGTAACTTGTTGAAGTGATGCTTCATTTATGAGAAGGATATTATTAGCAAAACAAACATGGGAAAGTTTAGTTCCACCTATGGATGGGATTATAGGTTTCCATTCTTTGGAGTTGACATCATTGGTGATTGACTAGTTGAGCATGTCCATGCAAAGGATGAATACATATGGACTTATGGGGTCCCCTTGTCTCACCCCTTAGGTTTCCTTGAAAGGTAGGAGAGGCTCTCCCTACCAAAGGATAAATGTATGGCCTGAAGTTATGATTTGCATTATAAGGTTGCATAATTTTTTAGGCATAGCAGTGCATCTTAGTGTGTCTTCATTGAAACTTCAGCTCATATGGCTGGAAGCCTTAGATAGATCCAACTTGATACACATCCATTGTTTCTTTGATGATTTGGCCTTCATGGAGTGGATGATATCTTGTATTAGAAGGAATTGGTCACTAATAGACCTTCCGAGGATGAAGCTTGACTGGTATGGGAAGATCCATGAGTTGAGGTAAGGTTTAATCCTCTCAACTAGGGTCTTGGACAACAACTTGAAGCAACAATTGTTAAGTGAGATTGTCCCAAGGTTGCTACAAAATTATAGATTCTTGATTTTTAGAATTAGTATCGTATATGAATTGGTTGTGTTATGCTCGATCTGCTTAGTACCAAAAGCATCCTTGATGTATTTTGATATAGAGGGATGCATGTGGTTCCAAATACTTTGAATGAATTTGTTGTAGACACTATTGGACCTGACACTTTTGATGGAGACATCATGACATGACCTACTTGATTTCTTCAGTGGTAGGGGCAGACTCCATTGCATGGGTTTCACTAGTAGAGAGCACAAGAAAATTGCTAGTATAATTGACAATTTAGTATTATTGATGGGGGTTGCCACATGTCAAGAGATTTGAGAAGAAATTGATGATGCAAACCTTCATAGCCGGTGACGAGGTAACCCAATTGCATGAATCGTCCTTTAGACAAGTGATTTTATTGAAGTTCCTTTATGCCTTGACATAGGATTGGTAGAACTTAGTGTTATGATCTCCAAATTGGAGCCAGTCAATATGTGCACGTTGTTGCCAATCAGTTTCCTCATACATGAGGATCTGGTTATAGTTCTGTCAGAGCACATTACATCTTGCGTAAGTATTAGGGAGGTTTGAGGTTTGAGCATTTACCTAGCAATTGTGGATCTGTACGAGGAGATTACTCTTCAATTTGTGCTACTTTTGGTTATGTTTTGCATCCCATTCGAATGATTTTTGCTTGAAGGAAGTAAGAGCATCTTGGTTCCAATGGGGAAGAAGCTGCGTCTTGAAATCAAGAGTGATCTTCCACTAGAATTTGGCTTTGGCGACTAGAATCTTCCTCGTAGTTGGTCTAGATATAAAGAGAAGGAGAGGACTGTGGTCTGAAGCCAATCTTGGGAAGACTGTGATATATGCATCAGGAAAGGTAGATAGCCATTGTGCATTTGCAATGACTCGATCAAGTTTCTCCTATAGGTACCCTCTACAAAAGGTGAATACTTGGCCCTAAGATTTCATATCATTGAGACCCGTGTTCATGAGACACGAGTTGAATTGCTATTGGTTGGTTTATTAAAGAAGTTGACACCAAACTTCTCTAAGGTGCTTAACATGGTATTAAAATCACCCATTACAGCTCAAGATCCATCAATATGTGTCAAAATCTCCTCCAATCTATCCCACAAATACTTGCACTTTGTAGGGTTTGGCCTAGCATAAATGATAGTAAGATACCATCTATTGTTGACTTTGGAATGAACAAATTGATGATGATTGTAGAGCATCTCCATGGTACATTTGTTGTTGTCCCACAAAAGCCATATTACCCCAAAAAAACTAGTGGCCTCTACCCGATGTGAGTAGGGAAATTCAATTTTGTGGATTACATTCTCAGCAGTGCTACCACTACATTTAGGTTCAATATTAGCTAGGATGTGCAATTTATGAAAGACTTTGAGTTCCTTCATTAGTCTAACTCTGTTGCATGAGCAGGAACCATTTATATTTTAGCAATAGATCATTACAATGATGGGTTGTTGGGGTGCCTTAATTTAAGATTGCACGCAATCCCAAAGATTGCTCTTCAACTTCTTGATTCCCTTGCATATGTTGATCTAGTTTGGTGGGAACAGTTGGATCCTCTTTGAATTTGAATGACCTCCTAGTGCCTCCAATGGATTCATCATGAGGAGTTTCCTTCTCAACAACCTTATTATGTGTTCAGTACCCGATATGGGCTAAGGAATTGACAAACTATTTTCCTATTTCTGAGCATGACATACCCATTGCCCGCCTGGACTTGCTTGAGTTGATCACCCACGCCTTCCTTGCTAGATTGGAACTGGTATGGTTGAACCAAGTAGGTATTTTGGGTCCTTCTGTGTCTAGTTTCATCAGTGTTGAGATGGACATTAGTGTTCTCTTGCAAATTGCCTTGCTTATGCAATGTAGTATATATACTATTCGTAGCAACTTACTTCTTTATATGTGCCTTCTTCTTTTTCTTGCTTGTGACTTCTTCCCAATCAGATTCAGCTTCGTCTGACTTAGCCTCTTCATCAGAGTTGGCGATTGGTATAGTTTCATGGTTCTTGGATTTGTTGCATGTACCAAATTTCCTCATAGGAGGCTTCTTGGCATGGTGAGGCTTCACCCGTTGCTTTTGGTGCTCAAGATTCTGGGCATGGATAGCCATGGTATATTCCTAACAGTGTGATTGATGTCAAGGTAGTAGCAAATGCTGGTTGTGATTCAATATCATGTTTGCAGTCGGTGTCTGCATGTCGCATGTGATGTCTGCACTTCATGCAGACGATAGGGAGGTTGTCATATTGGAGCTTGAAGTTCTCATTGTAGATGAACACTGCTAGAAGTAAAGGCTTGGAGGTCTCTACTTCAATGATAGTTCTAGAAAACTTGCCTCAATTTCCTTGCTATGTGTTCCTATCGATCTTGATTGTCTTGCCTATTACATCACCAATCATCCATACTGGTTGGGTTTGGTACATGAAGACTGGCATGTCTAGAACATGAACCCACACCACAAGCCTTTGTGGGATCAGCTCAGATGGCTTAAAGGAGGGGGTCCATGATTGAATAGATAGATAATTCCCAAAGATTGTCTAGGGTCCACCGGTCATGGTTGTTAGATAGTCATGATCATGATTGGTGAATTGGATGACGTAATAGCCATTTTCAAGATCTATGACCTTGAACTGTTTAGAGGGTTTTGATAGGTTGTAGATCATATTTACTAGGGCCTACAATCCCAGGTTGATGTCAATCGCCTTCACTACGACTGCATGTTTGTAGGGTTCAAGAAGTTGTTGTATGATGTCATTCTTAATAAAGAAGGATGCCAAGGAACCTATTAGATCAACGCTGATGCCAGTGTCCTTGAGCGTATCTGGTGACATGGGATTCTAGTAAGTCAGGATGCTTGTAGGTGCTTTTGTCGTTGCTTCCTTATAGGATGGCTTAGGGTTAATCTCCTTGTCAACAAATGATGACATGGTGACATTGTTGTTGCTTTCCGCTGCTTTATTTCCACTCCCTTGGTTTTCGGGGCGATTGTTGTCTAACTAGTCATTCGTGACTGACCGGCCTAAATCGCGCGTCCTAAAATTGGAGGCGGATTTGAGGTAGTTGAGCTTTTAAATTTATAAACCCGAATCCTTCTAGGCCCCCGCAACTTTGTTTACGTGGTCGAAGTAGATATACGGGGTCGAACACAGGGACAAGGGGGGTAGTGTTGAGAACCCAGAATCGACACGCTACACTCCGGCAGGTATAAAGAGATGATAAATTCCCCAGGAGGGAAGCATAAAAATGTCATAAACAAAACAAGAAAACTATCTCCAAGTGGAATTACTAGAAAGATTTAAGGTTTTAAGCATTTAGCAGTTTTTAGGGGTTTTCATGCAACATAAACTGAAAGATAACACTAGAGATAGAGCAAGGTACGAAGGATGGAACTACTGTAAAACAAGCGACACCAGTAACACCCTGCACCCCTCCTCTCAGAGCGGGCACCTCTAACCAAGCCTCGGCACCCCTCTCGAGGTTGCTGGGCTCAAAGTTAGAGTGGAATGTTACTGAAACAACTCCGTTCCAGGCACTCTCGTACTCCAGAATCGGACCAAACACTAGAGCCACAACACAACTCTCAAAGTTGTTGTGACGGGAAAACACGATTCGGTAGCTAAGCGAAACGCGATCCAAAACATGCAAGCTAGAGTTCGGATATCAAACATAGCAGTCATCCAACATATTGCACCAAGCATAGAGCAGCAAGTAATTAAGCATTTCTATTTCTATAAGCATTAAGTCTTAATTACAATGCATAAGTGAAGAATTAAACAATAGAATTAAAGATATGTGTCGCCTTTTTGATGTAGAAGGACGACAGGCTACAGTAACCATCCCGCCCGATATCAGACAGGCGCCTAGCCCGATACAGCCGTGTCGGGCGGCACGCTCTCTCAAGCGACACGCCGCGATGGGCGACTGCATCGCTCAAGGACCTGGCCGATATGCTCAAGTCGGGCGGTACACCCTCTCAGGCGACACGCCTGACGGGCGGAGCGTATCGGGTTCGTTATCGTGTCAGGCATGGAGCTGCGTTCCCTATTGCCGGGCACTGGTGTCGGGCACTCATGTCGCGTATCTACATCGGCCGATATGGGCTCCCAGTGTCGCCTGATACAGTCCTAGGTGAACCAGTCCCCTCCCTCTCGGGATGAGAAAGAGCTCACCTAGTGTCGCCCGGTACGAACACTGGAGCACGATATGTCTGCTCTCACAGTCTCCTCCGAAGATCACTTGACTATCCGAAACCTGAAGTGACCAAGCTTGTCTGAACTGTCTAAGCTGTCTTTTCGGCTCTCTGTAGCTGCTATTTATAGGCAGCTGGTCGTGAGAAAATATGGTGCTCGAAGCGCCACGTGTCCTTCTTTCCGCCGTTCAGTTGGTGGTTGGCTGACGCGGGTATCGCCCGACACATAGAGTAGTTGCGGCGTGCTCGGCTCCCTATCGGGTAAAGAGGCGTGTCGTCCATCGGTACCCTCTCGCGCGACATTCTTGAGTCGTGCGTCGTCGTATCGCGCAGCCCCGCCGGTCAGCGTGCGTATCGGGCGTCAGGGGGCCGAGACAGTCTTGGACTTATTTGCGGGCCGGAACGGCCTTATTGGTGCTAAATGGGCCAAAATAGGAGGAAACTCTGCAAAAGATGAAAATATTGGACTGAGAGCATTGCTTGGCTAATTATTGCGAAATTGCATATAAAATAGAGGAAAATGGCGGAAAAGGGTAGTTTTGATAATAGAATAAAGGCCAAAAACATCACGAAAATTGGTGTTATCAACTCCCCCAAACTTAGCTTTTTGATTGTCCTCAATCAATATTTAAACTTTATTTGGCGATGCTTCTTCTTGCGTAGTATGCTTCTCAGGCCAAGATGTAAAACAAGTATCGTAATGCCTTTAGAGATAATGCTGCCTCATTACGAACAAAAGACTTCGTCTTTCTTGCCTTATTGTTTAAGTAAGATTATTCTCTATAGCTTCGGTGAGACGTTGTTGTATGATTCCGAAGTTAGCTTCCACACCAAACAACTTTATTTTCGGGGCAGAAAGTTGTGTATAGGGTAGGATAACGCTTTTTGGGTTTTCTTCTTGTTTCCCATCGGTCCATCCAGGTAAGGATCCGTTAACGGGCAAGTGGTCCCTGCAGTCCAAGCCAGTTGGCTTTAGAGCAGTGATTTCACATCCTACGTACCACTGCCCCAGATCTACCATGCCTAAAGATGGGTACTTTTGGAAAACAAGTGTGTGCATTTTTTTTTCTTTTATTGGGCACAACTCTCATGCTTTTATTCACTCTCATAAGGTTTCTCTCTCTTTTTAGGATTTTTGTCGGGTAAGGGAACAAAGAGATACTTGCTGTTTGGGCAGCTTTTTCCTTCTCCATACTCTGTCTCTTAGCTGTTTGCGAGATTATTATATTTTTCAAAAATTTTGTCGTGGAAAAACGTAATCTTCTGTTTGTTTGAAGCAGCATTATCAGAAAGATATAACAAAACTTGCATCACATTAAACATACAGAAAACAAACTTTACAAGCAGTTGCATCATGTTTTTACTACTATAACTACTTTGTACATATGTCTGCAAACAAAATAAGCAATTTTTTTTAAAATTTTTATATGAGCAAGGGTGCAAGTACATGATATAGGGGAAAAGAAAAATGGCACAAGAGAATGTTTATACCTCCTTCACTGGTACATGGGTACCCCCCCAAACTTATCTAATACTCTGTCCCAGAGTATTGAATAAGAGGGTGAGTTCATGTTAGTCCAGTGAAGGTTATTTAGCGGGTTCGCTTGTGCCTTGTAGAAGCTGCAATATGCTTCTTTGCTGCTGCCTCCTTCTTTCTCATTTGGAAACAGCTTCGACAAGTGCGGGCACTTGTGGCTGCATCCTCTTTATTAAGTAGTTGGAACCGGGATGTCCAGGTTCCCTCTGGAGGTCGTCGGCAAAGCGCTTTCCAAGCTCAGCCCCCGCTTTATTTCCCAGCTCAGCCGGAACACGCACAATGGCTCTCGGTAGACAGAGAGCTCTTGTGCTGTCCCGGTAGTCACCGGGGCTGTACTCGTTCTGTCTCTGTAGTTGGCCCCAGGCTACTACAGAAGACATGCTATGATAAGGAAATGAGCCTCTTTCGAGGCTACCTAATCAAGGAAATTTCCCCTTGCTCGTTTTTTGGTGGTTGGTGGCCCGTTGTGACGTTTCTGTCCGACAGTTGCTGCTTCGGTTGCGGCCGTCATTCTGTCTGTTATCAAGTTCATTAATAATTTAAAATGTTAGATAGGAAAAAGAAACTCGATAAACTTATTACAATCTCCGGGTATCGTCCATCAAAACAAAATGTCGAGTCGATATGAAATCGGACGATACGAGGTTGCTGCGCGATACAACTTGCCGCGCGACACTGGTGTATCGGGCGACAAGCATGTCGGGCGGCAAGGTCACATGAAACTAAAACCTGATAGCAAGACGTGAAAAGCATTGCGCCCGATATGGGTATATCGGCCGATAAGGTCGCCAAAGAGCAACTTCTCGACGGGACGTCACAAAAGAAAAATGTGTTGCCCGACATGATGTGTCGGGCAGACACCATCGGCTGTTATGTCGCGCTTACTACGTCGGGCGATACAAAATTGTCAGCGCGCGATAGGAAAAACATGTGTCGGGTGATAAGCCTGTCGGTCGATAAGCTTATCGGGCAATACCTTTGCTCATAGGAGCCATCGCCCGATACCACGGTGAAGGCAGATGGCCGACACGGGAGCAAAAGGGGGGACTACTGCATGCGTTACAGGTGGCTAAAATGAGTAAAGTGTGATAGCCCGACACGGTAAAACCTCCATTCTTATTTATAGACGGCTCGGCCGGGTGCGAAACGGAAATCTCTGAGGCGCGCGTCGGCCAACGGGTCAGGCGGTTCCCGAGACGATGGTCATATCAGTCTCATTAAGAGCATTTATTCCCCTGCACGATAGGGTGCATGCTGTCCGGAAATGCCAACCGTTACGGCCGTTACGATGCCTAAGAGACCAAGACCCGGTACGGGCGGTCCTGCGCGCCAGCTGAGCGGCTGCCCGACATGGTTAAAATAGGCGGGCGTAAAAACCTAAGAGCAGAAACAGCGATCAAAGGGTAAAACATCATCGGCCAAGGGTTAAGCCCCCTGATCTCAGAGAATAATACAGCGGTGGCCCATAAAACAGGAGAGTCGGTGCGCTCGGCGCATGCACCGACTCGGACCTTATTACATGCCATTATGTTTGTTTTTGCAAAGAATAGGAAAAAATGCATCCTACTCTATGAAAGAAAGAAAAACTCGGGCTGCCTCCCGAGGAGCGCTGAAGTTTGCGTCGCCAGCTCAACCGGTGTGGGATCATCTTTTTCAACCCTTGACTATGCCCATATCTTGCAGGTCGATCTCTGGTCTCCTGACAAAGGCCTCATCCTCATAGAATCTTTTCACCCAGTGCCCATTCACTTGAAATACTTTGGTCGGATCGTCCTTGTCGTAAAGCTCCATCATTCTGGATGGGTATATTTTTGATACGATAAACGATCCTGACCATCTCGTTTGTAACTTCCCAGGGAAGAGACGAATAGAGGACTTGTATAACAAGACTTTATCCCCCTCGCCTACATCTTTTCTCCTAAGGTGGGCATCATGCCACAATTTTGTCCTCTGTTTGTAGATTTTTGCATTTTCGTAGGTGTTCAATCTCAGCTCTTCTAGCTCTTGAAGCTACAAAAACCTCTTTTCTCCTGCTTTGTCGAGGTCCATATTTAGGAACTTGATTGCCCAAAGGGCCTTATGTTCCATTTCCAAAGGCAGGTGGCAGGACTTTCCGTAGATAAGCCGGTAGGGGGTGGTTCCGATGGGCATTTTGTAAGCAGTTCGGTAGGCCCAAAGCGTGTCGTCAAGCTTCATGGACCAGTCTTTCCTTGTTCGGCTGACAGTTTTCTCCAAGATCTACTTGATTTTCCTGTTGGAAACCTCTACCTGTCCTGACATTTGTGGGTGGTAGGGTGTATCGATCTTGTGCTTCACTCCGTACTTGCGCAGGAGTGCTTCAAACTGTATTTCTCCAAAGTACGAACCTCCGTCGCTTATAACAGTGCGCGGCACACCGAAATGGGGAAAGATGGTTTTCTCGAAGAGCTTGATAACTGACTTGGCGTCGCAGGTTTAGGTGGCTACCGCTTCTACCAACTTCGATACATAATCCACTGCCACAAGTATGTATTGATACCCCCGGGATGGGGGAAACGGTCCCATGTAGTCGATCCCCCATACGTCAAATATTTCCACTTCTATCCAACTTGCCATTGGCATTTCATTCCTCCGCCCTATGTTCCCCGTAAATTGGCATTCCTTGCAAATCTTCACAAATTCTACGACATCTTTAAATAACGAGGGCCAGTAGAAACCTGACTGTAGCACCTTCGCTGCTATTCTTTCGCTACCCAGGTGACCACCGTAGGGGGAGGCGTGGCATTGCTTCAGGATGTCCACGGTTTCTTTTCTGGGATGCACCTCCTGTATAAGTTATCAGCGCACCTTCTGAACAGGAGAGGATCATCCCAGTAATAGTTCTTGGCATCCGCGAATAGCTTCTTTTTCTAGTTGTACGTGATGTCAGGAGGCAGTTCTCCATAAGCAAGATAATTGCAGATGTCCGCAAACCAGAGTAGACTTTCTTCTTGAGCTTCAGCCAACTTAAGGGCCTCGTCGGCGTAGTCGTCATTGATAGGTGGCCCTCCCTGTCTCTCAGTCACGATCCTTGATAGATGGTCGGCGACCACATTTTCTGCACCCTTCTTGTCGATAATTTCATGGTCAAACTCTTGGAGCAATAGGGCCCACCTCAACAGCCTGGGTTTTGCGTCTTTCTTTTGCATCAAGTATTTTATTGCCCCATGATATGTGTATACTTTGACCCTTGCTCCGACGAGATACGACCTGAACTTATCAAACGCGAAGACGATAGCGAGCATCTCCTTTTCAGTTATTGTGTAGTTTACCTGAGCTTCGTCCAACGTGCGACTAGCGTAGCAAATCACATGGTGCTTTTTGTCTTTCTTTTGTCCCAGGACTGCTCCAACCGTGTAGTCGCTTGCATCGCACATCAACTCAAAAGGTAAACCCCATTCTGGCACTTGAAGGATAGGTGGTGATATTAAAGCATTTTTAAGGGGCTGAAAAGCACTTAGACAATCGTTAGAGAAAACAAATTCAACGTCCTTTACCAGAAGATTGGACAGCGGTTTGGAAATCTTTGAGAAGTCCTTGATGAATCTTTGGTAATATCCCGCGTGCCCGAGGAAGCTTCGCACCCCCGTCACGGATCTTGGTGGAGGAAGCTTGGATATTGCTTCAACCTTGCTTGCGTCCACTTTGATCCCATACTTCGAGATCTTATGCCCGAGGACGATGCCCTCCCGCACCATGAAATGGCATTTTTCCCAGTTTAGGACTAGGCTGTTCTCCTCGCACCTTTGAAGAACCAACGACAGATTCTTCAGACAGCTATCGAAGTCCTTACCATAGATGGAAAAATCATCCATGAAAACTTCTACGATGTCTTCTAGAAAATCTGAGAACATCGATATCATGCATCGCTGAAAGGTGGTGGGGGCGTTGCAGAGTCTGAAGGGCATCCTTCAGAAGGCATAAGTGCCGTAAAGGCAGGTGAATGTTGTTTTCTCTTGATCGTCGGGCAAGATGGGGACCTGGTAAAAACCTGAAAAGCCATCAAGAAAACAAAAGAAATCGTGATGCGCTAACCTTTCGAGAACTTGGTCAATAGAGGGTAGTGGAAAATGATCCTTCTTTGTAGCCTGATTTAGCTTTCGATAATCAATATACATCCGCCATCAGGTGACGGTTCTTACCGCCACCTCGTCGCCCTTCTCGCCCCTAACCACTGTCATTCCGCCTTTCTTGGGTACTACGTGGATAGGACTTACCCAATTGCTATCACTGATTGGGTAAATAATCCCCGCATCCCTAAGCCGTATTACCTCTTTCTTGATGACCTCCTTGAGCATCTGGTTCAGCTTCCTCTGGGGTTGAGCTAGAGGCTTGGCTGATTCATCTAAGCTGATGTGGTGCATGCACAGGGAGGGGATAAGGCCCTTGATATCCTATACTGAATATCCTATAGCCCCCCTGTGGAGCCTTAACTCCTCAAGGAGTCGATCCAGCTTATTTCTTGAAAGATTGTCATTTACAATGATAGGGTTTCTCTGCTTTTCGTCCAAGAACTCGTACTTCAGGCCTTCAGGCAACACTTTTAACTCTGGCTTTTGTCTGGGTACCTCCTCTCACGGCTCACCTTCGAGGGAGGCATACCTTGCAGACTCCACCACCTCATCTTCTTCTTTCAAATCTTTGTCAGAAAGGTCGAAAAGGTAGAGATACCTCGTTACTTCAGGATCTTCGAGGTCAGGATCCTGATTGCTTATAACCCTTGCGAGGGGGTCCACTGTCCGGATATCCTCCTCTATTTCCTCGCAGAATTTATTGTAGCTATCTACGAAACATGCTGATTCATACAGGGAAGGGCTTCTCAAGATATCCTTCAACTTGAAGTCAATATGGTCGTTTCCGACCCTCAAAGTGATTATCCCCTCGGAGACATCAATCAACGCTCTTCCTGTTGCCAAGAAAGGGCGCCCAAAGATGATCGGGCAACGAGGGTCTTCAGCTGTGTCGATGACGACTATGTCACAGGGGATGAAGAAATTTCCAACCCTGATCGGCACATCTTCGACAATGCCGACAGGTCTCTTAAAGGTGTGGTCTGCCAGTTGGATCCGCATGTTGGTTCGAACCATGTCGGTCAAACCCACCCTTTGTGCGAAACTTAGGGGCATGAGGCTTATGCTAGCCCCCAAGTCTGCTAGACACTTGCGCTCGACGTTGTCTCCGATGGCGAACGGGATTGTGAAAGCTCCAGGATCCCTTCTCTTATTTGGTGTGTCGGGATTCAAGAAGGTGGAGGAGGCGGAAGCTAGATACACTGTCTCTGTCCTTCCTCCCCTTCTCTTCTTTGTGATAAGGTCCTTGAGGAACTTGGCATACATAGGCATCTCTTCCAATGCATCAAGGAAGGGGACTTCAAGATGCAATTTCCTGATCGAGTCCATGAACCTCTCATGACGCTTCTTCAGATTTGCCTTTATCAACTTATACGGTAACGTCGGCCTTGGGGCGTAAGGATTCCTCCCACCAGGTAGCTCATCGGAAGGCTTCTTTGCAGGCTCTTGAGCTTCTACTTGTCCACCTTCGCCCTCTGCTGGAATAGTGCTCTCAGACCTCGGTTCAGGTTCCCGTTCGGCTTCAGCTGTGCGCTCCACCGTCTTCCCGGACCTTAGTACCGCCATTCTGGCAGTTTTCGGGTAGGAGAGTGTCTTCCCTGCAGGATTCTTCATCAGTGCTGCCATTTGGGCCAATCGTTGATCGACTTCCCATTGGCGCATCCGCAGACTCGCCATCTGGTGTTGCATGGAATTCTGAACTCCGGGGCCGGGAAGCGTATCCTGTACCAGTTTGCTGATAATGGTGTCCTGTCTTTTTATGTAGGCGGAAAGCTGACCAACCAAGCTGGGCTGGCTCACCCTCTCGCCTCGGCCCTGACATTCAACTTCAGGAAGAGACTGCTCACAACGAGACATGATATCAAAACTCAGTGGAGCAGGTCAGCTTTCAGGGTTCCTGCAAGAGCATATAAAAATCAAGTCAGAAAATTGAATTATTTAGTCTAGGCTAAGAATAAATAGCATCAAAAAGGAAAGAAAAGAAAAGAAAAACAAGCTCGTTTCCAAGCTTGAGGCACATGAGTGTAGTTAGTGGATTCAGATTCGTCTACAGTACCGTTTTTGCCTTGTCCCCGGCAACGGCGCCAAAAAGTTGACCGGCCTAAATCGCGCGTCCTAAAATTGGAGGCGGATTTGAGGTAGTCGAGCTTTTACATTTATAAACCCAAATCCTTCTAGGCCCCCGCAACTTTGTTTACGGGGTCGAAGTAGATATACGGGGTCGAAAACAAGGATAAGGGGGGGTAGTGTTGAGAACCCAGAATCGACACGCTACACTCCGGCAGGTATAAAGAGATGATAAATTCCCCAGGAGGGAAGCATAAAGATGTCACAAACAAAACAAGAAAACTATCTCCAAGTGGAATTACTAGAAAGATTTAAGGTTTTAAGCATTTAGCAGTTTTTAGGGGTTTTCATGCAACAGAAACCGAAAGATAACACTAGAGATAGAGCAAGGTATGAAGGATGGAACTACTGCAAAACAAGCGGCACCAGTAACACCCTGCACCTCTCCTCTCAGAGCGGGCACCTCTAACCAAGCCTCGGCACCCCTCTCGAGGTTGCTGGGCTCAAAGTTAGAGTGGAATGTTACTGAAACAACTCCGTTCCAGGCACTCTCGTACTACAGAATCGGACCAAACACTAGAGCCACAACACAACTCTCGAAGTTGTTGCGGCAGGAAAACACGATTCGGTAGCTAAGCGAAACGCGATCCAAAACATGCAAGCTAGAGTTCGGATATCAAACATAGCAGTCATCCAACATATTGCACCAAGCATAGAGCAGTAAGTAATTAATCATTTCTATTTCTATAAGCATTAAAAGTCTTAATTACAATGCATAAGTGAAGAATTAAACAACAGAATTAAAGATATGTGTCGCCTTCTTGATGTAGAAGGACGACAGGCTACAATAACCATCCCGCCCGATATCGGATAGGGGCCTAGCCCGATACAGCCGTGTCGAGCGACACGCTCTCTCAAGCGGCACGCCGCGATGGGCGACTGCATCGCTCAAGGACCTGGCCAATAAGCTCAAGTCGGGCGGTACACCCTCTCGAGCGACACGCCTGACGGGCAGATCGTATCGGGTTCGTTATCGTGTCGGGCATGGAGCTGCGTTCCCTATTGCTGGGCACTGGTGTCGGGCACTCGTGTCGCGTATCTACATCGGCCGATATCGGCTCCCAGTGTCGCCCGGTACAGTCCTAGGTGAACCAGTCCCCTCCCTCTCGGGATGAGGAAGAGCTCACCTAGTGTCGCCCGGTACGAACACTGGAGCACGATACGTCTGCTGTCGCAGTCTCCTCCGAAGATCACTGGACTATCCGAAACCTGAAGTGACCAAGCTTGTCCAAACTGTCTAAGCTGTCTTTTCGGCTCCCTGTAGCTGCTATTTATAGGCAGCTGGTCGTGAGAAAATATGGTGCTCGAAGCGCCACATGTCCTGCTTTCCGCCGTTCAGTTGGTGGTTGGCTGACGCAGGTATCGCCCGGTATCGCCCGGCACATAGAGTAGTTGCGGCGTGCTCGGCTCCCTGTCGGGTAAAGAGGCGTGTCGTCCATCGGTACCCTCTCGTGCGGCATTCTTGAGTCGCGCATCGTCGTATCGCCCAGCCCCGCCGGTCAGCGTGCGTATCGGGCGTCAGGGGGCCGAGACCGTCTTGGACTTATTTGCGGGACAGAACGGCCTTATTGGTGCTAAATGGGTCAAAATAGGAGGAAACTCTGCAAAAGATGGAAATATTAGACTGAGAGCATTGCTTGGCTAATTATTACGAAATTGCATATAAAATAAAGGAAAATGGCAAAAAAGGACAATTTTGATAACAGAATAAAGGCCAAAAACATCACGAAAATTGGTGTTATCAGTGACGTCATCCCCAGAACCACCACCATGCCCAGTTGATCTCCCCAAGCCTCGACAACCTGGGCCTTGGTCGCGATCTTAGCCACCTCCTCTTTCAAACCCTAGCATCGCAAAGTACCCAATAGGCGGTGTGACGTTTTTATATATGAAGAAGCAATATATTTTAAAATAGATTCACCGTGAACGTCTTACAAAATATACATAATGTACATGTGTCCTAACAATATATGTCATATAATCATAAATACTAGGTATTCAATCCAAAAAATGACACATGATAACTGTTAAAAAAAGCTAAATAGCACCTTAGAGTCGGAAATCAAAATTGATGTCCGTCGGTGCATTCATTTTGTATTTTGAGTTTTGACATAGAAGATTAGGTATATAAACTGACTGAATACATATACTTGCTATATTCGTTATCTGAATGTGAAAAATGTTTGATTTGATATCTGCTCTGCATATAAAATCATACAATTAATGTTAATAAATATATTATATAAAAATATGTTTATATTACATTAAATATATATGATAAAATATCTATATTTTCACACACACACACACACACACACACATATATATATATATATATATATATATATATGTTAAGAGCTCGGTAAGTCCCAATGAAGATCCTGTGTTCTAACCTCACCGAAGGCACTTTGCAAACAATAATTCATGTTAATTAGGTGCGGGAGGGGGGTGACCGGACCATACCCTCTCATGCTTCAAGAGTTTACCATCTCAACATTGCCCGGGATGGGTTCTCTCAGTTATTTGCCGGTGAGTAGTAGCTCAGTTCGGAATTGTTTCTCCCGTAGAGCAACCAGCCTCTACGTGACTTAATGGACTATGCTCCTTACGAGATGTGACTGAGCTCCCCAAGTTGGACTCGGTACAAACCTTACGAATCTCCTAGGTTACCATATATATATATATATATATATATATATATATATATATATATATATATATATATAATGTCAAATTCAATATTTTTTGAAATGGATACCTCAATATTCAATATTCGATTTGATGATGTCGAATTTCTTTCAAAATTTTAGACTCGAATCATGAGAATATCTATTTAGAGGCCTATACAAGATAGCCATATCTATGAATGAAGTAGTACTGGAATGTGAATCAGATATAATATCGACGCCTTCTAAGTTGTTTAACGTGAAGTTCACCTACAATAGCGGCAGAATTTTGTATGTTCCGTAAAGATGTACTTACGAGTTGGTTAAACCGGTAAGTTTGATTGGTTTATTAATCAAAAGTTATGGGTACACTATCTAATTGGAGCATCCAAAGAGAAGAATATATAATTCATAGCAAAAACTAACGCTCTCTTTTGCAGCTGTACTAGAATTAAACCTCCCCTCCTCACCATTCTTTACTAAAAGTAGTGGAATGCGATGTTGCGGAAGTATAGAAGGCATGGGTTTATAACGTGTGTCTTAGGGGAGCGGACAGCATTCAGTCAGGGAAGTTTTATCCTCAACTTCGCGCTGTGCCTTTAATGACGATGAGTGTCTTTCCTCCTTCCAGTGGCAATGCTTTGCTTCCTGTCATCCTCGGTGCCGGTTTGCTCATTCCATGTTGTTGGACCCAGGGAATTGTTTCAGATGCGCAGTCCACATCGCCAGCCACAAGCTCATAAATACGGAGACCTTTCGGCGCATGTGCCACATAGCTGGGCCCCGGGTGGGGTGTGTGATGCGTGTGTGAGGGTTTCCTGCTTCACAAAGAAACGAATGCTACCATTAGTCGGGTCAACGGGCGAAGTGACTGCATGCTGCGTGACATTGAGGAATGAGGAGGTAGCTTGTGTCTTACCATCGGGGACCACGCAACTACAGATAGTACATACATTCCCTCATTTGCAATGTTAGAAAGCGTGAAGCTGAAGTAGAGACAAGGAATAAAAAATTCGTAATAAATTTATGATAATGAAATGACAAGAACAAGAAATATATGAATTTTACACATGAATGCAAACAAGATGATCGTTTGTCATGGAAAGGAATGTTCTTCCTGTCTTGTGTGCTGAGTTCTGGCTGCAATCTTACGCTTAGGGTCTGTTTGGTAGGATGTAGGCGGACGACAAAGTGCGTGTTTAGTGTACATTTTTACATTACGAACTCACACAATTGCACCCTACTACACCCAACCAAACTAGCCCTTAATATTCTACCACCTCCAACAGCCGCACAACTTTACACTGTTATTGGCAACACTACTTTCCTTTCCCATTTAGTTGCTAAACAAAAAGAATCTCCCTGGGAGAAGCAGCCCTAACTAGCATTATAATGTTCGATTTTTATACTAATTCCAACATTTACTATCATAGTAGGCCAAAAGAGAGAGAGAGAGAGAGAGAGAGAGAGAGAGAGCATAATACTTAAAATAGAGTGTGCCTCTAGAGTGGTACACTAGGACATAGCGGAGGAGAGTGCGCTACGCCACATCTTCTTGAGTGATATATTTGAACATAGCTTGGAGTAGAAGACAATACTTAAAATAGAGTGTGCCTCTAGAGTCAAGTCATATCGTACGTATTGAATGGCAAGATAACAACTTTGAACATTGATTTATTTACTTAATTACATGTTGTGCATCTTACATTACAATATATATATATATATATATATATATATATATATATATATATATATATATATATATATATAGTTCACGCTTAGAATAAGATTTCTCTAAGCATTAAAGAATAAAAAATATATTTTTTGCACTTAATAGAAGTGTGAAAAGAATTTAATGTAGAAAGTTTTCCACACTTTTTATTCTCAATTTTTTGTGTGGTTTCTTGAGTATCCACACATTTTGTTCTCCACATTTTTGTGTGGCTTCTAGATTATCAAAATTACTGCCTTGTTTTCACTCTAGTTAAGGAACGAGAGATTTACCTACTCTAAAAAGAACCCAAAAAAGTTGTGGTGTGTGCGAAAAATGTATACATCGAATGATAAAATTGTATACACGTCAACGTGAAGTTTAACATCACACTTATTTGCCCCAAATACAAAGTAATTTGGTTTTATTCAAAAGTGGAGATTTCATTCATCCCGTCCTCAAGGAAAAACAATTTAAAATCAATTTGAAGTTACACATAAAGAACACATATTAAGTTGAGAAGATTGTTTTTCCAATAGATTGAAGAGAAGAGGGAACATATGTCTTTATAATATGATAAGATACAACTATGTTCTTGCTATTGTGAATATTACATCACATAAGTAAGAGTTATGATATATTTTCCATTATAGTTTCATGAATATTATTGACAACAACGAAAAGGAAATCAACTATGTCTTTATATTGTTACGCATGTCCTACCAACATAGAATATATGTTGCATCCAATAGGTGCACTAAAATCATGCTAAGTATGCAACATACACACACATGTATGTATGTATATACACACATACACACACACACACACACACACACACACACACACACACACATATATATATATATATATATATAGAGAGAGAGAGAGAGAGAGATACATACATACATACATACATATATATATATATATATATATATATATATATATATATATATATACACACACACACACACACATATATTGATGTAGTTTCTGATGGCAAACAGATTACACATATTTTGATCTTCTTGTTTTGATGTATGTTGTTGGTCATACTCTTAGATGACACACTTTAATTTGCTAGCCGCCAATCCATTTTAGAGAGATCACTAGAAAAATGTAATATGATTCCTTGATGTTTAATGTAAAAAACCCAACTTAACTTACTATATATCATGGATTTTTGGCAACATTGGATAAGTAGATACATACATATAACATTACCTTCAAGAACAACTTGTGGACTGGATATAATGAAACATGATGTAGGTAGACATAGAATGCAACCCAAAAAAGTATCAAAGATCAGGAGTGTCTATAATCCACTATGTCATCACACCATATGTTACAAAGTAGATCTTAAGTACCATACATAACAAACATAATATGGATAAAATGGTGTGCACCCTAATAATTGTTGAATGAATCCTTATAAATGATAGGTTAAAATGTATGGTAGATGCAAAAATAATTTAGTAACCTATGATAGTGCTTTTGTTTCAAAGCTTTTTTTAGATTATAATATTAGTTTCTTTTTGTGAAGATATCTGTAATAATAAAAATGTTAAAAATATCTAGTAAACACAAGGATAGTGTAATAAATATAAATTAAAGGAAAAAATTATTCAAGGTGACTACGTAAATAAGTGAGAAGTAAATTGTCAAATATATTGCACTTGGTGCATAAGTTTGAATGAGAAATGCTTTCTATGCTCCCTAAGAATTGACAAAGTTGCATATAAAAAACTAACTAATACAATATACTCATGAAGGATCTAGTCATTTTTTTCTTCCAACAAAAAAAAGAACACTAATTTTTTAAGTAAGGAAAATATGTGATTCATATATGTATCCTATGAAAATCATAGACTACAAAAATAACATTGATGCTGACAACAATTCTCCTAGTATTGCGTTAGAAAAAAATTAGGCATCAAATTCTACCATTTAGGTGAACTTTGATGCCACAACAGAGAGATTGGTCTTCCTACTCCAGGCGTCATGGCATTCTCCATCGTTCCTACTATCTATATGTTATTGTTCCTCTCCATGAGCGAGTAGATGCCTTGTGATGGGGCATGGGGACTAGGCCCGATCACCCACATTTTATCTCATCTTGTATCTGGACTTGATAATGTAGTTGCTAAATAAAGTATTATTCTGCTCAATGCCTTGCTTTGCAAATTGACGACTTGTTTCACATATATGTTATAATCACGGATATGCAAATTGTTGTGAGTGTGATTAGAATGCCGAAATGATCTTATTCTCCCCCTAAACTATCAACAAGGGATAGTGAGGTGCTTGAACTTCAATCTGTTATGTGTCAACAATGGTCAATCGTAAGGAAGTTCTGGTGGTATATATAGGGAATTTGGGTGCTGAGGATGGTCGGTTTCAAGGGATTTTATACTAGGAGATGACCTATATCCTATGAGGGTGCAACAACTAAGCCTCAATTTAGCAATGAGTATTGAAGAGTTAGATCTTATTATGATAATTATGTAGGCTCGGGTAGAGAAACCCCATGCCCTAGTGCTCTTCGTTATCTATTATTTACTTACTTAATCTTGGTTGCTTTTGGCAACAACATATTTTAATCAATCTTTCAACTACTCAGTGATAGGTATTACTCATAATACTTCTAAATCTATATAATGACTTAAAAAGGTTGTCCTTTGGATTTGATCCTTAAGTATACTACAATAAGGCTTTTGCTCATGTAGAGTGGGGAATTAGTGCACTACTTCTGGTTAAACCTAGAAGTTATTCTTTTAGGATTTTTATTGGTGCGACATTTGGAGCCCCATAAAAAATTGGTGCCATTTTCGGGGACAACGGCAGTTTAACATTTTCAGAAATATAAGCGTAATTAGGGTTTTTCTTTTCTTTTGTTTATTTACTTTTCTTGATAATATTGAAAATCCTCTAGATCCAAGTACATTGCTCATAATCATTTCTTCCTCTTTTTAGGAACTTCTAGCCTATGCAAAGATCCAGAAGTCTTGACTCGGGATTATTATTCAATCCTAAAATTGAGAGAATCCTCAGGAAACTTTGCCAGGAGAGATCCATGGTAGGTGTAGTGGGTGTAGAAATAGCTACCCAATTTTGCATTGTTGCAGCTACCGCAGCCCAACTTCGATGACATACTCTATTCGAAAACATATTCAAAGATTCAATCAAGTGCCAGAGGAATCCTTGTATGAAGCATGGGAGTGATTCAATGAACTCCTATAAAAGTTTCATCACCATGACATCCCCAAAAAACTAGACTATTGAATTCTTCTATCGAGGAGTCGACCACAAGTTGATAAAGTTCATCGATTCCTCCTGCAAGGGAAATTTCATGTAATAGAGTTTTGACAATGCACTCAAGATCATTAACCTTGCGACAGAGAATCAGACCACTGGACCAGACCCTCCGACAAGGGAGTTCTAAAAGTGGACATGGTAGAAGACCAATCAGAACTCAAATCAAACTTTGAAGAGTTGAAAGTTCTCCTCCTCTAATAAGATAATCTCAAGAAGTCCTTTAGTGTGTACTAGAGAAAGAGCCAAAACCTCAAGTACAAGTCATTGCGCCCTCGTGCGAATTATGTCATGTGGTGGATCACAGTACCGTCCATTGCCAACAGCTATACGGTGCATTCCACAATCATCAATCCAGACAATTGTACATAGTTACTCAAGCCAAAGATGTGAAGTCAATCCACAACATTCCAGGGAAAGAGTACTATACTCCAAATCAATCTCAAAGTCCTCCTGGTGTCCAATATGGGAATCTCGCTGGAGGCGAAGGTCCAAATCAGACCTCAATGCAACCCTCCCAGGCTAGAGCACCAAGAAGCTATAATGGCCAGCGCAACCAGGGAAATTTTTGTGTGGGCCGCCAGAGGTGCATACACTAATCAATTGGGATTTAACTAGATGCACTCCTCAAGATCGGGACACACGGTGGAAGCACTTTCAAAGTTTATAAGGAGCAAAATCTACACACCTACTTCTACTAAAAATACTACACCCACAAGTGCATGGGGTAGCATTGTAGTATAGGAGGGCGACAAGCATTGGGTCGATCCACATGAAGAAAAGGGGACACTAGAGCTAGGTTAGTTTTTGGGCTAGGTTCCTACTATGGAGTCTAGGGTTAAGGGTTTCAAGGTTGTTTTGATTACACTAATGGTGAATAAGAAAGCAAGTAAAGGAAAGCAAGCAAGAACAAAACCTAAGTTAGCCCTAAACAATAAATTCTAAGGAACAAGAAAAGACTAGGAAAGGAAAGAAAAGAACAATCTACACTAAGGTAAGCAAGGAAAGGTCTACATTTCACTAAGCTTGCAACCAGGAAAAAAGAGAAATTTAAGACCTAACTAGTAAGAGAAAATCAATAATAAGACAAGAAGCAAACTAAACAGGTAAAGGGCTAACTAAGCTAATACTAGCTAAGAAAGATGGATATTACGATTTTAAAACAATAAATGGATGTGTGGGCTGTTTGGGGGATACACTTATAAATTAGGTTGGGGACGACATGTGAACATTATGATTTCTTTTAGATTATCAAACCAAACAATAACTTAGACTGTAATGAATTATCCTAAACTACTAATTGGCCATTGATATGCTAGGGTGTGTATGGGAGAACTAGTCCCTAACACCCCCAACTACCTTTGTGAGGCTCGATTGGGTTAGGGTTTATATGTAATTCAATTAGTCAATTAGAGTCTAAACAAGCCTAGGTTTCTAGGTTATATGATATTGGGATGATTAGG
Organism: Alisma plantago-aquatica; assembly: GCA_963693085.1. NCBI lineage: Eukaryota > Viridiplantae > Streptophyta > Magnoliopsida > Alismatales > Alismataceae > Alisma > Alisma plantago-aquatica. The sequence continues at coordinate 1,955,832,853 of OY856409.1, forward strand.
GGCTGAGGTTAGTAATGGGAGTGGAAGTGAGGTTTTAGGCCTCACATCACCCACATTCTAGTCTTCAGAAAGCTTCATGCTAAGCACACTAAATTCATCTAATCAAGCTACTTAGATCTCTCAACTAGGGTTAGGAGAATTGATTAGCATGTAAGAAGATGGGTGGCTAGCTAGGGATCCATGAATTGGACCTAGGAGCAAATCCCAAAATTCACACATATAACCAATTTCACTAAATTCCTAGGTGATTTCAAGCACAAATCAGCAAGCAATTCTTGAAGAGTGATATATAAATAGAACTTAATTATTAGAAAATGAAATTATAATGTTTACATATCATTTCCCCCCAACACAGTATCAAAGTAATATTTTTGACCCCAAACAACTCATCTAAGGGGCCTAGCTACTCATGGAAATGCAAAATACAAAAAGAAAGGAGAAAGAGGTAGAAGAAGCCATGGATCTTGGTGTAGATAGAGTAATCCTCCTCTTCACTACTGCAAGACGTCCTCCTCCTCCCCTCAATGTGCAAGGGCATGGGACAATGGTGGAATAGGGTCAAAACACTAGGAAACTATGGTTTTGGTGGTGCAAATGGTGAAATGGAGTGGAATGGAGGTGGAAAATAGAATGGAATGGCTAAGGGGTGAAAATGGAGTGTTAGGAGTGAGATAAGGGTGGCCAAGGAGAATCTAACCTTGTGCTCGAGCCGCCACCTAGGTATGTATAGGTGTGGAGGAAGAAATAGGTCAAGTAGGGGTAAAGTGGGGAATGTAGTGCAAAATTAGCTAGGTTTTGTGGGTAGCACGGTCGTGGTGGGTACCACAACCTTAGTGGGAAGGGTTGAGAATGGTTGTGGTGGAGTGGAATGACCGTGGTGAGAAATGGGGGGAAAATCACAATAACTTGGTCAAGTTTGTACATGAAGTAGAACAGCTTTGGTGGTCACCACAGTCGTGATGGTCACCACGGTCGTGATGGTGCAAGGGTATAAAGGCCGTAGTGGCTTGAATGTGTCTGTCTGTTCTTGGGTCCATGGTCATTCTGGCTATACTTCAACACGATCGTGCAAGGTGGCAATGCCATTTTGGGCTAGTCCACCACGATCATTCTGGGCCAGTCCACCACGACCATTCTGAGTGGCACGGCCGTGGTGATTCCTACTTTGCTTCAATGTGACTCTATTGATTTTGGATGAGCCAGTAAGACCGTTCTGAGGTACCACTGTTGTGGTGGTTTCTGTTGCAGCACTTCGACTTGATTCCTAGGATTTTCTTGGACATCTTTGATTCAATGGAGCTTTGGCCACTAGGGGTAGGTTTAGGGAGCCTCAGACTTCACTTTAGGCATCTCCAAGGGTAGAGAAACCCTAGAGTCACTCCTTCTCTCTCCCATCCAAGAGTGGTCCAAATGCCTAAAAAACATGCAAATAATGTCCATAAGTGCATTTTCCACAAATATGCATATAAGGGAGAATAACATGTAATCTAACAGGTATAGATGTGATTGAAATGCAATATGACACAAGATGAAGCCCTAAAGTAGGGATGCATCACCACCCCAAACTTAAAATGTACTTCTCCTCAAGTATGTTCCAACTCAATCTCTTTGCTATTTTTTCACAATCAAGAAATGACAAATGCAATGCAATAGGTGAATATTGACTAAATGGGCTCAATGATGACTAGGTACATGCATTCCACCTCTATCCTCTCCTCTTTCATAAACCAATCATGATTAGATCACTAAGCCTACAAACTTCAAATATAGAGCATAGAAAACACAATCAATCCATATGGATGTTATATAACTCTGGGTAAATCGTTTTATGCTAGTAAAAGTCAAATATGACTATTTTTGTTGTTTTATATTCATGCATTCAATCCCATATGTCCATTCACACTAAGTAACCAACGTGGATGTAAAAAAGGGGGAAATGAGCTAGGTTTGATTTTTCCTAGCTCTATGGGCATGCAAAAGGAAGAAAGGGTTGTAGTAAGAATTTGGAGTGCTTTTACACACCCATATTTTCTTTATTTAGATACTCTTAACAAGAGCATATTTTATTTTATTTTTGCATTTTGTTTTCTTTTTATTTTTCTTTGCCCTTGTTGTGGATAGGGAGTATGGTGATGAGAGTAAAGTGGGGAGATATAGATGTGGCCACCCCATACTTTTGGAGGTGTCCATGGTTGATTATGATCACTTTGGCATATTTTCATGTGGTAGAGAGGTAAGAAGATGGTGGAAGAAGAATGGGTCAAAGAGGAGTTAGTAATGTGAAAATCAACATGAGATCTCCTGCATGAAAGTTACTCCAACAATTTCATCAAGCAATGGCATTTTACATGAATGAGCAATATTAAAACCACATTTCTATTATGAGATTCTACAAATAAGCATTTACGACTAGCTTCAATCACAATTCAACCAGCAGTTCACAAGCATGACAGAGGCAGTTCACATGTAAAAAGTCAAGATTGAGGCCATCTAGCAATAAACCATGATAATTCACTTGCATTTGTTCAAGATTATCATTTTCAATCCAACAAGTAGAGATTGGGTCAAAACACACTTTTAGGCAAAAAATTCTAAATTTGGGAAAATTGGCCAAAATGGTGTCAAGTTGCCTTCAATCACATCTATGCCTTCATTATGGAAAAATAAAGTAGAAAATAAGAAAATCCTAGTTAAAACATGCAAAAAATTCCAAAAATCTACATGATATGCAATTCATGGCAAAAAGAGCAATTTTTTTGAAAATTACACAAAAATTGCACGAAAGTAAACTACATGACATGCAAGAATGCAATGTAGGTAAAATCTAATCTAGATAGCAAGAGAAAGAAAACAAAACTAAATGGTAGGTGAAATGCAAAATGGGTGAAATGAGAAAAGGGCATACCACCCAACCACTCTAAACTTTTGAATCATGTTATCCTCATCATAACACTTATGTATAGGAGTGATAGGGTAGATGATCATTGTGTTGTCTCTGGTGGTGGTCCTCCTTGTGGTGGAGGATGTTGGTAGTAGGTGCCCCAATAGTTTTGAAAACCTCTAGAGGGGGGGGTGAATAGAGTTTTATAGAGATTTTAAAATAATTTAAACTCAAACAACCAAACTAAAGATTAAGAAGAGGAACATAGGTGTTTAGAGTGGTTCCACCTTAGCAAATACTAAGGAGTCAGTCCACTACCCGGTTGCTTACCCAACTGGGATTTTGAAAGTACTAAATTTTATTACCTCTCAAGGATGTTACATAAAATCTACAATACTTTCTAAACACCCTTTGGACAGCCTTCACCTTGAAGTAGTCTTGCCAACCTCGAAGCAGCCTTCCTTGAAGTAACTTCAAGCTCCCCCTTGAAGTAGCCTTCCTCTCGAAGTAGCTTCCCGTCAAGACAGCCTTCTGAAGTAGTCCAAAGTCTTCCTCTTCACCACGAAGAGCTTCACCCTCTCCAATCCGCAGCCTCCTACCTGGAGTAGCACGGAGAGTACAAGTAATACAAGGAACAAGAAAGGAATAAAAGAAAATACAACTTATCCTTGTAGCTCAAGGCTTGATTTCCCTAGATCAAGCGTTTGGATTTTCCTAGCTAATATGATGGACTTGTGATTGCTAGGGTTAGGAAAATCTAGCCTATAGGACGAGCTTGAGCTAAAGGGAAAATGGCCAATTGATCACAAAGCTCAGTTCACACAGATTGCACAAGAGGGCTCAAGTATTTTCTCAAGTATAGCAAGTGTAAAAAGTGTATTCTAGTGTCCTATGGCTTGTCCTATTTATAGGAATGACCTAAGTATGCTTAAGGACGTTCTAGACAACTTCTAGGGGGTTCCTAGTGCTTAACTAGCCGTTAGGAATAAGTTAGGCGCATTAGCAACGGCTAGTTAATTAATTCTGCAGTTGCTGTCAGAGACCATCTCGGTCGAGGACTTGTCGACCGAGTTGCCCAGTCGGTCGAGGATTTATCGACCGACAGGCTCTCTGTATTAACGTTGATTTGCAACTGTCAACTGCTGTGTCTAACGGCTACTTTTGGTCAATCTCGGTCGAGAAGTTTGTCGACCGAGAGTGTCTCGGTCGAGGAGTGTGGTCGACCGAGTTTGACTCTATTTTCAATCTTTTAATTAAGATACTAAGTATGTGCATGAGTGTGCATTATGTGATCTATTAGAAGGAGATGACCTAACTAAGTGTGGTGTTTAGCTAGGGAAAATCCAATGCTTGATTTACATGCGATTCTAAGTATTTGTACATTATAATTCTGTACAAGTTTTTACAATGATTACATTTGCATGAAAATATAAATACTTCATGTTGGATTTCCCTTATAGTTGTGTCATCCTGCACACTCAAGTAGCTCGTTAGATAAATAAGAATGAAATGTTTGTCAAAATCAAAACAAAGGGATTTTATAGATGTCCATTTAGCCAACAATCTCCCCCTTTTTGAAGATGACAAACATTTCCAAAATATGAATAGAGGAAATATAAAACATATAAATGCCATACCTTTAGATTGCCGTTTGGAACTTTTCCTCTTATTTATAAAATGTGTGCTTAGTATCCCCAATGAATTATGGAACATGAAATCCAGTTCATTTGGGAATATAGCAACTTTCAATGTAAAGCCAAGAGTATATTTATGAAACTCATTGATTGAGTTTGTCATAAATATTAAGTTATATTTTTATATATCTCTCCCCCTTTGTCATCTCAAAAAGATAACCGTTTTATTAAAAACTCCCCCTTAATGAGATATCCCATCAAAAACGAACGAAAAAGATGTCCATTGAATAGCCAAAATGTGAAGCAATGAAGTTTACGAAAATGATGTCCAAAGAGGCATATTTGGCAAAGCTTGTTTTAGGTCGCCCTTGGCTAAGTTTTGTTTTAGCCAAGAGGCAACAATTTGCAGATTTCCAATTTAAACGTGCATATCAATGTTGATACTAAACATAAAAGCATAAGTATTCGTTTTAAGAACCGCAGATATCAAAGAAAACATCCTCCAACGGAGTAATAAGTAGTTGCTTCCTAATGTTGTTGAATTGATCTAATGGAAGCGGTTTTGTAAAAATATCAGCCAATTGATTTTCCGTATCAACATGATGAAGGGAAACATGATTCTTTGAGATGTGATCCCTTAAGAAGTGATGACGGATTTCAATATGTTTGGCCCGGCTGTGTAGAATAGGATTGTGTGCTAAGTTTATGGCGCTTGTGTTGTCACACAAAATAGGTGTAGATGAAAGATGAAAACCATAATCGCTTAAAACCTGTTGCATATAAAGCACTTGAGCACAACAAGACCCAGCTGCCATATATTCAGCTTCGGTTGTAGATAGGGTAACTGTGTTTTGTTTCTTGCTAAACCAAGATACTAAGGCTCTACCTAATAAAAAACATCCACCACTAGTACTTTTGCGATCAAGTCGACAACCGGCATAATCCGCATCAGTATATGCTTTAAAATCCAAGGATTGTCCTTTTGGATACCATAAACCAAAACAAGTAGTGCCGGCTAGATATCGAAGAATTCGTTTAACCGCAAGAAAATGAGATTGCATAGGCTGGGATTGAAATCGAGCACAAAGACCAACGGAAAACATAATGTCCGGTCGAGAAGCGGTTAAATATAACAAACTACCAATCATGGCTCTATATAAGGAATCATCAATAGGTTCCCCATTTTCATCCTTATCAATTTTAATAGAAGTAGCCATAGGAGTAGTAGCATGTTTGCACTGATCCATCCCAAAGCGTTTTAACAGTTCTTTAGTGTATTTTTCTTGGCTTATAAAAATTCCGGCAGGTGTTTGCTTAATTTGAAAACCAAGAAAGAATGTTAGTTCACCCATAAGGCTCATTTCAAATTCTTTTTGCATAATGTCACTGAATTGTGTGCATAATGATTCATTTGAGGCACCAAAAATAATGTCATCAACATATATTTGCACAACTAAGAAATCAGATGCATATGTTTTGAAAAATAAAGTAGAATCTGAATTTCCAATAGAGAAACCATTATCAAAAAGATATGTCTTGAGCCGTTCATACCAAGTCCTAGGTGCTTGTTTTAGACCATAAAGTGCCTTTTTAAGTTTATAAACATGATTGTCCTTTTCTGGTATTTCGAAGCCAGGTGGTTGAGCAACATAAACTTCTTCTTGTATAATGCCATTTAGAAATGCACTTTTGACATCCATTTGATATAGCTGAATGTTTTTATGGGCAGCAATAGCTAGTAACATCCTAATAGCTTCAAGTCTAGCTACGGGTGCATATGTTTCATCAAAATCTATTCCTTCTTGTTGATTATATCCTTGTGCAACTAACCGTGCTTTATTCCTTATGACTTCTCCTGCCTCATTAAGCTTGTTCCTAAAAACCCATTTAGTTCCTATGATAGTTTTATCTTGTGGTGTAGGAACTAAATCCCATACATCGTTTTTAGTGAATTGATTTAATTCTTCTTGCATGGCTATTATCCAGTAATCATCCTTAAGAGCTTCGGATATTTTCTTTGGTTCAATGATAGAGACAAAAGCCATGTTTGCAACATCTTGGAAAGAAGACCTAGTTTTGACTTTATCATTTGGATCTCCAATAATTAGCTTTTGGGGATGATCCTTGATCAGCCTAGGTGTAGGTTGTGTTTCAACTGGAGGATTGGATGTGGGAGTTTTCTCATTATCATTGGGAATGGTTATAGTTTCAAACTGATTAGTGAGATCAATGATATCTAAATTTGTAGATTTGGATTCCTCATGAAAAGAAACATGAATGGATTCCTCAACTTTTCTAGAGATAGTGTTATATACCCTAAACGCTTTGCTAGAAGTAGAGTATCCCAAGAAGAATGCTTTGTGTGATTTAGAATCAAACTTGTCTCTATCATCCTTGGTGTTTAAAATGTAACATGTAGAGCCAAAAGTATGGAAGTAGTCAACTCTAGGTTTCTTAGAGTGTATTATTTCATATGGAGTTTTCTTCAAATGAGAGTGAACCGTGACTCTATTTAGCACATAACAAGCAGTGTTTACAGCTTCAGCCCAAAAGGTTTTAGGTGTGTTGTGTTCAAGCATCATGGTCCTAGCCATTTCTTGTAGAGATCGATTTTTCCGTTCTACAATACCATTTTGTTGTGGGGTACGTGGAGCAGAGAAATTGTGAGTATATCCCTAAGATGTACAAAAAGTTTCAAATGTATGATTTTCAAATTCGCCACCGTGATCACTTCTAATGGTACATATTTTATGTTGCAAAAGATTTTCAATCTTAGAACAAAATTGTATAAAGACATGAATAGTATCATCTTTAGTTGCAATAAAATGTACCCATGTAAATCTACTATAATCATCAACAATAACAAAACAGTATCGTTTACCACCAATAGATTGTGTTCTCATTGGTCCAAATAAATCCATATGAATTAATTCTAAGGATCTACTGGTGCTAAGTACATGTTTTGATTTAAAAGATGTTTTGGTTTGCTTTCCCATTGTACAAGGTTCACAATTTGCAACTTGATCAAAAGACAAAGCAGGTAATCCACGAACAAGATCATATTTTACTAACTTTTTAATAGCATGTGAACTAGCATGACCAAGCTTTTTATGCCATAGTTGTAATGTGTTTTCATTTGCAAGTAAGCATTTACCTACTACTGATTTCATAGAGTTTGGTTTAAGGATATAAAGATTTCCAACTCTATTTCCTTCATAAACAACAATTGTAGTATTTTCTATCAATAACTTGCAGCAGGTTTTGTTAAATAACACATCATAACCACTATCACATAGTTGACTTACACTTATTAAGTTATGGTGCAATCCATCAACTAGTAGAACATTTTTGATTTCAAGATTTGTTCCAACATTACCTATTCCAACGATTTTGCCCTTACCATTGTCTCCAAAAGTGACCGTTCCACTTTTCTTTTCTTCAAAAGTTGAAAATGCATCCTTATTTCCGGTCATATGTTTGGAGCAGCCACTGTCAACGACCCATTCCTCTTGAGAGTCTTCATTGTCTTCTCTTGCCATTAGACATTCCACATTTTCATCTCCACTTTCACTTTCACTGGTTTCATCCCATGCCGCTTTATAAGCTTTTTCTTTCTTCTTATGTGAGCTTTTCTTTCCCTTCTTTGCTTTGGGACATTCATTTTTGAAATGTCCTTTCTTTCCACATTCGAAGCACCTGGGAGTGGAAGAAGAACTAGAAATTTTATTAGATTTAAACCTTCTGTATTTCTTACCGTTGACTATCAATGCTTCTTCTCCTTCTTCTTCACTGGATTCCTCACTCTCATGTGAGGGAGCTTTTGATGCTTTGAGAGCCACGTCTTTCTTTGGCCCCCGTTGATGCTCATGTTCTCTTCTCTCTTCCTCTTCTAGGTCTGCCTCATGAGCTTCTAAGTTTCCGATGAGCTGCTCCATTTTGAGGCGAGTGAGGTCGTTTGCTTCTGCAATAGCTGTCACCTTTGGTTTGTACTTTGGAGGAAGAGATCGAAGTATTTTTGATACCTGATCCTCCTCAAGAACAGGTTTCCCTAAAGCACTTAAACCATTAACAATAGTAGAAAATTTTGAATACATTTCACTAATAGTTTCGTTTGGATCCATACGAAAATGTTCAAACTTGGTTTTAAGCAAACTAACTTTAGAGTTTTTAACTTGAACGGTACCCTCATATGTTATAGATAATCTATGCCAAATCTCATATGCGGTATCACAGTTTGATACTCTATTAAATTCACTTACTGAAATGGAACAATATAAAATGCTTACTGCCTTTGCATTTATTTGGGCCATTTTTACCGTATTAGCATCCCATAATGCGAAATCGTCTTGTGGGAGTGTGTATGGTGTAGATACCATTCTCCAAAGATCCCAGTTGATTCCTTGGAAGTAGAATTGCATCCTTCTCTTCCAGTATTGATAGTTTGTCCCGTCGAACGCCGGAGGTCTAGCAACGAGCGTTCCTTCAATGTTGAGGTTGTTGAGCACTCCATCCCCCATCTTTTCTTCAAGACTTTGTTAGGGCTCCTTGAAGCCTGCTCTGATACCAATTGAAAACCTCTAGAAGGGGGGTGAATAGAGTTTTATAGAGATTTTAAAATAATTTAAACTCAAACAACCAAACTAAAGATTAAGAAGAGGAACACAGGTGTTTAGAGTGGTTCCACCTTAGCAAATACTAAGGAGTCAGTCCACTACCCGGTTGCTTACCCAACCGGGATTTTGAAAGTACTAAATTTTATTACCTCTCAAGGATGTTACATAAAATTTACAATACTTTCTAAACACCCTTTGGACAGCCTTCACCTTGAAGTAGTCTTGCCAACCTCGAAGCAGCCTTCCTTGAAGTAACTTCAAGCTCCCCCTTGAAGTAGCCTTCCTCTCGAAGTAGCTTCCCGTCAAGACAGCCTTCTGAAGTAGTCCAAAGTCTTCCTCTTCACCACGAAGAGCTTCACCCTCTCCAATCCGCAGCCTCCTACCTGGAGTAGCACGGAGAGTACAAATAATACAAGGAACAAGAAAGGAATAAAAGAAAATACAACTTATCCTTGTAGCTCAAGGCTTGATTTCCCTAGATCAAGCGTTTGGATTTTCCTAGCTAATATGATGGACTTGTGATTGCTAGGGTTAGGAAAATCTAGCCTATAGGATGAGCTTGAGCTAAAGGGAAAATGGCCAATTGATCACAAAGCTCAGTTCACACAGATTGCACAAGAGGGCTCAAGTATTTTCTCAAGTATAGCAAGTGTAAAAAGTGTATTCTAGTGTCCTATGGCTTGTCCTATTTATAGGAATGACCTAAGTATGCTTAAGGACGTTCTAGACAACTTCTAGGGGGTTCCTAGTGCTTAACTAGCCGTTAGGAATAAGTTAGGCGCATTAGCAACGGCTAGTTAATTAATTCTGCAGTTGCTGTCAGAGACCATCTCGGTCGAGGACTTGTCGACCGAGTTGCCCAGTCGGTCGAGGATTTATCGACCGACAGGCTCTCTGGATTAACGTTGATTTGCAACTGTCAACTGCTGTGTCTAACGGCTACTTTTGGTCAATCTCGGTCGAGAAGTTTGTCGACCGAGAGTGTCTCGGTCGAGGAGTGTGGTCGACCGAGTTTGACTCTGTTTTCAATCTTTTAATTAAGATACTAAGTATGTGCATGAGTGTGCATTATGTGATCTATTAGAAGGAGATGACCTAACTAAGTGTGGTGTTTAGCTAGGGAAAATCCAATGCTTGATTTACATGCGATTCTAAGTATTTGCACATTATAATTCTGTACAAGTTTTTATAATGATTACATTTGCATGAAAATATAAATACTTCATGTTGGATTTCCCTTATAGTTGTGTCATCCTGCACACTCAAGTAGCTCGTTAGATAAATAAGAATGAAATGTTTGTCAAAATCAAAACAAAGGGATTTTATAGATGTCCATTTAGCCAACAATGACTGTGGAGGCGGGTAGGAATCCTGAAATACTGAAAGTGGACCCCACCAGTCTCCCCCCACTTAGGGTTCCTCTGTGCCTGGGCATACTGAAAGTGATACGTGTGGTTGATATGATAATGCATTTGTTGATGATCTAACCACATCACATCATGTGTGTGTTGATAACTCCCATGTGCCCTCAATATTCTGTCATGTGTGCTCTTAATTTCTTCTAGCTATACTTGTATAGTCGACATGTCGTATGCATTCACTGATGGCTACTGTGGCTACTGTGATGTCTTCACCTCTTGCCTCCTGACCTGACGTGCATCTCTAGCCTTTACTTCTCTCCTCTTCTCTACTGCCCGTGAGGACTCTCCCAATCCCTCAGCCAACATTACCTCTTGTATTCCTTCCTCTTTGGGGCGCTCCTCCTCATATTTCCTCTGGGTCTCCAAGAAGTTTGGAGTGTGCCCATGCTCCTCCAAGAGAGGTGGAGTGTGGTAGGGTAACTCCAATGAGACACCTGCATGGGGAGGTTGACCTGGTATATGATATTTTGCTCCATTACAACAATCATGGAAGAATGGACTAGGTATTGCAGGTCCACTAACTCCCCCTCTACCTAGGTATATCCAGAAATTGTCACGGAACTAGAATCCCAGTCCCATGAACTAAAAGAATACCAAACAACATGTGAAAGCATGAAATGCTTAGCATACATGTACATATAAAAAAATGAATGCACCAATCATAATATAAACATTCAACAAGATATATTAAGCAACATTGTTTTATTATAAGTTTCAATTACATATTCAAGAGTACAATTTTTAAGTATGCTGATGTACACTAGGGATCTAACAACAAGTACACCTGACATAGCTCACCAAGCCCATCAACTGCTAGCCATCTCTGAATCTATAAAATACATGAAACAAGGTGGGTCAAGCACATGAGGTGCCGAGTACAGGGCTAAAAGATACATATACATAAGCTTTGCATAATTTGAAAAGGGTTGCATAAGTAAACGAGCAAGAAAGAACAAGTTAAGTGCTTAGCAAAATGAGAGCCTATGTTTTATGTCATTTCACTCCATTTATACGAACAATATAATGTATCATAAGGCCTTTGACCAACTTCCCATTGGAAGGGTCTGTAAGGGTGCTCAAGATTAGCTAACCCTTTTATACGTGAGGGACCTAGAGGCCAATGCCAAGATATAGCCTTGTTTCTATGTGAGGGACCTCAGTGACCAAAATCATTGAGTAAAACACTATTTCAACATTGTATAATGGAGTTCTAATTTATGTTTGCAAGTTATAAAACAACGACGAGGCTAACATCGAGTACAATACTTGGATACTGCATGGAAATAGTTGAGCAAATAAATAGGCATACATACATATCAGTTTACAAGCAAGAAATACATAGTAATATAACAATTTAAAGCCCATACTTGATTCAAAGATTTCAAACCTTAACCTTATCCATGAACATCTAGCCACAAGCAACACCTGATTAAGAAGAATATTACATACATGTATTAAATTCTCATCATTAACCTTAACTAGCTCCATTTTAGGGTTCTGACCAAAATTAGGTTCAATGTTTCTTAATTTCATGTTTGATGATCATATATTGATTTAGGGTCCATAAAGAAGGTGGGGTTCAAGTTTCATGTCATTCTGAGGTATCATGCATTTTACACGATCATTACAAGATTCATGTCTCTCGTGTACAATCTAGGTCAAAAGGACTCACAATAGGGCAACAAGGTTCGTCATCATCAAGACAAAGGATTTGAGTAAAAGAGAGTATAGATCAAGATATCAGTGATAAAAGAAGCACATTCGAATATAGGTGGTTGTATCTTAGGCAAAGGCCTCAAAGTCCCACATTGGTATCAACATACCCACATACATTCAATCATCAACATAGTTCATATATGCCATAAAGGTTCAACAAGAGTCTAAAGTTGGACATCAACATACAAGATATCTTGAGGGATAGAGTAGAACCTAATTTAAGAGAGGGGAAACCAAGTAAAAAGATCCAAATAAGCATTAAGGTGCAAGAACCACAATTCAAGGAACCAAACTCACATTAGGAAAAATTAGGGTTACATACACCATTGAATCCACACTTGGGGTGAGCCTTAGGTACTACGATCCTAACATCATGGCATTACAAATTTCTTGCATATAAATGAGTTTCATGCACAAGATAGGTCAAAACAATAGTGGAAGAAAGAGTATAACATCCATTCCCATAACGGGGCATCGCCATGCCATTAGGGACATATGAGTAAACATAGAAAAAAGGGGTATCTAGGGATGATATCATAGTCAAAAAGGGACATACATTAACTGGTCTTTGAGGTTGATTAAGCATTATTCCAGATTAAGAAGCATGATTAGTCATTAAGAGGGCAAGATACATCATTGAACTCTAAACATGTCACAAAAGTGTTGTAGAGTTATCCACAAGCTATATGAGTGATTAGGACCATCAAAATATTCAGACCTGCATAAAATCTATTGAGTTGATGTCCAGGAGGGTGGATGGTCATTAAATATTCAAGCTTAATCATACACATGCATTAAGAGTGGTCAACATATTCAAAATGTGTGTTTTTGACAAAACAAAGGAAAAGGGGGCTTTTAGAGTCTATAATTATGCACAAGTTGCAGATATTTTTGAGAGGATCAATTTGGTATATAAGTTTGCTATATTTAGCCTCAAGACAAGGGAGATATCAATTTTATAAGATATGCATTAGAACTATAGGGATTGATGTCCCATCACCTGATATACATTTAGGATGGTTCTGGGTCGTCGATCTCCCATCAGAAGGCTAGATCTTGTGTGTGTGACCTCTCAATGGTGGGTCGAGTCTGCCAAATTCCCACGCTCGCTCGAAGACGCTGGGGACTATTGGAAAACACCCGCTCATGGTCTGGCACCGCCCTTGACTGGGTCAAGCCAGTGAGGCGTCGATCTAGGCCCTTGGCCTTGTGGTCCTATGTGCTCCAACTACATCATGCGGCTCTGGATTCCCCATTTGTGATCTAGCGGCGGTGAAGGTATGTCTTCTTCGCCCATGTGCATGGGTGTAACAGCCGCTGCCCGCGGCAGTCCACCTCACTGGCATGAGTGGGGGTAGGTGGTTTGGGGCCCTGTGAGCCCATTCAAGATGTCGAATGCCCTCTACCACTCTCACCGAGGTCATTGGTGGCTTTAGGTCGAGCTTTGGGTGGTCGGGGCCTCGAGCCCCAACTGGGTGTATGCGATGACGCCGCCCCAACAGTTAGAAAAGGAAGGTAGCCACAACGTGACTAAGGGGTGCCTGAGAGAGGGAATAGAGAAGAGAAAGAGGGAGCATGCCTAGACAAAGTGGATGGAAGGTTCAATTTATCCTTAGGTACCGAGGTGGGTGGGGATTGGCTAGGCAGAAAGCAGCCATGCTATAATTGTTGCTACAGTACATAACAAGGAGGGTGATGAGTCTACTACCATCAAATTTTGGATCAGTTTGATCTAATAGCTCATAAAATAGTGCGCTAGGGTTAGCCCCAAACAAGGGTGGCAGATGTTGGGCCACGTTCCAAGGATTTGGACCATCAAGACTTGAAAATACATAAAAACGAACAAAACATGTGAAATTGGAGCCAACTTTGAAAGATCATAACTTAGGCTACGAACCTCCAATTGAGACGATTCTTGCACCATTGGAAAGATAAAAGAAATATCTACACTATGGTATAAAGTAAAGAGCAAAAATAATATAGTGATGAGGCTTAAAATTATATGCAATAAGGTGATATGATATATGATGGTATTTAGTCCAATTTCTCAAATTCGGGCCACATATCATCAAATAAACCATCGAGGTGATCAAATTGGGTCATCAACACATTCAAGTACTATGATTGGAATTATAATGAGTGAGATTTGTCTATAGAAGAGAGAGAATGATTATAATATATGAGTGATGAAAACCAAGTTGTCACATCCTTCCCTCCTTAAAATAAATTTTGTCCTCAAAATTCATCCACGATCATAAACAAGAGTCAAATTCAAAGTATTGATCATGCTTAGGCAAAAAACTAAGGCATAAAGGCATCTCCCCTAATGAGTTCCACACATTGGTTTCCATCATTAAAGGTGCACCCATTTTGATATATATACATATCACTTGGTGTTATATCATATTATGATACCATCATGGCATTAGGGTTTTCCCCATCCCTTAGTATCCCTACATTAGGGTTTTTTGTTCATATATTTATATGAGTCCGAGATGTATTATCAAAGGAACATGTTCATAATAATGACTTCCAAGTGAGATCATCATTGAATGTATATTTTATCATTATACTAGATTGCGTGCGTGTTTTAGTTTTCCCCAAAAATTCTTCCAACTATCCCCAATTAAGTTCATCATTTATCCTTTTTGGATCAGAAATTAAGCAATTTATTTATCATGTTTAGTTGATTTATGACCACAGGAGCATTGTCATATCAAGTTAATCAATTTTCATTTGGGTATGACATTAGGCATACTACCCCTGCTTATTTAACTAAGGTCTCCAAGCATCATCGTATCAAGTTCATGATTTCAAACTACATCTTTTATGCAAGGTGTCATTTCAAATTAGGTCTAGCTTATGAGAGTGACTTATCATATGTCTTCAAGTTAGCATAAGTGAGATTATTTTATGTATCTTGCATTATTCAATGAACGAAATTATCATCATCGTCGAGGTTTCAAAAGTATCTCACTTCTATCTCAAAGGAGCACTAAAATCTCAAGACACTCAAGCGAAGACCCATCTATGTCCAAGAAAAATATGCTAACCACCAACATCTATCCATACCAAACTTTTACCCAACATACCAAATGAGAGGAATCACTAGATTCCTTTACATGAACCCACTAACATGAGTATGAGGCTCATCATGGAGAACACATGTCATGTACATCATCATAGGGTCTTGGGACATCTCCCTCACCTATATAGGAAACATCATACATTCAATTGCCTCTTTCTCTAGGGTTAGATCTTTTCATAGTAAATCTAGGGTTCAACATTTTGAAGGGACCACAAACTAGCTGACCCAACTCATATACTTAGAAGTATTCTAGCTAGGGACTTATCATCATGTATTTTATCGTGCATATTTTTCAACATTTCATATATATTGGAGTTTAGGTACTCTGACCTTCTCCCATGGCAGGTCGACTCATATCAAGAGGTCACCCTTTTTGTATGTCCCATGCTAGAGGTCCTTCTTTGTAAAGAGATTGAGGCCCATGTTGGTCTCAAACCATATATCACATATCGTATCTCAACACGTACAAGACTAGGAACAAGAAAGCATGCCAACCCACTAGCTATGTCTAGCACATCAACCAAGTCATATGTACCATGCATGGTGCTAGGTCTAGCTAGGGTTTCATGGTCAAACTCTTCTCATGTCATCAAACCTAAATGGACTCATCTTGAAACAACTCATAACATCACATCAACATCATTGTCGTCATCACCATCACCATCATCATCTTAGGTCATCTAGGCTACTTACTAGCCTAACTTTTATCATGGCTCTAGGTAACTCTAGAGACTACAATTGTCATCTAAACTCTCATCTAGACTTGATGTTACATCTCTTTCTCTTAGGATACATGGGCAATCACTGCCTTTCTGGTAACATTTTTCATATGTACATATAATAATACTTGAAATAGGTTATCTCCAACATTGAAACATGCGATGAAAACCACCATAATCCATTCAAATAAAACCAAAACCAAAATGAGTTACCACACTCATTAGGTAGTCTAGTATCATAACACCTAGAGAACTAGCAAAAACTTGGTGCAAACATGTGTATCTACCCTAAGCACATGCCCAAAACATATGTATAGGGTTGTAATAAGATCTCCCTTTTCTCACCCTCCTAAACCTACAACCCATACTATAGAATAGAAGTAGGAGAAAAGAAGGATTTTTGGGATTACACAAGCCTACACCTGGTTCTAGAACATCTAGGTTCTAACCTAGAGGCTAAGTCAACTTAGTCCACGAAGGACATCTCATTATGTTTCTAGCTTTGAGATGTAAGGTTGTGTTTAGTGTGTGTTTCATGTTAGTCATGTTTGGTGTAGTTATTTTTCATGCTCTGATGCCATCTGTCACATAACCAGAATCCCAGTCCCATGAACCAAATGAATACCAAAGACAATATGTGAAAGCGTGAAATACTTAGCATACATGAACAAATAACAAGATGAATGCACTAATCATAAAATCAACATTCAACACGATATATTAAGCAACATTGTTTTATTACAAGTTTTAATTACATATTCAAGAGTATAATTTTCATGTCTGCTCAAAGGCATTGAGCAAAAACCTATTTCAACATTATATAATGGAGTTCTAATTTATGTTTGCAAGTTATAAAACAACGATGAGGAAAACATCGAGTACAATACTAGGATACTACATGGCAATAGTTGAGAAAATAAACAAGCAATCATACATGTCAAATTGCAAGCAAGAAATCCATAGTCATCCCATACTTGATTTAGAGATTTCAAAACTTAACCTTATCCATGAACATCTAGCCACAAGCAACACCTGATTAAGAAGAAGATTACATACATGTATTAGATTCTCATCATTAACCTTAACTAGATCCATTTTAGGGTTCTGACCAAAATTAGGCTCAAGGTTTTTTAATTTCATGTTTGATGATAATATACTAATTTATGGTCCATAAAGAAGTTGAGGTTCAAGTTTCATGTCATTCTGAGGTATCATGCATTTTACACGATCATTACAAGATTCATGTCCCTCATGTACAATCTAGGTCAAAAGGAGTCACAATAGGGCAACAAGGTTTGTCATCATCAAGATAAGGGATCTGAGTAAAAGAGAGTATAGATCAGGAAATCAGTGACACAAGAAGCACATTCGAATATAGGTGGTTGTCTCTTAGGGAAAGGCCTCAAAGTCCCACATTGGTATCAACACACCCACATACATTCAATCATCAACATAGTTCATATATGCCATCAAGGTTCAACATGAGTCTAAAGTTGGTCATCCACATACAAGATATCTTGAGGGATAGAGTACAACCTGATTTAAAAGAGGGGAAACCAAGCAAAAAGATCCACATAAGCATTAAGGTGCAAGAACCACAATTGAAGGAACCAAACTCACATTAGGAAAAATTAGGGTTGCATACACCATTGAATCCAAACTTGAGGTGAGCCTTAGGTACTGGGACCCTAACATCATGGTGTTATAGATTTCATGCATATAAATGAGTTTCATGCACAAGATAGATCAAACACAACAGTGGAAGCAACAATATAACATCCATTCCTATAACGGGGCATCACCATGCCTTTAGGGCCATATGAGTAAACATAGAAAAAAGGGGCACCTAGGGATTATATCATAGTCAAGAAGGGACATAGATAGCTGATCTTTGAGTTTGATTAAGCATTATTCCATATTAAGAAGCATGATTAGTCATTAAGAGGGCAAGATACATCATTGAACTCTAAACAACTCACAAAAGTGTTGTAGAGTTATCCACAAGCTATATGAGTGATTAGGATAATCAAATTATTCAAATCTCCATAAAATCTACTAAGTTGATGTCCAAGAGGGTGGATGGTCATTAAAGATTCAAACTTAATCATACACATGCATTAAGAGTGGTCAACATACTCAAAATGTGTGTTTTTGACAAAATAGAGGAAAATGGGGCGTTTTAGTGTCTAAAACTATGCCCAAGTTGTTGATATTTGTGAGAGGATCAATTTGGTATATAATTTTACTGAATTTAGCCTTAAGACGAGGGGGATATCAATTTTATAAGATATGCATTAGAACTATAGGGATTGATGTCCCATCACCTAATATACATTTAGGATGGTTCTGGGCCACTGATCTCCCATCATAAGGTTGGACCTTGTATGTGTGACCTCTCGGTGGTGGGTCGAGTTTTCCAACTGCCCACGCTCGCTTGGAGGCGCTGGGGAATGCTGGCAAACGCCCGCTCACGGTCTAGCACCGCCCTTGACTGGGTCAAGCCAGGGAGGCATCGATCTAGGCTCTTGGCCTCGTGGTCCTGTGTGTGCCAACTACATCGTGCGGCTCCAGATTCCCCATCTATGATCCAGTGGCAATGAAGGTCCATCTTCTTCGCCCATGTGCAGAGGTGTAATAGCCACTGCCCATAGCGGTCTGCCTCGCCGGCGTGGGCGGGGGTAGGTGGTTTGGGGGCCTGCTAACCCATTCAAGATGCCGACCACCCTCTACCACTCCCGTCGAGGTCATTGGTGGCTTCAGGTCAGGCTTTGGGTGCCACTTTAAGATGTGTTTTTAGGGCCAGTTTATTGGGTGTGGTATACAGTAGAATCACAGTTGAGAGTCCCATAATACCCAACCAATACTGCGCAGCCAAATCTAAGACACGATGGAGATTGCGAATATCAAGAAGCAAGACAATCAATGATATTAATGTTTTTTTGATAATTATAAAAAAAATCAATGATATTAATTAATGTAATATCGATGTGTACCACAAATTCGACCATCAGTTATACCGCAATATTTTTCTCATAGTGATCAGTATATCAACGACGGTTAAGCGTCGACCAACTGTTTCAAATTACTCAAGATTTGCATATTTGCTGAGCTCTCACGACCGCTCTACTAGGCCATTTATGTGTCAGATTGAGTGTATCGAATTAATGAAGCTACATATTTATATGAAGTCGACAAGGAGCGGCATACAATATTTTTGTGGATCTTGTTTGATTTGTTAGTAGCTTGATTCTCTTCCGCTTGAATTAAGTGGACCACGCAACATCTTGTTGCTAGCTCACCACTGATGAACGCATCTAATGCCGGTGGTTGTGAAGTAGAGAAGAGATGTCAACGTCGATTAATCAAGCAAATATCCCAAGCAGCTTACCAAGTAGCCGGCACCTATTGTGCTTGTTTTGACCGCGATTATGCCGAAATAGTGGGCACTAATTGCAGTGGTTATTATCTTCAGATATTCATTTAGAGGCCCTTTGACTCCAATCATTGAAAGCCCTGATAGAATTGTACATGGATCATATTTCACTTTATCATTATAGGAACACAAATATATAAAGTAAAGTTATGGGAAGAATGGATGGGTTAGTTTTCCGCATCAACAAACTTAACGAGATTTTTAAGTATGTTAATTCTACAAGATCAAATGTTAGACTTACATATATAAAGTACAATAGCCGACTAATTTAGCTTATGTTCTACGTATGAAGAACATGACTGTAACTACATGACTAAGCCAAACCGGCCCTTACAGCACGGGTCCGCAAGATAAGCTCTAATAACAATTTCATGGAAATAAAAAAATGAAAATTCGAAGACAAGTCTGGATCTGACGGAAGTTTTACCTTGAGGGCATATTTAATAGGGTGTAGTGGAGTGAGAAAGTGTGAATTAAATTCAGTGTATAGTTACATTACAACTTCTTTACAGTCCAACTACATCCAACTAATACTGCTTCACATGAAATAATTGGAGAATATTTTATTTCACGGTTAAGAGGATCACGTGCAGGATGGAGAGATACACCATCACGATACGGAATGTGATCAGCATGCAGGCTGGTCAGGAATCCAGTTTCAAATAACTCCAGCCTGATGCTTGTTTATTTGGAATTACTACACATCGCTTACATAATGGGATTGACGTCAGGGTCTCCAATACCGAATACCAAACAGTGAATGAATAATCAATACGGCATACGGACACCCAAACGTAATGATCCGGCTTCATCGTTAGTCTTCGTCCACATTCAGCTAATAAAGACCACGACAAAGTGACTGCAAGACCTGAACAACATTCTGCTTTACAAAACCTGTTTAGTTCCGAAGTCACGTCTTTTTGTTTTCTTCAACTCCAGACTAGATATTCAAAAGCAAATTTCTTCCGTGGACCGTGGCATTGACGCACCAAACGACGGCAGTAGTTAACTTCCCCATTACGGACAAAAGTTTTTCCCTATAGACCCACTACACAACCGTCAAGAACCTCGTTTACAACTACACATTCAAGATTGGGTCTATGCAGGGTCGGATCTACGAGCAGAGGGTGGAGGCTAGCGGGCTCTGATCCGCCCTCCAAGATCTAAAAATTAAAACTTTTTATAAAATTGTGAGAGGAATTTGAATGTTTTTTCTTTATTTTTTCACTTTTAATTTCAATTATTAATTAAGTTGTTGATATTGCATAGACAAATTTACTTAAAGAAAATTTTCAAAAAATTTACCTAGACTGCGCACAATAATCACAATCCATAAATAGACAAATCTTAGTATAGTATATTTCATGTTCAACGTATTTAAAAAAAAATCTGATTAAGATAACCGAGCAAGAAATAATATCTATACTACAATAAAAAGAGCGAGTTCATGCTGCACTCTCTTTGATTCTTTCTCTTCTCACAATTTTTCTTAACTTTTTTTATATTTACTCTATTTTATTTTTTCTCTTCATGATAAAATAAGTTGCCGCAAATCTCTCAACTTTTCTGTGACATGTTTTCCTTCAAACGTGCGTTTCAGAATCAATAAACAACATATTTTTAAATTTTCTACAAAACAGTTACGAGAATTACAATTATCCTTTTGGCAAATTTTATTTTTCAAATATTTAATGTAAAATAAACATGTTCAACGGGGCACGTGTGTGTTAACTAGTTCATCATAAAATGTTGGTTGTTTGTTGATTACACTAGTTCACAAATAATAGAAAACTAGCCTAAGTTCTTGATTATGAAATGATTAAAATGTTAGGGGGGATATGTTTTACCACCACTACTTAAAACTCATACTGTCACCGCGTCACCATAAGTATGAATACACATATGTTGAGGCAAGTTAAGTCTCCCGTTTGGTATTAGGATTAAAATCTGACATACATACAATAAGCATAAAAACACATACTCTGGACTAGTTTCCAGTTTCAACGAGCTTTACGAGATTGTAAGTGTCCTATTTCTAGTAGATGACGTGTTAGACTACATATATGAAAATACCATAGCCAACTAATTTAACTTACGTTCTACATATGATACATGTCTTTAAAATACATGACTAAGCCAAACAACCTCTTCCAGACCGGGTCCGCAAGATAACCTCTAATAACAATTTAAAGGAAATAAAAAATGAAAATCAGACAAGTCTGAACCAAGATTTATCTTGAGGGCGTGCATATCTAATAGGTATAGTTTAAAGTGTGATTAAATTCAGTGTATATGTACATTGCAGCTTCTTTGCAATCCAACTACATCCAATTCATACTGCTTCACGAAATAATTAAAAATATCTTATTTCAGGCTGAAGAGGATCACATGCAGTATGGATAGATACGCCATCACGATATTGAATGTGATCAACATGTATACAGGCTGGTCAGGACCAGTTTCAAATAACTCCAGCCTGATGCTTATTTGTTCGAAATCATTACACAGCGCTTACGTAATGGAATCGGAGTCAGCTCCTCAATGCCAGACACCAAACACCCAATCAATACGGCATACATACATACACCCAAACGTAATGATTTTGCTTCATCGTTAGTCTTCGTCTACATATAGCTGATAAAGACCAGTCAAAATGACTGCGAGACCGGAACATCATTCTCTTTTACATAACTTGATTAGTTCCAAAGCACAAATGTTCTTGTTTTCGACAACTGGAAGCAAACTTGTTCTTCTGTGGCATTGACTCACCGAACAACGACAATAATTAGCTCCTCTGCTACGGACAAAACTTTCCCCATACTACACAAAATCGACAACAACCTCGTCTATAGCTACACGTTCAAGATTGGGTCATGGGGTATTCAACTTTAGGCTGACTTAATTTTTATTTTTGTATGTATTTCTATATTTGTATTATATAAGAAAATCCATGAAGAATTTTCTAAGTAAGTTTTTCTTTATGAGTTTTGAATCATCAAGTACTGCTTATATTTTAAACTACATCATATAAGAAAGACGGTGGGAGTTACATCAAGTAGTTTTAGTTAATTTTAGTAGCTAATAATTAGTCCTTTAAGCCATTGGAATTGTCGAAAGGTTTGTATGCTTTCTATCTTCTAAATTACAAAGTAGTCCTTGAATCCAAATCTGTATTATGTAGAAAAAAGCGTGAGAGGTATTGATGTATTTTCTAATGCATCTAATTATAAACTAACCTTTTATTTTGATGAGTGTACAAGAGTATAGAATGCATATTTATCCTTCAATTTTCTTTTCTCAAACTATGCGAAAGGTCATGAGAGAGATTTAAATATATTTTTTCCAATTTATTTTCTAAAATATGAATTAACTGATGTCTTATTATATATAAAAGGTCGTGGGAATGGTTGAATACAATTTTAATTTTCTAAATTATTAATTGAACCTTATGTGTTCTTACAGGATTATATGTGCTAACACATAGGAAGCTCACTCCTACCAATTTCTACACTGTTTCACACGTCATAATGTTATAGTTGTTAGGGATGGGAGTATGTCGCAATCAACATTAAAGGAGGCGGACGACTTGGTTGCTCCAACACGACATTGGAAAGTAACTATGCAGTGATGTTGCAGATGTCGGGAAGCAATCATCATTTCTTTTATCTTGTACTTCTCTTTGTTGGGATAATGTCCCTTATCCTATTTTTTAGATATTAGATATCACCTAACAATATTAGAAAAGTCTAAAATTGAATAGACTTGGAGTCTAAGATAATATTTCACATTATCCTCTCCTCATGTCTATTAATTATTGGCACTATCTCTCTATTATCCTTTTTAATAGATTACCATTATCCTCTTATAGTGTCTTTTGTGGGTTGGCATTACCATTTTGGGATTGCCTTATCAATTACTATGAGAGTACCATAAATAAGACATAATGTCTTATGATACATGTCGTTGATGTGTGTGGGTTCCAACGTGTGGTAACTTTGGGAATGATAGCCAAAGAGGGAAGAGAACGAGAGTGTGTTACAAGATTTTATTATGGGCAAGAGATCGTGAGCGAATGACAATTCTTGTAATATTCTTGAGGTTGCTTAATAGAATTCTATAGTTTTTTTTGTCAACCATATTTTTTGTTTAGTTATTTATTTGGTGGTTATTGGCTTTGTCGGCATGGGTCTTCCTAGCTTTTGTTGTGCATGCTTGGATTATATCTTGTAAGGAGTTTTTCTTGGGCTTTAAGCTTCCGTATATCTCTTCAAGTGGTATTAAAGCAGGGTTCATGCGAGACAATCAGAAAGCAAGAGAGGAACATAAAAACATGACGATGTCGACAACTACTGATGAAGGCCATCCGGTAAAAAATCTTGATGGCAATATTATCGGATCAAGGCGGTGTGAATCTACTAGTTGTGAAATATCAATGGGAGGTGGAGTCATGCTATCAACTTGCAAGGGGCCATAGAGGTTACTTGGTTCTATCAACTGGTTGGTTTTTTCTAACCAAAAGAGGAGTGACTGACTAGAGGTCTACCAATACGAAAGGTGTAGACAAAGCAGTAGCATTGGTGGCAGGCGTCATGAACCTGAAGACTGCTACATGTGTAGTCTGGTGCGAGACTGTAAAAATGACTAAAAATTTCAACAACGGTAGGGAAAAAGCTATCAATTGTTAGAGGAGGAAGATGTGGTAGGACCAACCACGCAGTGCCATCAAATGGGCGTGACTCAGAGAAGGAACAATCCTATGACATTGGGGCCAAATGTGCAAAGGATACAATTCTTCTAACCATAGGCAGAGTGTAATTTTTCAAACTGTGAAAAGCTATACAACACGAGGAGCTATAACATGAAGAGTTTGGGAAACCATGTCTGGACACACTCTATGTAGGCATGCATGGTGATATACTTATGGAAATAAAAGTAGATTCTGAGGGTGGAAGCATAGAAGAAGAATGGGAGTGAATTCTATGGGAGAAGCAATTACACTTCAGCGGATAAGATTAGAGGTGGAAATTGTTGGGATAATGTCTCTTATCCTATTTTTTAGGATATAGATATTGTTGATAATATTGGGAAAGTCCAAAATTGAATGCAATTGGAGTCCAAAAGAATGTTTCTCATTATCCTATCCTCATGTCTATTAATTATTGGCATTATCTCTCTATTTTCCTTTTTAATAGATTAGCCTTATCCTCTCACACTGCCTTTTGTTGGTTGGTGTTACCTTTTTGAGATTGTCTTATCGAGTACTATAAATAAGACATATTTCCTTATGATACGGTACACTTTTGTGTGTGGATTCCAACATGTGGTAACTTTGGGTGTGTCCACATGGGACAACATTGTGTGTCAAAAGGGAAATCTAAAAAGATAGCCTAAGAGGGAAGAGAATGAGAGTGGGTTACGAGATTCTATTGTGGGCACGAGATTGTGAGGAAGCCACAATCCTTGTAATATTCTTGAGGTTGCTTAGTAAAATTATGCGGCCTTCTTCACCAACTATTTTCTCTACTTAGTTATTTATGTGGTGGTTATTGGCTTTGTCGACGCAGGCCTCGTAGCTTTTATTGTGCATACTTGAATTGTATCTCGTGTGCTATTTTTCTTGAGCTTGAAGCACCCAGATCTCTTCACTCTTTTAGTAATATTCTTTCTTAACACTACTTTTAGTATGACATTAGTTGAAATAAGTTTCAACAAATGTCTTCTTCTTCTACCACACCTTACTCACAACATAATTAAATATTAATTCTGGTCTTACCTCTTTTTTCCCTCAACAGATATGTAATATATTGTGAAATATATTATATTTTAAGTAGTCAGATACTTCATATATATCCAATGCATATGATATGCTTAATTTATAATTAGGAGAGGTCATGTCCTTATTTATCAAACAAGTGTGTCTTGTTTTAACTTCTTATGTTTGGCACCTGATATGGTCGTACCCTAGAACTAAAATCAATGACAACCTTTTCAATGTTGGGATCACCTCATCTACACCCAAAATGGGCATTCAAAATCTCATGGAGGGTGGGAGGGTCAGGTAACAAATGAGAAATATACCAGATATAAAAACATAAACTATGAGTGGAGAGCATTAATGTATAAATTTGTTAGTGGAAGTGAATCGTAGAGATGGCAGGAAGGCCAAAAAAATGAATTGGAGAGAGAGCGAAAATAAGAGAGAGAGAAAGAATGAATAGGATATTTAAATAACACATGATGATGTATTGTATTCAATATCGATGTATGTTCTATTTTGTACATGCATATAAAAATGACAAATTTTATGCAATATTAATTTTAAACATATACATAAATATTTAATTCACTTTTCATAATATACAGTTATAGCCAAAAGTACATATAAACTATGTGTAGTATGCATCTATACAATAAATAAAATATAAGGTACACTTAGTTGTATTTTTTGGATGGTTCGATTAGAAAGTCAAGGTAGTTTTGAGAAATATTACGATGAAAGACAAAATATGCAACAACTTGATTCAAAAACCATATGTGAAAAGCAAAATAATCTGGCAAATTTAGAAATGATTGGATATGGAGAAATATGATATTGCCTCTATTCTTACTATTTTTTCACTTGTTTTCCCACCATACACCTCAACTTTCTTATTTTATGTTAATTGAGAAGTCAAACATTAAATGAATATCTCATTTTAATTATTTTTTAAATTGCCTACAAGAAGTAAGATTAAATGGTCTCCAATCATATAATTGTGTTTGAGAGCCATGTTTTATTTGAATCTTTTCCTAAAATGACAATATATAGAATAATGACCATTTTCCTCACAATAATTGCAAGTTTACTTAGCCTTGGAACTAGAGGATTCTCCATTCAAAATTGGAGGTCCTTTTCCCTAGTTGTTCCTTTGGATAACATTAAATCAAATACCATGTTTACCATTTTTCTTGTTAGCGTGATCAAGGATTCTATTAATATTCTTTTTCCCATTTAAGAATATGTGCAAAGAGGATCTATACCTATGATCATTATGCATAAGAGTAGTAGTAGAAGCATTTCTAGCACATATATAATTGGTTACTAATGAAATAAGTTACTCATGTAAGAATATTTTTCAATATGGATAGAAACAATACCATTCTCTCTACTAATACAACTAGAAGAAGATCAAAGTACATCTATTTATGAAAGTGAGGAAACATTTTTGTTTTGAAGCATAATCATATTAGAAAGATAAACACGACTTTTAGATTTTGTATTTGCAAAACAAATTATTTCTCCTCAATTGAATGTTAAGAATGTCAATTTCAATCATGAGAGTTAACAATCTCATCATGCTCTTTATTTAAACTAGGCATAAAATATAGATATTATAGAAACATAATTTTATCGACTAAGCTAGCAATTTTAGTTTTAAGAGTGTTCGCTTGACTAATATAAGCATTGTTCTCCATCTCAACACCATTTAATTTTAATCTAATATCTAAATAAAGCTTTTTTTTTAATATCATCTTGCAAGCAAATTTTAAAATGATCAAGTTCATCCTTTTCTTCATGCAATTTATCCAAAATCTTAGCACACTTTTTTATTCTTAATAGAGTTAAGAGATAAATTGTAACATGACTAATTTCAATTAATGAATCATAAATGTAAATGTTTTAGATCGACCACATTGAGTCTTTAATTGAGCTTTCCATAAGAGAAAAGTAGCATTCTCCAACTTCACTTTAACTAGAGCTTTCATTTGGGCTTGACTTGCAAGAGTAGCTAGATATTTTGTAGCCTTTCTTTTTCTTCTTTTACTTCTCATCTATTTTATTCTCACCCTTGAGAAGATGGGTCTTTCTCCCATGTATACAATTATCCATGTTGCAAAATATTGGATTTTAGATACTAAAATATTTTGAGATATTATACATAATCCTCTCAAATTTGAAGATCTCTCTTGCAAAATTTCCATTCATGTTTGTATTTTATTTTTATCTTGAAGTAAAAGAACCAAAAAGAAATTTTACCTCGGTATGATCTATTCATCCCATTTGAGACCCAGAATCGAAGTGTTGAACTCAATTATGTATTCTTGTCATTGGAATCACACAGAAACACAACACTGATTATTAGATAATTACATTTGAATCAATTAGGATAGTATATCTATTAGCCATCTCAAAAACATAGATAGAAGAGTTAGTATTATTATATGTAGTTTTGCAAAAATAAAACACATTGGGAAAATTTTTGTGTCAATGGATAAGTAATTTATGAGATACTAAATCTATAACCTAATGTTATTAAGGTCTTAAATGAAGGAATATACACTAAAAATTGCCCGATTAAACTATATTTAACTAAGCAGTGCGTCTGCGGCTTCTTCTCTGCATGGTGGTTACACAAGCCCCAATCATGGCGAGCATTTTCCAGTCCCCTCCTTTGTTTCTTTCTATTCTTTCCATTCCACTACCCCGACGATCCTAATTCTCCCAAAAAATCACATTGAACGACCTTCTAAATCCTAGAAGGGCTCTGCCAAGCATGATTCTTCCAGACCAAATGAAACAAAAGTCATCATCTTTAGGGGTCGCCTAATTTCCTCACAACTAGTATAAACCTCTTTAAACCCTACCCTATTTGTGTTAACCATCACCTACACTCATTGAACATTCTCTAAGACATTTGGCATGAGACTAACACTTCTAAGGATGAATTTCTGCATTGAAAAGAATATGGAAGGGCAAGAAAGAAGGGAACAAGAAAGTAGTGACCCCTCTTCATGGCGGAGAGGTCTATTTAACTAACTAAAAGCGGTTGAGAATGAGCCCTCATAGATATATAGAACCCCCTAAAACTCAACCATATATGAGAATATAAGGAAATAGGGTGCCAACCACCACCATAAGCATGTAACTCACCACTACAAACCAGCAACATACCACGGCTAGCCAAAGCTCTAACTTGAGGATCTGTAGTGACACTTTTGAGCCCAACATGACAAACCCCACATAATTCCCATAGGAGGAGGAGGATGACTTCGTTTGTCCACTAAGAGAAAGATATCACTCACCACATAATTTTCTAGAAATCTATTGTTCTAATAAGTACCAATCGTATCTAGCCTCAACTAGTACACAACCCTAATACGAAAGTTGAATATCTCCCCCTATTTCAGCCAAGACAAACATAGCAACAAGTCTCCCCACCTATCCTTTAACCTCACTACCTTTTCCCACCTTGACCCCATACTTTGATTAGCAAAACCTGCTTAAGCCATGGATTTGATTGAGATGATTTCAGAGGTGGACTGACAAGAAGTGTCATGATGATGAATTGCTAGAGTGGACTACACTCATGAATTCCCCCTCTCTGGACTACTCCACAAGGGGCTGTCATTATGAATAGGTACTAGATTCTCCATTCTATTATTGAACTGTTTAAGTTCTCCTTGAATTTTATTCATATAATCTTACAGAAGTAGTGAACCAATGTTTCATTTGTCTTTCCCTCCTATTGAAGGTCACAAGAAGTAAATTGAATGTTGAACATTGTTGAATAATTGTAATATTGGTTGCTGATATGTGCACTTTGGCATCCTTTCATGAGGCGGAGGGGTAAGGAGATGGTGAGTGAATAGTCGAGTCAAAGAGGGGTCATTGGTATGATTCTCCACATAAAACATCTTGCATGAAAATTAATCCAATACTTCATCCTAGATATCACACCACATGAATGAACAAGATGAAATTGATATATAAATCAAGTGATTCCACAAACACTAAGCCTTCAAAGCTTTCTCAACTCACAATTCAACCAAATCAATCACAATCCTAAGAGAGGTGATGCACATGTAAAAAGTCAAACATTGATACCACTTAGCAACAAACAATGATAATTCCCTTGCATTTGTCAAAGGTTATCATTTTTACTCAAAATAGTAGAGATTGGGTCAAAGCACACTTTTTAGACAAGAAATCTCAAATTTGGGAAAAATTGGCCAAAACGGTTCCAAGTTGCCTTCAATCACATCTAATCCTATATTATTAAACTTAAAGCAGCAAACAAGCAAATCCTAGCTAAAACATGCAAAAATTACCAAAAATCTACATATGCAATGCATGGCAAAAGAGCAATTTTTTTTGAAAATTATGCAAAAATAGCAAGAAAGCAAACTATATGGCATGTAGGTATGCAAAGTAGTAAATTCTAAACTAGAAAGCAAGACAAGCAAATAGGAGAAAAACAACAAACAAAAAGTAAACAATAGGTGAGATGCAAAAAGAGTGAAAATGGAAACAATGGCGTACCGCCCTACCACCCCAAACTTTTGAATCATGTTGTCCTCAGCATGACACTAAAGTCTAGGATGATAGGGTAGACAATCACTGTGGTGGTGGTGGGGGTGCTCCTCCCTGTCAGTAGTAGGCACCCTAGTAGACTGACTATGGAGGCAGATAGCTGTCCTGAAAAGCTGCTAAAGAACTCCACCAGTCTTCACCCCACTGTGGGTTCCTCTAGGCATGGGAATTCTAGAACTGGTAAAGATGGTTGACCT
The DNA here is from genome assembly GCA_963693085.1 of Alisma plantago-aquatica. NCBI lineage: Eukaryota > Viridiplantae > Streptophyta > Magnoliopsida > Alismatales > Alismataceae > Alisma > Alisma plantago-aquatica. The sequence goes on from OY856409.1 coordinate 1,955,862,906, forward strand.
GGTAATGCATATGTTGATAGTCCAACCACATGGCATCTTGTTTCTGTTGAAAACCCTCATGTGCCTGTAGTATTTTGTCCTATGTCACCTGAATGCCCTCCAGCTGTGCATGAATGGTGGCCATGTCATATGCATTCATTGAGGGTTGTTGTGGCTCTGGCGCCCCTATCCTCTCCTCTCTTTGCCTCACTCGTCGTTCCGCTCTTTCCTCCGCCATCCGTATCAGCTCAGCTACCTGTGAAGGTTCTCCTAGACCCCCTACAAAAACCACCTCAGGGATGCTATCTCCTATGGGGTTCTCCTCCTCATACTTCCTCAATTTTTCCAAAAAATCCTACATTGGTCCATATTGTGCCATGAGGGGTGGAGTATGGTAGGGAAGCTCTAAGGGGACTCCTGGGTATGGTGGGTTGACTTCGTAGATGATCTTCTGCTCCAAAATTGTGATCATGGAAGAGCGGGCCAAGTAATGTAAGTCAACCAACTTTCCTCCATCTGCCTTTGCGTAGCCTATCATGTCATGTCCTAAGGAAGTGGCTATGGACGTCACCATCCCTACCGTTACAAATGGATTTGTGCTCTTAGAAGGGATTGTTCTTAGATGCTCAATAAGTAAAGCCCCCAGGTTTACATGCTTCTCCTTAGTCATCCAACCAAGTACAAAATGATTTTCTTTTGTGCAGCTGCCTTGGTTCTCATACCTGCCAAATATGGTGTTTTCTAACACCTTTTGAACATAGCAGAGGAATGGATTGTGGATAGCACTCATCTTGGATTTCCCTACTACAAAGGTACTCCAGCCGGTGAAGTATTTCCACATTGTTGGATATGTGGAACTGGAGTCATTTTCTGTCTTTCCTTTATCCAAGAGGGCTGCCATCTCTTCACTTGGGGCAAAAATCTGATTTAGAAGCTTTGAGGTTATCTTCCACCTCTTGTCCTGGATCATCACTTTAATGGCATTCTCGCCCTCATTAGTTGTTTTCTCCAGTGTGGCAAAGAATTGTCCAGTCAGCTCAATATATGACTCTTGATGCACCATCAAGATCTTGAACAATCCCATCTTTTCCATCAGTCCCAAAAAATAGGTGAAGAAGCCCATAGCCTCCATCGTTGCTTGGCACACATATCGAGTTGCTATCACTTTGTGTGTCAAACACTCTGGGTGCTTAGGTTCCTTTTCCCTACTGGTAGTGACCTCAGGCTGTGGCTGGGGGTGTTGTTGTGGTATCACTTGCTGCTCAGTATCGGGCATATCTGCATCCTCTTCATCATCTAGCACGAGCCGCCGACGTGGTCGTGGTTGTGGCTCGGGCTACGGCTATGCTTCTGAAGAAATGGACGGTCGTGCAGCGGAGACCGGCAGTCGTGCAGCTAAAACTGGAGGTCTCTCATATGAGACAGAGGACTAGGAAGTAGATGGTGGTGGTTGTGATGCTCTCAACGACGACGGTGTCTCCCGCCGTGGCTGTGCGGAGACCTCTTCTGTGATAGGATCCACTATTGCATCCAATTCGGCATCCGTCAATTGGGGGTTGTTGTTTCTCGATTTCCTTTGGTAGGGGATGAGACCCTTAGTATTCGTCACAGCTTTCCTTGCAAACTTCTTCATTCTTGCTTGAAAATTGAGGTGAAATTAATGAATTTTGGATTTCTTCGAAGAATAGGGTTGTTGGTGCGGAATGGAGAGAAAATGGTGATTTTGTGGATGGAAATTGGTGGAATCTGGAGATTCAGGTAGTGGAAACAGTGGGGAAATGATTCAGAATGATTTGGGGGTGATTTGGTGAAGATTCGATGGCTGGAGAGGGTAGGCGGAGGGCTGCATGGGTGCTAGGGTGCAGAGCACGGTCATTTTGTTCTTCGGAGAAATGAGCAAGTGAACTGGAATTTTACAAAATTCTGACTTAAGTTTCTAGAATCGGGCTGCATCACGGCCGTGCTACGTGGCACGGTCGTGGTGGCTTTAGGTACTACGGTCATGCTACCTTGCACGGCTGTTCTGCTTTGACCATATACTTAGTTGATTTTCACAATTTTTGACGATTTCTCAGTTGAAAGTGAGTGCACCACCACGGCCGTTCCATGTCATCACAGCCGTGGTGGGCACTGTAACTATAGTATGACACTCAAATCTTATTCAAACATCAATACTTTGATCTCAAGTTGATCTTCCATTGATTCTTTGTCAAAATTTTGTACATTCTTCTTCATTTCACTCTATTCTCACTTGTACATCTCAAAACTACACAAAAACTATCAAATACAAGTGTGTGTGTGTGTGTGTTTTCTTGGAAAAATGTAAAAACAAAGAAAAAGTATCAAAAATGTAGGTTGGATAAAAAATTCCCAAACCTAGGTGGGTTGCCTCCCACAAGTGTGAGTTTCTTGCCTTCGGTTGGGCTTCTTTGTTATTCTTCATTCATTCATCCGTTTGGAATTCTCATGTGTCCATTCTTGCAAAACATGCATCCTTCTTTTGCACTCAATCTGTTTTCCTCATCCCTTTCATAACAATAATCATCCCCAATTTCTTCACCTTGGTGTCCTCTCAAATTCCCATTTGGCCTTGTGAAGTGATTATGTCCAATATCCCTATCTCGGAATCATCGGGTTGGGGTCTTGTACATGTTGATCTTGATCTTCATGTCCATGAATGAGACCGTCATAGTGCCACTGCGCACATGAATGTCAGCATCAGCTGTAGACAAGAACGGCCTTCCCAAGATAAGGGGAATCTTCCTATCCTCCGACTCCATATCAAATAAAATTTGTCGAGAACAATGTGCCTTTCTCTTTGTCTATCATCACCAAGACATCATCCACTCTACCCCTAGGCACTTTTATGGATCTATCTGCCAACTGGAGAGTGCAATATGTCGGCTTCAACTTGCCTAAGACTAGCTCAACATAGACATTATATGGCATCAAATTCACACTAGATCTCAAATCAAGTAAGAACCTATCTATGTGATGTCCCCCTATGTAACTAGGTATGAGTGGGGCTCCTGGATCCTTTCTCTTCACAAGATGTGAGTGTTGTATGATGGAGGTCACTTGTTCAGTTAATCTCACCTTCTTTGGAATCCTCCTCGTTGACCTTCTTTTCACAGTGCATAGGTTCTTGAGGAACTTGGCATATGATGGTATTTGCTTGATAGCATCTAAAAGTGGAATGTTCACCTTCACTTGGCAAAACACCTCAAGAATATCAACATTGTGCTTTTGTCTCCATTTCATTTTCGGTGGCTCATGTAGTGCTTCTACGAATGGAGGATCACTAGTTTTTGTCATACTTGCATGAACATGAGGTGGAACACTAGGGATGGTAGGACCTGCAAAAGGGGTATGTGGTGGATCACATGGAATCCCAAACTCAACATGTAGTATCACAACATCATCTTCAGCAATATCAATCACAGTATCACCACTTGGCTGCCTTTGCTTTGCTTTATCAACCTTTCTTTGGCTTGCGGGCTGCTCAAGAGTTTTCCCACTTCTTAGAACTGTCACAACACTACCTTTCTCATGGTGGAGAGGGGGAGCATGTTGTGGCTAGTGAGGAGGTGGAGGTGACACTTGGGGTTGAAATTGAGGTGGGGAAGAGAATCAAGGGGGAGGAGAGAATTGCGGTTGGAAAGTGAAGTTTTGGGAAATTTGAGGTGAGGGAGGTGGTGGAGGAGTGTAAGGCTTGGAATAGCCTTGGAAGGAGTGAATGATATGAACTTGCATGGGGTGGACTATAGAAAATGTGGGAAGAAGGCATAGGTCCACTTACTCCATGGTGGCTCATCATGGGTTTTGAAGACAATTTTTCTTCTTGGAGAGCGATTATGGAAGATAGTTTCTCTATTCTCTCTTCTAACCTTGCAACATCTCTTTGAACATCATCAAATACCTTCAACCTAGAGAGAACCTCTTCCTCAAACCTTGAGCTATATGTGGGACTTTGTGGTTCTTGGTAGATATAGGAGTGAGGTGTCTTCTTTTCTTCCCCATAGAACTCAATAGCATTGATCAAATGACAAGCAGGTTTGGTCACTTGGTTTCTCATGAAGCTCACTCTTTCACCAAACATTTTCATCAATTATAGGCTTGAATCATTGTGAGTTGGAGATGTCACACTAAAAGATAGGTCACTACCACTAACCATACTAGAAGCTTTCATCCTTGAACTTTCTACCAAACTCTCAAACAATGACCATGTCTCCTCAGGTGGTTTAGCCATAAAAACTCCCCCACAAGAAGAATCCATTGTAGCTTGACTTGCATGAGATAGATCGAAGTAGAAGGATTGAACTAGCTGCCACAAAGGGATCTCATGATGTGGACATTCTCTCAACATCTTTTGAAATCTCTCCCAAGCCTCGTGGAATCACTCATTAACTATTTGACTAAAACTTGCTATGGCACGCCTCATTTGTGTTAGCTTTGCTATAGAGTATAATTTCCTCAAGAAAGCATTTTTCATCTCTCCCCAACTCATGATGTCCTTTCTTGAATATACCACTCTTTGGCTTTGTCTTTGTCTTTGAGGGAGAAGGAGAACAAAGTCAACCTGATTGTATCATCCCTATCCGTCGACGTCCTGAATGTGGAGCATACTTCAAGAAAGGAGTCCAAGTGCTTGTAGGGGTTTTCACTCTCTGAGTCAAAGAAGATGGGCAAGAGTCCAATAAGACCTGGAGGGATGGATAATTGATCCCCTGGCATCTGATCAACCCTACTAGCAATTGGTGATTTGTAGTTGCTAGGCATGAAGTAGTCTTGAAGTGGCTTGTGAAGTGCATTTTGGTCTTCCATCTTGTTTCCTCCCAAATGGCTTGTCACGTGCACAAAGCACAACCAAACAAAAGAAAACAAGTTAGTAAACTAATATACACAAAGAATGCAAAGAATAATGAATAAATAAAAGCAACGATGAGGGCAGTAGGAAAAGTCAAAGAAAAACTAACTAGCTAGACTGAGCGCCTCTAATCCCCGGCAACGGCACCAGAAAGCTTGGTGCGCTCCCACCAATGGTGTTACACACTACTCAATTGGAGTTTGAATAGATGCAACCCCACATACGGAAGCACATGGTGGATTCACTTTTTATATTTATAAAACCTAACTCAACACCTACTCAGACTAAAACAACTACACCCACAAGTGCACGGGGTCGTGTCGTAGTATCGAAAGATGGCAAGTATAGGGTCGATCCACATGGAGAAGAGGGGGCACTAGAGCTAGGTTTAGTTTTGCTAGGTTCCTACTGTGGAGACTAGGGTTAATGGTTTGAAGGTTGTTTTTATTATTAAACTATTATGAACAAACAAACAATTAAAGGCAATGATGATATCTAAGTTAACCCTAAGCTAGAGTAAGGCTAACATGCAAGAAAGGATTAAGCTAGGTATGAAAAGGAAAATTACACTAAGGCAAGCAAGAGGGAAGCAAAAGAGCAATTAAAGAGATAAACTAACATGAACAAGACAAGAGCAAAGCATGAAGCTAACTACGCAAGGAATGATTAGCTAACTAAGTTGAGCAAGCACAAAACTAGGATTTTAAGCAATAAAGAGAGGTATGGGTTGTTTAGGGGTATGAACTTATCACTTAAGTTGGGGGGTGACGTATGAACATTATGATTCCATTTAGATTATCCAAACCAAACAACAAGTTAGAGTCTAATGAATTAACCTAAGCTACTAACTGGCCATGGATATGCTAGGTTGTGTATAGCGGAACTAGTCCCTAACACCCCCTACTACCCTTACGAGGCTCAATTGGGTTAGGGATTAGGTTCAATTCAATTAGAGTCTAATCAAGTCTAGGTTTCTAGATTAGGCATTCCTAGGGAAATTAGGGGCTGAGGGTAGTAATGGGGAGGTGAAATTAGGGTTTTGGACCCCAATTCCCCAACATTTTAGCCTTGAGAAGGCTCCATGATAATTGCATTAGAATTATCCAATCTAGGTACTTAAATCTCTCACTTAGGTTTAGGGAGATTCATTAGGATATAGGAAGGTGGGAGGCAACCTAGGGATCCAAGAATTGGACCTAGGGGCAAATCCCAAAATTCACACATATAAGCAATTTGCCTAAATTCGTAGGTGATTTCACATACAAACCAACAAGCAATTTATGGAGAATGAGATGCAAATAGAATATAATAATTAACAAATGGAATTACAAAGTTTACATATCATTCCCCCCTCCCAACATGGTATCAAAGTAACATAATTTTCCCCAAACAGCCCACCCAAGGGGTCCTAGCTACTCATGGAAATGGAAAATACAAAAAGAAAAGAGAAAGAGGTAGAAGAATCCATGGAGTTGGATGTAGATGAAAGAATACTCCTCTCCAATTGCTGCAAGATGACCTCCTCTCTCCTCCAAGGTGCAAGGGTGTGGAATGAAGGGGATTATGGGTAGGAACTAGTATAAACTAGTGTTTTTGTGGTGGAAATGGTGAAATGGAGTGGAATGGAGGTGGAAATGGAGTGGAATGGCTAAGGAGAAAAAATGGGGAGCTAGGAGGTTGTGGAAGGTAGCTAACCTCGTACCCCAGCCACCACCTAGGTATATATAGGTGTGGGGGGAGTACTAGGTCAAGTAGGGGCGAAATAGGTAAAGCAGTGAAAAATGGGTAGGTTTTGTGAGTAGCACAGCTGTGTTGGGTCACCAGGGCCATGGTGGGAAGGGGTGAGCACGACCATGGTAAACGGTCGTGTCAATTAAAATGGTCAAAAGTCAGGTTGGTGGTCAGTTTTGGGCTGAAACTGGCATGGTCGTGGTGGTCACCACGGCCGTGGTGGTCTGAGGGTAGCACGGTCGTGTTGGGTGGCACAGCCATGGTGGTCTAGGTGATGGTGGTCGTGGTGTTGTGCCACATCCGTTCTGCTTTCGTGTAGTACGGTCATACTGTGCAGCACGGCCATGGTGTCTGTCTCTGGCATGGCCATTCTTGGCTGCACGGTCGTGGTTCTTTTAACTTGACTTGGGGTCGAACCTGTTGATTTACAAGTGACCTAGCACGGTCGTTTTGTGGTACGACGGCTGTGTTGGGTCCTAGATTAGCACTTTGACTCTGCACTTTGAATTTTCTTGGACATCTTTGTTTTAATGGATCTTTGGCCACTAGGGGTAGGTTGAGGGAGCATCAAACTTCACTTTGGGCCTCTCCAAGAGTAGAGAAACCCTAGGATCACTCCTCTCTCTCTCTTCCATCAAGTGTGGTCCAAATGCCTGAAAAACATGCAAATAATGTCCATAAGTGCATTTTACACAAATAAGCATATTCAGATGAAAATCATGTAATCTAACCAGTATAGATGTGGTTGAAGAGCAATATAACACATGATGAAGCCGTAAAATAGGGCTGAATCAACCACCAACCCGATTAACTTATCTACTCTTTCTTTAGAGCATTTTTCCTTCCAACGAGTTTATCATTCAATGACCAATAGGCTTCTTCCTTCTCCAAGTACTTACCCACCCTTGTCAATGATCCTCTTCCTTTTCCAAGGTTTTGCTACTCTTTAGCCAAGAATCTTCCACCATTGACTTCACCTTCAATTAGGAGAAGCTTTTCACCAAGGGCCTCTTGTCCTTCATCTTCTCCTTAATTAATCCAGATAGACAATATTCAAGTTCATGAGATAGAGAGATTATAGGTAGGAAGGTGAAAGCCTCACAAGATAGACATGTAGGACTAGCTCTCTTACAAATTTCCTACTCACTCTAATGGATGCAACAAGTGATTAAGCTCATGCGATTGGATAGGGGCTCTTTGCGGCACTTTCTCTCTCAACTTGAAATTTGTAATGCTTGGCTAAATATGAAATGGAGCCGAAGGATCCTATTTATAGCTGATGATGCCAGTTGGATGTTATAATTAGATAGGATAAATATTATCCATTTTGGGAGAGATCAACAGATATATTTCACTTTTGGGCTCTCTCCAACATCTATTTTTTGCATAGCATAATTGGTGTCAGCCAAGATTGTAACTCAGCTGACATTTTCCTGGTCGAGTAGTAACTCGACCAAGAGTGATGCAAGTCAAGATCAATTTGTATGATAGAGAGTTATGTCTAGCTAAAAAATGGATCGGTCAAGATACCTATTGGTGAGAAATTTGGTTGACATAGGGTTTGGGAAGGGCAATGAACAATATTTTCAATCGAGTTATACCCAAGGGAACTTGACCAATTAGACATGCTAGTATGGGTATCCTAAGAAATTTCAAGTCAATATTAATCCAGCTTAATTAATTATGTTAGACATATGAGCTTAATTACTAGTCATACAATCAACACAAGTGGTTTACATCAAAGATCTAAGAATATATATATATATATATATATATATATATATATATAGTTCAGTCTTTATCTTTGTACATGGATGACTTGATTTTACCAAACTAGAGTTTGCAAGCTTAGGTGCATGGAGTATGTCTGCCTAATTTAATATCACACAAGAACACAAATGAGTGGATTTTAGTCATCATCAAACCAAGGGATTATTCAATTTAGACCTTGAGTCAATACAAATTATTAAACATATGGTTCATAGTGGGACAGATTCTAACAAAACATGAGAGAATGTTATCTAGACATGTAAATCACAAGGAAAATATAAATATTTATTGATTTTTTTTTACTTCAATTCATATAAGCCAGTTCATGTTGTATCCACATAATCGAAAACTAAGAGATGCTTTATCTTAATAGAAAATTAGTCCAATGAATATAAGTTCCATAAGTATATTTCATAATCACTAAGGCCTTTCTGATTAGAAACACTTCACTAGAAGGTTGAACTAGAGAATATAAAAAATCCTTCTTGACCTCAAAAAAGTAGAAAGGTAGTAACTTCATTGTAAGTCATTGTCTAAGTGGATCAAAGATCCATTGATGCACATGGACATGGACAAAACATTTTGACATGCATACATCACTTTTGAAGTGTAAATCATGGTACTTTATGTAGAGAAGATTAATGCTTTAAATCATGTATAGTCATCCTCATTGATTATGAGATTGCCCCACAACCTTATGAAGTCTTACATAGAGTTGATAAAATGATAAATGGGTTGCAACTATTTATGTTCACTATCCCATTGGATTTTTTGTTGTGTTCGTGTGCAAAAATGTCTCTCTTTTTTAAACCAAAACTATTCAGATCTACATATTTTAGTGGAGAAGGAATGAATGATTTTGAACTCAAAATGATCTTTGATGATGTGATAGCTAAGCTTTTTTTGTATATGGGTAAAAAGGTAAATCATTCATGAATTTGTCAAATGATTTCAACATAGTTAGATATGATTGAGAGTGTAAAATAGATAAGTACCCATAAAAATACCTTTCCATAAATTACTTACGTCAATCTCAATAGTGATCTAATTAGAGTTGGTGTGAAATAAATATCAACCTCAATTCTGATCTCAGTAAATTTGATGCAAAAACATTTGTTTTAACTTTAAATGTCTAACAACAAGGAGCAGGAACACACGATCAAAGGCTAATAGAGTTTTTTATTACAAGACCTTCATTGGTCCTTCTCCCATAGTCCATTCAAAGATTGTATAAATAATCCAAAGTGAACACTCTACATTGAGAAAAAACATGATCTTATCAATTTATGTTAGTATCTCACCTTGATACTGCTAAATCAAGAAAAAAACATGATCCTATCAATGTAAGTTAATACTTACACTAAATAAAAGGGTTATTAAGATGGTGTATAATATATTAGAGGATGACATGGATAATAATCCTATGCTTTTATTTATCCAATAGCTATGTCGTCAAAGAACCTTTAAGAATGGAATCACCAAATAGTAGTTTTTTATTTCTATCAGTGCTCAATATCTCTCAAAGAAGGATTTTGTTCTCAAAAGTTATTTACATAGGCAATAGTGTTAATAAATTGAGGTGGATATGTAATGATGCTTTGTAAAACTAAAGGTGTGAGATTTGTCTTGGAATATCTCATTAAGACAACAATCTGTCGAATAAGGACTACGTAACAAAGATTACAAACTCATATTATCTAAATTTTATTACTTTCAATATGAATGGGCACCCACTCAAGAATAAAGATAAAGAGGAAGATAATCACAGAATAGAGTTACAAACCTTATACTTAACTTTCTATCTTCACTACACCAGACACACACATGTGTTGTGACGTCCCCAAATTTTGATTTCTCCAAACCCTATTGGGAATGAGATGTCAGAATCCAAAAACATCATCGAATTATATCAGAGAGTGATGCGGAAGCGACATACGCATACATGAACATACAACATAACATACACCATAAAAGTCTCAACATTAAACATGTATATATTACAAATTGACTTATTACAACATGAGTGACAATTACATATTGAAAGGATATTTTACATAAGTCGGAACATGTATGCTAGGATCTTAACACAATAGGTACAACCTGTACAACTTGCTCACATCCTGTACTTTTATCCCATGCTAGCTCTGAACCTAAAACATACAGGAAACAATGAATCAACACACAAGGTTTCGAGTACATGGGTAGAAAGATACATATATTCATGGTCTTCATAATTTTGAAAAGATTTGCAAAAAGAAAGAAGGAAGATCATAGAAAACATTTATTGATTAAGTGAAATACAACATTTTTTATTCATTTTTCCAGATGAGTTCCATTATCAAGGTGGACTAGTACCAAAACATATATATTGGGCCCATCCACGTGTACCGATTACTCTAGGGAAACTCCCCGTACACCGTGTGCTCAAGGGAGGTGTACTAGTCAACATTAATCCATTCCCTCATAAGGGGGATAATGATCACTTTAAATAACTACAAAACATCTACATCATTTGTATTTTCAAGTGATAAAACATCGAGTACTATATAGTGCTACTACATCCAATATTTGCAAATAGAAGAGAACATACATACATATCATGATTGCAACCAAGAAAACCATAGTCATATACTTCAATAAAAACCCACGTACCTGAGTTTAGAGATTCCTATATATATTATGGATCATCTACATCTCTAGTCATCACCTGATTAATAGCAATTAATCATCATTAATAAATGTTCATCATATTCTAGGTATTTTAGGTCCAAATTAGGATTTGGCCAAAACTAGGTTCCATCTAATATTAGGATGGTATCTGATATTTTTCTACTGATCATGCAGTCATTTTAGAGGTCTGGTCCAAAATTCATATTTTTTTGATGATGGGTCTATTTTATAGAATTAATATGAGGTTTAAAGCATCTAATTAGTCATTAATGAGAAAAAGACCTATTATTTATGTATATTACTCAGATCAGAGTTCAAAGTTGGACTTAAATCATCCTTAGGGTTCTAGGAGAATTTTATGAAAATTAATATCAACTGGATATTATTTTTTATATTTAATGAACCTTAAAAAGGAGAATCATATTCTAAATTAAATATCATCATTGATAGTGGTTCAAGGGTCTAATCTAGGAGTCTAGTATTAAAGTGTACATTTTTCTGAGTCTAGGGATATTTTTGGTGGATTTATTGGGTACTAGAGCTGTTTTTAGTGGCATTCCTAAGATTGTGCCATTTTCTGAAAAGCAAAAATAGATTACCTTGCGTCGTGGGGCCCAGGGCCTGAGGTGGCGCTCCAGTTATGGCCCACGCTGGCCTTTAGTGTGAGGTGTGAATCAACAACCTAATTTATCTTGGCGCGGTCGATTCAATGACTGGACCGACTTTCAGGTTGGGTTGTCAAAAGATCTGTCGGACTCCTTCTTCCTATTCCCTAGGACGTGTGTTTCTCTGTGCTTCTACTCCAGAATGAGCACCGTCGCGTGAGGGGAGCAGCCGCTGTGAGGGAAGCACACGCACCGCCGTAGGAGATGGAACTGCGGTAAGGAGTTAGAGCTTGATTCAGGCTGGATTGCACTGACTCTCTCTTCGTGCGTGGGGAAGCGCTGATCGGGACTGTTGTTCCTGCTTCAGCCACCGGTTTCCAAGGCCAACCTGGTCGAGGGTGTGTAGGGATCTGGTGACAGGAGAGGGCTCAACGTTCCCTTACACGGGCGTCATCACACTGGGAGATGTCGACGTGCCTTTTCCTCCTACAAGGTGGATAGCCTTGAGGTCATATTAGCTCTATAGATCCAGCATCGGTGTGAGGGATGAAATCCAGGGAGAAATCCTAGTGAACAATCAAGTATCCCCGACGCTCATGGAGAAATGAGACATCCATCAGAGGACTACCACAGACTCAGAATTGAGGCATCTGAATTTTGCAAATATATGTTTAGGGTGATCCCCTACTACATCTTTTTCCTCCTAAGCCTGTTTGTCTCGTCCTGGCTGCCAGTGTCGATATGGTCGTGGTCGTAAGGGTACCTGCTAACCGGTCCTTGGGTTCGGCATCTCTGGCCGGTGGTGGTGACCTCACCCTACAACGGCCTCGATGACCCACATGCTGCAACCAAAGCAGGTGAATCGTGTCGTCCAGGTTGGGTGGACGAGTTCTAGGGCCAACGACAACAAGGGGATGGATTCTTCAGCCACAGTCCAGCATGCACCTGAATATTGCCTCCATATCTAGGATCAGTTGCTGCTTGTAGCGATGGAGAAAAGAAGGAGGAGGAGGTCAAGCTGGTAGCCAAGGGTCTTGGTGTGCGCGTTCAGGATCCTCCTGGTAGCCTCGTGGAACTCCTCCCTATTGTGGCATACCCAATCAAGAGGCATGTATAACAAGCTACGTGATTCTATTTATTGCTTCCTATCCTAATGATATCTGGCACAGGAGGTTGCTGAGATCTGAAAATGTCGACCACTACAACCAATCTAGCCGATAATGTGTGCACTAAGTATAATCACGAGAGCCACCTCACCATGGTTAAACTATAAATTCCCGATATACTTCTATTTTGATGATTCCATAACTTGTAAATCACCAACAAAAGAAAAAAATGATCGTGGGTAGTTCCCCAGTAACCTAGCACGTGTCTCACCAACATACCTAAAGATCTAAATAACATACTAAAGAAAAACTCCTAGGTATGCCCATTCTCCCATGGTATTTCAATATCAACAAAATCTTGAGGCCTAAACTCCATCATATGATCATGTAAATAAATTCTTAAATTAACCTTATAAATGTGTATCAACTTCAACTAAAATTTAATTGATCATTGAATCTTCATCAACTAAATTCCAACAGACTTTTTATGATTGTCATAACCTTGTTGTTCGTCAAATTTTCATTTGAGTTCATCGAGACTATTAAATAGGATCCCTTAGCCTCATAAGTACCCAAATGATAATGAATGTGTATAAATCTCATCAGCATATATTCATGATCTTAGATAAAACCCTTTTATAACAATTAGGTATCCATCCATACATCTAGATCAAAATATCATATATGAATCTTACATAATTTGAATATTGAGAATCCAAAAATCTAGGTTATCACATTCACCCCACCTTATATGGAATTTCGTCCTCAAAATTTAACTGGTCACATACTTAAGGTGATATCAAGGGGTCCTACTTCATATAGGTCACCATTTCTAGCTTCCAAAGTTCTCATGGTTCTAGATGTAACCCAAGCTGACATATTAGGTTCTCTATCATCTAGGGTATACCCATCCCACCTTATATAGGTGGAAGCATCATTTTCTTATAGAAGTTGTAGCATCACTTAGTGCTTAGGCATCAGATGACATTCTTATATTATAGGGTTTAAATCTGTATAGTCCCTTAAGGGTAAGGATTTTATTCATAAATATGGAGTCAAGGAGGCATTGTTTAAGGTTTTAGATTTCACCCTACGAAATCATGCAAGGTAAAGTCAAGCTCATGCCATTATTTACTTGAAATATCACACTTAATATCATTAGTGTTGTCTATGATCAACATGACCCTTGGATTTCATCGTGAGAGGGTATTATTTTTCATATATATATATACACATTAGGGTTTCACCTTTTGGTATGAGAGGCATTTTCAAACTAGAAGCATAGATTTGAGAAGATTTGAGGTGAAGAACTATTTTGTTATCATGTAACCTATGATCCAAAGATATCTTTATTTCAAGATCATGATTTCAGATTTATATGTCTCATGTATGATATGAATGGAAAGAGAATATACTAAGTCAATCTTATCATGATTTCAAACTTGGATATTACATGTATGACATAGGAAGGGAATATAAAATAGGTCAAGCTTCTATGAGTGACTCCTCATGTATAATCATCTATGTAGCTCAAGTGAGGTTTCTAACATCATATATTAAGAAAGAGAAGGGGAAGGAATAATATTTATGAGTATCTTATGCACAAAGCATTTTACTCTCGTAACCACAGTTCATATATCACCTCACTTGTAGCTAATGATGAGATTCATAAACATATGTCACTCAAACTAGGACCTAACTCAAATAAAAGGATTGACTTTTCATTATGAGTCACCTACCCATAATTTTTTTAAAACCCAACTCTTCCATATGGGATTAAATCATGCAAAAGGACTCAGCTCATCTACTCAAGAGTAACCCAGCTTAGCACACATCTTTTCACATATATCTCATATTTTTTATATATTGTAGGATAGGTCCTATGACCCTCCCCTTGTGGGTCTCACTCTCTTTGGAGTTCACCACATATCTTGTCCTAACACTGGAGGTCCTCCTTTGTAAAAGAGCTTTAGGGTCATGCATATTCAACTTTATCTTAAACTTAGCTCATCTTAAGTGGGGAAACCTACATACTTTCATTATCAAGACTTAGCCCATATTTCTTTGAAATGGATCGGAACTCATATACAACTTGAACCAATATAACACAACATATATCATCAGTATCAAACTTATATTAATCATCCTTGCTTATATCATCTATCAATATATTTTCTACTCTAACTTTCAAACATCTGATAATGCTATAGACATCTAATCTAGACTACTCTCTCTTCTATACTGATGTCACTCCTTTTCACTTAGGTTGCATGAACACTAACTACTCTCCAGTGTGAGGGACACATTTTTATATTTACATATATATAATAAAATATTATATAATTTTTCTTCGAGAAAGAAGACGTCAGAGAAAACTGTCGAGGCTCGAGCCGATTGGAAAACAAAACCAAATCAGCAAAATTGAGTGTCCCATACATAGTAGATAGTCTAGTGCTATGCCACCTAGTGAAATGGTGACCATTGCCTTTTTTGAGAGCCATAAGCAGTGTCCGTGTTATGAAAGAGAGGAGTGGAGCGGAGCGGAGCGAAACCCTAGGCTGATCTGATCTACCGTTGACGGCGGCCGCCGTCAACACCCCTCCGGTTGGACACTCCGTCCAATCGGAGTCCACCCAGATCAGCATATCCCTCTCCCCCTCCTTTTTTGTCCTGGCAAGATGTTGTCGTCACCGCTCTTACGGAGGGTAACGGGGCAGAGCGTTAGATATCGGAGGGCGCAAAGTGTGGTGGCAGAACGGCGTGACACTTTTGCAGCCACTGCATTTCCAACCGATGCGGTGATTCCTGATATCAGAAACATACTTAGATCTCCCTCACGGCAGACACCGATTGTGGATGAACAGCCCATGAATAACAAGGCGTCATCTATGGGGATAGAGCAGTCTCATGGAGACGTCAGTTCGATGGCGGAGAACGTAGAAAGGGAGAGTGATCACCCAGCGAACCCTCCAATCGGTTCAGACCCTACCGATGAGGCTACGATCCACACGCAGACGGGTAATGGGACCCAAACGGTGCCGAGCGGGGTTGATCAGGTGGTCGATGAACCCAGTCCTAATACACCACGAATTACCGCTGCCGGAGAGCAGGACAACACGAAGAAGAAAGGATCCATCTATGGTATACCAAAGGACACATGCTACAACTGCATGACCAAAGGGCATTGGCAATCCCAGTGTACTCGCCGACGGGTGTGTTATAAGTGCCACAAACCGGGACATGAAGCTCGACGTTGCAGCGTCGCTGTGGTGCATACATCGCCAGATTTAACCTCCAAACAAGCTTTCTCTCCATTGCCGACAGGCATCCCGGCACGTGGAGGTCCGCAGCACATAGCAAAGCGTATAGGAGTTGATCTTGGCACAGATGACCAGTTGTGCAGGGATAGGTTGTCATCACTGTTACAGGCGGTGGAAATCTCGTGGCAACCGAGGGTGCGATGGGAAGAGATGGTGGAACCAATACAGAGAAGATGGCCACATGCCATTGATTTCTACCGTTTTGCTCAGACAAATGCAATAATTTTTTTCAATTCGGTGGAGGAAGTGATATCAGCAGCAAAGGAAGGCATCAAAGACTCGTGGGGTGAATACGTTTCCGCCACCACCATGGAGGATGGACAAGCTTGTCAGATCCGGGAGCGATACTGGTTTTGGCTCACTGGAGTCCCTATCATCTACAGAGATAGAGATTCTATAGAGAAGATAGCAACGGCATTCGGGAAACTAAGGAGCGTCTCAACATGGAAGAAACAGGAACATGAGGTCTTGGGAGTTCTAGTGGAGATGGAAGCGTTTGCTGAAGATATTCCACAATTCATTAACTTGGATTATGGGAACCGTAGATCACTGATCAAGATTCAGATGGTGGCAAGAGGTATGTTATCATCCACGGAGGTACATATGACAGAGGAAGGTAGAGATCTGGGAATTCCGATGGAAGTCGTCAATGAGCGGATGCCATCTGAAAGTCGGCTAACTAACCCTAATATCCATCAATGCTGGGAGAGGAGGCTCGAAGAAGGACAGGGGAGCCATAGTCAGTCTGGGACTGACGGAGATACTGACAACCTGCCTTCGGGACATACTTCCAGGGAGGATGGGAGAATAGTAACGAACCACGAGGGACAAAGAATGTCTCTCAGAAACAGAAGACTGGAGGAATTCCTTGCGTTTGAACCACGGGAAGCACCTGAGAGAAGATGGGGACGTTCTAGGTTCACGTCGAAAGAAGCGGTAAGGAATTGGGAAGGCCAGACTGATAGGAGGAGATATAGAAGAAGCAATCAAAGACGATCAGTTGATGATGAACGATGGATATCTGATGATGAGTTCAGCGAAGGTGGAAGACATAGCTTCTGATTGAGAAGCCTGTTGGTAGCATGGGTTATCTTTGTCTTTGAATGGACTGGAAAGCCTTGTTTTGGAATATAAGAGGTGCGGCGAACAATCCTACTAGACGAGTTTTGGGGAATCTTTGTAGGAGGCACAAACCGGATATTGTATGTTTGATGGAACCTTTTTTACATGCTGAAAGGGCGGAGGAGCTATTAGACATTGTCAGACTGGACTGGTCAGGGGATAACGAAGCTGATCGAGGAAAGGCTTGGATGTTCGTGGATGGGAGATACGACCCACAAGTGGTGTGCAGTCACCGGCAACATCTCACCGTCCGCCTTACTGAGCCGGCGGGGACTCATGTATACGTTACTGGAGTCTACGCCAGTTGTGATACACACAAATGTAGAGAGTTATGGGAATCTCTTATCTTACTGTCACATACGATTGGAGATACCAAATGGCAGATAGAAGGAGATTTCAATGTTGTTCGGAGAGCGGAGGAAAAAAGAGGGGATACACCCCCTGGGCAGGTTGATATGGCAGACTTTAATAACTTCATTGCTGATGCTAGTTTGACAGAAGCTTCTTTTGATGGTAGTAAGTTCACGTGGGTGAATAAGCAGTACCAAACGCCTACCACATGGGAAAGATTGGATCGGGTGTTGTTTAACACAGCATGGACTGATGATTTTCTGGCTTCTAGCTCATCTCACCTCACAAGATATCGCATTTCTGATCACTGTCCGATCATCTCTTGGGCGAAGGGGATAGTGTCGCATAAACAACCTTCTCCTTTTGTGTTCCAGTCAGCCTGGCTTATGGACTCTAGATGTCGTGCAGTAATAGAGGATACCTGGGCAACGCCAATCTATGGACATTCTTCTTTCGTTTTTTATGAGAAGATGAAGTTGACAAGGAGAGCGTTGCGTAGATGGAATAAGGAGGTTTTTGGATACATCAGCCAGAAGAAGAAGGATTTGGAGGATGTGGTTCATATCACACAGATAGCGTTCGATGAAAATCCAAGACAAACTAATGAAGATCTGTTGATACAAGCTGAGCGGGAACTGCAGATCATTCTTGATCAGGAGGAGACGATGTGGAAGGAAAAATCCAAAATTTCTTGGTTGCAAGAAGGGGAGCGTAATACCAGATTTTATCATTCCACTGTGAAATATAGGAGGAAGATAAGAAAGATTTTACAGTTGATTACTTCTGATGGCTCTGTGATTGAAGACCCTAAAGACATTGCAAAAGAAGCAGCGGCCCATGTTCGATCCTTACAAGAGGAAGACACGGTGACTGATAATGAGTTGTTAGAATCATTTCTGCAAGGGATTCCGGAGCTGGTTTCCCTTGAAGATAATTTCTACCTCACTGTTGTTCCGACTGAGAAGGAGATTTGTGACACTATGAAAGGGATGGACGCTCACACAGCGCCAGGTCCGGATGGGTTTACTTATTCTTTCTTCTCGCAGATGTGGGACTGTATTAGTGCTGATTTTATGAACCTGGTGGGGGATTTTTTCCGGAGAAATGCTTGTCACAGAAGCCTTTTTTGCTGTCGTACTGTTTTACTTCCAAAAAATGATACACCAAAGGACTTATCCAAAGATTTTTGTCCGATTTCGATTGAGAACTTGGCGTTGAGAATAATTGCTAGAACCATAAACAATAGAATGGCAGTGCTGTTACCGAAAATTATCTCACCATATCAAGGGGCTTTTGTGAAGAATAGAGACATATCTCATCATATTCGGCTGCTACAAGAACTAGCTCATGATATCAAACAAGGCCCGAATCAACAGAACCTTATTGCTAAACTCGACATGTCGAAGGCATATGATCGAGTAGTATGGGAGGTCCTGGAGAAAGTTATGAGAAGGTATGGTTTTATCCAAGACTCTATAGAGTTATGCACTAGTTTTTTCAAAGAAGCTTGGACGACTGTTACCATTGGGGACTACACAGAGGGTTTTTTCCCTTTCCGGAAAGGTCTTAAACAAGGTAACGCTTTATCACCTTCGTTGTTCATCATCTTCGAGGACATGCTTGCGAGGAGGTTGGTACACTTACAGGAAGAAGCTGTGATCGATGCTTTCTATACTAGAGGGGGAGGTATATCTCCGCCGGTTTTGATGTATGCTGATGATATAGTCCTTTTACTTGCCACGTCTAATGGGTCAGCGGAGATTGTTAGACAGATTATACAAGAATATGAAATGGCAACTGGGCAAAAGCTTAACAGAAGCAAATCCATGTGTATTCTTGGTAGCACAGATGTTTCGGTGAGGAGTAGAACTGCAGCGGAGCTCGGAATTGATCACATCTCAGATTCTATGACTTATCTGGGCGTACCGATATCAGTGGGGAGGGTGAAGAAGCAAGATTTTGAATTCTTAACTCTTAACATCCAGAAGAGGATAGCATCGTGGAAAGCAAGTATTCTGTCTTTTGCTGGTAGAAAACTGCTGATTAAACATGTTTTATCTAGCACAGCGATACACACCTCATCGGCGGCAGGGATTCCCATCTCAATCTGTAATTGCTTGGAAAGGATGATGTCTCGTTTCTTATGGGCCGACAGAGATAACCACACCAGACGAGCATGGGTGGCATGGGATAGAGTATCATCATCCACGGAGTCAGGAGGTTTGGGTTTTATTTCCCTACAGATGCTTAACAAAGCCTTTCTAGCGAAGGCGTGTTGGGAGGTGATCACTGGAAAATCATTGTGGGCGAATTTTTGCAGGAAGAAGTATGCATCGAACTTCAGGAATGTTTCTGGTTTGTATCCGCCAATGTTGAATAAGGGGGCTTCAGCGTCCCCGCAATGGAAAAAGATGTGGGATATGTTCCCAATGGTCTTTCCTAGATGGAGGTGGTTAGTCGGTAAAGGCGACCTACAGTTTCGGGACTCCTTATGGTGCGAGCGTAGGATGTTTGATCATGCTCTTCATAGGACGGACAGGAATATGAATTTCATGGTTAAAGATTTTTGGGAGGAGGAGAATGGGTGGGATTGGCAGGCGTTGAGTATGATTATTGATGAGGAGGGCATGGAGGCAATCAAGAGAGCTAGTTTGTTCCTTTCAGAAGAAGAAGATAGAATCATATGGACGTTAACGGAGAGTGGCCAGTTTGATATAAAATCGGTGAAGAAGCTTCTTCAACATCCTACCAATACGGGTGTTGTTACAAACTTAGACAATTTGTGGAAGTTAGATTGTCCACGTGCTAGTGCTGTGATCTGGAAGATGATGCATAGAGCTATACCAACAGATGACAACATTGTCCGATGTCACATCCAGCTCGCGTCAAGATGTTCATGTTGTGAGAACCCTGAATCGGAGAGTCTACACCACTTGGTTTTTGAGATTCAGATAGCAACGACTCTATGGAAACGATATGAGATTCTGATTCAAGAACCTGCCCCACATGATATCGGGTCTTTAATCTCCTGTTGTGGACATACTTCAACATCCTCCGTTAGAAGATGGATGGGGAGTCGGCTAGCTGCGATTATCATGGAAAGCATATGGAGACTAAGATGTTCGGCCAGGTTCGGAAATATCAAGAGGAACTTAGACGTTGAGTGGGAATATCTGATATATAGGATTAATGGTCTGATGCAGAAGCGGAGCTTCACTCCAAACGAACAGCCGGAGTTTTACAAGGAGCTAGAAAAATTCGGAGTGAAGGAGCCAAGATGGCGACTTAGAAAGATTAATATCATTCGCTGGAATCCACCGGACATAAATAACCTGAAGCTGAATATCACAATAGGAAGAGCGGTTGACCCGGAGGGACATTCCCGTCGTTGGGCTGCAGGTCTGGTTAGAAATAGAAGGGGGCAGGTTATGGTGGCATTCAGATCGTGGCTGCAAGCGGAGGCTTATACTTTAGCCTATATCCAGGCGTGTATAGTCGGGCTCAAGATAGCAGAAGACAAATTCCTTAAGATTACTTATATGGAGATTGATGATCATCAGACCTATGATATTTTATGGGGAGAAGCCGATGAACCGTGGAGAGTTTCTCATATCATTAGGGAGTTAAGAAGGAAGCTGATAGAAGATGACATCAATGGTGGGTTGGTACACAAAGTGATCAACTCCATCCCGAGGGAGTTGGGAAATTGGGGAAAAGATTTGGAGGATGTGTTTATCTGCTCGATTCCTAAACAGTTGCCTATTAAAGTTAAGGGTATGCTGATGATGGAGAGACGCAATATACCTTACATCCAGGTTGATAAGGGGACCAGATAAGTTGGGTTTTTTTCTTCTTCTTTTGTGTTCGGTGTTTGTTGGAAAGGGGGTGTTCTATGTGTTTTTGGGGGTTTTTTCAAGGGAGGATACCTGCGTGTATATGAGCAGGAGATGTACATGTTTGGAGATTTAGCCTACACGGGGAGGGTAGGATGAATAAAAATACCTCCCGGCTTAATTTTAAAAAAAAAAGATGTAGACCAGTGTAGCTACCCAATACATATGAGCTCTGTATGGAAAGGGTTTCAGACACTTGTCTAAACCTAGTTCTCGAACATCTAGGTTCTAACCTAGAGGCTAAGTCAAACATAGTTCATGTAGAACAACTTGTTATGTCTTTAGGGTTTAAAGTGAAAGGTGAAATAGTTTTATGTTTCATGGTGAGAAATTAAATGGATTATTAACTACTGCTAAAGTAGGGTTAACAGTTGGAAAAGTGGTTATAATCATAATCATTAAAGCGTTGTGAAAGTGGGCTTACCATTACAAAGTGTATATTTATAAATAGTCCTTATTCTTTGGTATCTTATATTAATTATGTGAAACTAGATCTCTAAGTAGGCTAATTAGTGTACTATGCTAAAAAAGAGGGTAGTACAAGCTACATATACTAGATCAAAAGAAACAAAATAAAGTTATGTTTTTCTGATAGAATGCATGTATATGTTGATATTGTGGTAAAACTAGTGCTCTAAAGAATCCATCCATCTGACCTTTCACCAACTTTACTTTCTACACTTCTAATTATTGTTCTTAGTTTTTAGTCACTAAGGAAACTTAGTCATTTGGCTTAGCTAATCTATTTCGATCAGTAGTAGATTTAGCTGTCACAATTCATGAGTTTGATATTTGGGACATTTTGAGTCCCTTTATTACTTTGAAACATGCACATGTGTTTAGCACACACATTTAAGTTTATTCAATTACTACGAGGAACCCTACAGCACAAATAAATATCATATTCAAGTGGGTTACCATCATAAATATTATGGGAGTACAATGACGAGCCTTATTATGAAAACCAATATTTACATGAATCATATATGAGATTCAATGTCATTGATAAGATCCTAGATTACCAACAAATGATGCTAACTGAGAAAGTAATTAAGGGCAAGAAACCTGAGGCACGTCTGGCGTAGTTGAAGGAACATCCCTCCTTACGATCTAAGGATTTTGAGGCTCATCTAGAAAGTTTCCTAGATAAAAGAAGCATCCGACAATCATGATCACTAATGAGGATCATACTAATTTAATGGTAGCCTCACATAATGAGGAAGATGATCTATAATTTGACATGTATACTAAATCCATAATTTGTTGCATTAGGGCCTTGAAACAATAATTTGAAGGAAGATGGTAGGAGAATGACTATTGCACAACAACATAATCCCATTCTCTACAACTTATCCCGCTTTTAGTCCCAATTTCAGATATATACAATGATCAATCAACTATGGTTGAGCCTATTCTGGACAATAAACCACCAACCTCCAATACATACTTTATGAATTCTAACGAATAGAAACTTCTGTAGTGAGATCCTTACACTCCGCCACAACCCAAATTTATTACATAAATGGTTGTTCTAGATGGGGAGCCACAACCTATAGAAGAAATTAACATGACTTCACTATTTGACTATGAAGATGATAGTTTTGTTCCTAATCTTCTTAAACCCACAAATGAATGTGGTACATATTGCATGGAGGAACTTGAGTAGCATATAGAGCCAGCAATGAACCCCATTGTCCCCATTGACCAGGAGGATACACAATCATATAAAATATATATCATGATAATTTTACTTTTGGTGTAACATCTACCCCTAGAAACCTAGACTTGTCTAGTCTTATTAGAATTACACCTATCCCTCAACTATAAGCTTAGGGTAAATTCACATAACACTTATCTTGTTGTTTTGTTTGGCAATATAGATTGAAAATATAAGACGTGCATGCTATTTTAACCCCCAACTTGGATTTTGGCGACATTCCCCCAAACGACCCACTCTCCCCATTAATTTCTAAAACCCATCTTATTCTCTTAGCTTGTTAATGGTAGTTTAGTTAATTTCTTTTATTGCCTCTTAGTCGGTTGCTTAGGTTAGGATAGTTAGGCCTTTCTTGAGTAGTTAGTGCTCTTTTGAGCTTGCTAGCGTTACTCTTGCTAGTTAGTGATAACCTAGGTCATTAATTGATCTAGTGATTAACTTGTCTCTTTAGTGTTAACTTGGATTGCTAGTGTAACTTAGTTTTAGTTTCTTGCTCCTATCTAGTTACTTGCCTTGTCTACTAGTTAGCATTTCTTGTTTAGGTTTAATTGAGGGTTTCTTATAGTCTAGTTTCACTTCTTACTTTTAATTACTTGCTTCATTAGTATAATCAATCAAATCACCATCAAACCCTAACAACCTTACTCCCCTCATTTGGAATGTATCTTACCCTAACTTAGCTCTAGTTCCCCCTCTCTTCCAGTGGATCGACCCCTCACTTGCTACTCACCTATACTATAATACAATCATGTATGCATGAGCCCCACTTTTGTGATAGTTAACAAACCATGATAAACTTACAATGATCAACCATAACTAAAACAATTAGAATTTTATGTTATCAAAATATAAAGTAAATATTATAATTGGATTAGGATATAAACATGCACATAGATAAAACCAAGCTATTTGTGGGTACAAAAAATGAGGGTTTAGCCCCTCATTCTCAATAATGAATTAGAATAAGGGATGAAGAAGAAAAACCTCATAGAAAAGTCCTTAAAGGATAATCTGGATTCTTCATCTTCTCCTTCTTTGACTCTAGTTTCTCTAAGGATGGCCATCGGAATGACCTCCATATGAGATGTCCCAAATGGAATGTCTTTGCCACATGTAAGATGCCTTGATCCCAGGAAAGATGCATCCAACTGGCCGTCCTCCTTTGGTCTACAAAGGGAAAATTAGGACACTTCTTGGATGTGGACCGTCAGATGTGCCTTGTCTTGATCAAGTCAATTAAAAAAATGTTAGTGCCACTGAGTGAAGTCGGTGCCACCGACTCCTTCTTTATTTCCCTTAGGCCTTGAATTCTTGGTTCCTTTGACTTGGATGCATTTTAACTCCTCCCTCCTCCTTCTCGATCCTTCTTTGTCTTGATGTTAGTCAACATCGTATTCATGTCAGTGACACTGACATAAGTCATTGGTACCGTCTTTGTTCTATTTTAATTTAGTCGAGTCTGCAACTAAAACAACAATATGTTAGGAAAGTAATAAAATAAAGAAAATTTGGCCTAAATACATGTAAATTGAGTACTACTCATGCATAAGGGATATTTTAGAAAATTTTGGCAAAATGTTCATAAAACACTTGAATATAAGAGAAAGCATCCTTAAATCATGCCTAAATAAGCCCTATTTTTTCTAGAGAAATCATGTACATCAAATCCCCTGAGCTTGAATGTTTCTTTCCCTCAAGAAACTCTGATTTGGATTTGGTTAAAATAGTAAAAAGAGAGACATTGGCTAAATTGTTCTAATCATCCTTGACCTAATGGTCCCAAAATGGTTCTCTCTAGAAATAGAGTAAAAAAATACAACACAAGCAACCAATTATGAAAAACAATGTCAAAATCATACCTCTTAACACATAAGTAAGTCAAAGAAGAGAGACATCATGGAAAGTCTAAGTTGTACTGAGTGTATCACTAGATCTTCCTATCTACACCGCTCTTATTCATAGTTTTCTACCGTGGATGTAGTTCCATGAAATATGATTGAAAGAAGGGAATAAATCTTTTTGGTGGCCTACCATATAGGGTAGTGGGTGGATGGAATGAGTGGCTTTGAAAAAATAAATCACATTTTATCAAGCCATTAATGCTAAAGAACAAAGATGATCTAACTATATGAAGGATGGAATGAAAAATTAAATGTGTCCTACTAGTAGTACTGATGGTGGAATATGAATGATGTGAAGCCTAATCCTAATAAGAAGACTCAACATATAATTCCATGGTCATGTTCCTTGTAAAAGATAGACATGATTTCTTCCTTAATCCTTTATCATCCTTTCTCCTTTTTCGTTATTTTCTTTTTCTTTCTGTGTATTAGTCAATTTTTTTCCTGTAAGCACGATTAGCCATACAAAATTGATGTATAGGCTAAAGATTTTTACAAACTTGGAGGAGTTAGAATATTTTCCTTTTTTCGTTCTACATGCATTCAAGATAAAGGAAGTGGAAAATATATATTTCACCCAAATGAAAGGAGCAATGAATAAAGAGTGAAACTACATGGAGGTTGGTTAGCAAACTAATCCAACTACCATTTTTTGAATTTTATGATGCAAGACTAAACTACATGCTAGATATCATGATGATATGAAGTCAAGGAGAAACAAAAATGACTTGACTCAAGTATGAAGTCTATGGTGGTGACAAAATGAAGTGAGATGAAAGTGGATGATATCAAGTGACTAAGAATTACATACATTACCTAACCAAAATACAAATCTCTTCTATTAACTCATATGTCAGTTTGACCCAAAATCTTATTTTTTAATCAACATAAAAGTTCACACTATGCTTGGTTATATTTGACTCAAACATCATCTTAAATCAAATAGTCAAGGGTAGAGCTAGATGTTAAGTATGCCACTTATATCTTTAAATTGACTACCCCCCTCAATTCCTCATGTATAGTACTCTTAAACTAGTAAGATCAAATTAAATGTATAAGAGTACACTTAGATTAAAACTTCAACTGATTCATTATGAACCTTTTTCTAAATCCACATTTAAACGAGATAGGTGTGGACACATGTAAGACCAAGTGTAAAACAAAAGCAAAAACTAGCTAATATGCAACAAAAAACTATGATGAAAATAAGATATATATATGTAAGATAAGTGGATGTAAGATAAATGTCATTTCGTAGTCCATATGTTTGAATTCAAAAATCTCCCCATTATAAAAAAATCTCAGAGATGGAATGTTGTACCCCATGATTTAGGATCTAGGAGGATAGGATGGCCCCAAAGGCATGTTGGGATCTTGTGAGTAGAATATTCCAGTGAAATGGGGTGGGTCATATAGAAATGGTGGTGGTTGTGGGTAGTCAGGGAAGTGGCCCTAGATCTAGTAGTGATCATTGAGAGGTTGTTGATTGTGCTCAAAACATTGTGTGTGCTAGTAGAAGTTCTCCTGATTACTCAGAAGAAGACACTAATTGTCAAATATAACATGCTAATGCGTGAAGATCTATTCATGATTTTGGAAGATCCTCTCTTACTAGGAGGTGAGCTGATTCATCACCTCTTAGTGCTGGTGTAGAGCTATCTAAATAGTGTTGAGCATGTTATACATGCCCTTAAAGGAACATCAATCATCTTGTAATAGAGTTATGTAGAAGATGAGGAACCTTAAGCATGTGGCCTATGGTGTCGCCTCCTATGATAACTTGGTAGTAGTATCCAAACATCCTCAATTTCATCATCATCATCCTCACCAGATTCCTCACTGGTGTCCTCCTCTTGGTCTGTCTCTCTAACATCATCATTTGGCCATCGTAGATTCTCAAGGTTGGTGATGTTGAAGATGGGATCTAAAATCTCCCTTACACCCATTTTGGAGATCAGAAGAATGCTACCTCCAATACAATTAAGAATCTTAGAATAAAGAAAATTCCTGAAATCAAATTCCCATTTACTCCACAAACTACAGGATAGAGAGGTCGAGATTGCAATGTTTAGCAAGTCTCATGATGTGACTGTTGAAATGGATAGGAAGTTTCCTCTTTTTGCATTTATCCATTAAATGTGTATGGTCAAGGAACAATATCCCAAGTTGACCTACTCCTTTCCAAGTGAGAGGAATTCCCAAAGCATTAATAGGTCCATTGGTTGGACCTTCACATGGCCTTGAGATAACCTAGTGGAAAATGTGTTCGTCAGGAGTCAGTGAAGAACACAAGCGAATGGGTGTGCATTGTCGATGTGAAAGAGTGATTCTACTTGACATTGTCATTAAATGAGGCTATAATAAGCTTACTCCATGCAACGTAATGACTAAAATCATCAAGACATTCTCTCATCATGTGGTGAGCCTTCCCGAGTATGATGTTGAATGCTTGTAAGATAAGGTGGTGGGTGGCGTTGTAGTGTCTAGATTTTAGCCTGCCATATTCGCAATTATAGTTGTGAGTGTGCTATGTCAAGAAGCACACTTCCCAAGATGCTAAGAAATCAAATGTTATCTCCTGATACATTAGTCATCCCCCTAGGAAGGGGTCAATGGATGTCATCCCCTACCTTGCGTACAACTGGCGCAAGTTGTTGGTAATGCTAATATGCTCAATGAGGTTGTGTCTCTATAGCATGTGGCCTCAAAGTCATGCTTAAAAATCTCGACATGTCTCTTTTTTGGGTCATTGGTTTCTAGAGCCAGTCATGGTGGCCTGGGAAGGAGGTGGGAAGAAGTTGTTGCTGAGGAAGACACCCCCATTCAAGGCAATTTTCTTGCCAATTTGAACAAAACAAAGAAAATGGGAGCTCGGTGAAGTAGTTTCTCATTGTAAAAATGCTTGAGGAAGCTATGTAGAAGATTTCTTGAAGAGTGGATGCTAGGGAGATGAAGAAATCCTCCTTATATAGGAGGATAGTCACCTGTCAGTAATAAGTCGATGACACTGACTTGACCTGGTGGTACCAACATGCACTCCAACCCATCTGCTCTCTCTATACCAATTGTTGATACTGATGGATATGATCTAATAAAATACCAAGTCACAAACACGTCAAGTGGGTAGTATTGACTCGTAGGAATCCATTTCTTAGTTTCTTAGTCATTATTGGATTCTTGAACATGTATCCATCAGATCTAAGGCCAAGGATCACGTTCTTTCCTCATCTTGGTGGTACTGACTGTGGTCAGTGCTACTGACTTACTTTTAATGAAAGACTCATTGTTCCTTAATTGGGATAAATTAGTGTCATTAACCAGGTGAACGATGGTATTGAGAGTTTACTATCAAGTTATTATTACCCCATGACCGATGAGTCAATTCCAACTTAACAATGTTAGTGATACCAACTTCTCCCTATTGATGCACATTGAATACACTCACCACTGCACCATCATACTGCATCACAATTAAGTTAACTATAGACATCAAAAAATGCAATATAAAATTACAAAAAAATTTGTGGGATGCCTCCCATAAAGCACCCTTTTTTTAAGTCATAGGCTCACCAATATTTTACCTCTATCTTGGATTATCATGAGTTGGTGGGGAATTGTGATTTGCTAGTCAGAATTCCAGCCTATCATTTTTTATCCCTAGAGTCAAGTATCCATGGGTAGTCATTAAATATACCATATCATGAAATGGAAGCCCTACGAGTAGTTTAGACCCTTTCTCTTCTGGTGTATCCATCAACATGAAATCGACTAGGCTTATAAAGTTATCAACCATGACCAATACATGTTCAAAAATATTAAGACATATGGAAATAGAATCGTCTGCCAATTGGAATGTCATACTGGTCTTGGTGGGTTCCCATAGTCCCAAATTTCTAAATGTGGCAAGGGTCATTGAATTTATGCTTGCCCCAAAATTGCAAAGTGCTTCTTCGAGCTTTTGATCCCAAAAGAACATGGGATGTTGAAGAAACATGGGTCTTTCTTATTTGTAGTGAAGAATATCTAGATTAATCCACTAACAACCTCATCAACCAAAAAATGGTTTGAGTCTTTGATTTGGATCTTCTTATTGATGACATTCTTCAAAAAAAATTATAAGATGGAATTTGCTAAAGAACCTCCACCAATAGAAGGTTAATTCATTATTGCAAAAAAATATTAAATAATTTTTTGAATTGCTCTTCTTTTTTTGAATTTCTCTTCTTTGTTCTTTGATTTTGTATAACATACCAAACTTTTGGTACTGAATCTATTTTTCAGCTATAATTGGCAATTTCCCATAAATTGAATTAAAATAAACTGATCCATCTTCCAACTCTCATGTGACTATTTTGACCAGTTATCATGTTCCTATATGCTAATTTGCCTTCTCAGTGGATATATTGTGCCTAATAATTTCATTCTCCTCATTTGAGAGATACTTACAAAATAGTCCCCCAATTTGGCATAATGAATCACTTCGATGCAAATTTAAATCATTAATTTTTAGATATTTTGATTTAGTCTTAAATCCATCGAACACTCAATTTTTATATTAATGCCTTTGAATTATTTTATTGGTCAAATCAATATAAATATAATTTTAAAAAAATTAATGATAAAGGATTTATTGGACTAGGTTATATCCATAACATGGAGAGTTGTACTTTTATAATCTAGTCTAATAAAAGTTACACTCATGGTTAACATCTCATTGCAATTTTTTTTGTTAAAATTTATAACATTTACTAGGAACTAGTTAATGTTATACTATCTATATTTAATGGCTTGATTACTTAGTAAATGAGATAATAACACTATC
Source organism: Alisma plantago-aquatica (assembly GCA_963693085.1). Classification (NCBI taxonomy): domain Eukaryota; kingdom Viridiplantae; phylum Streptophyta; class Magnoliopsida; order Alismatales; family Alismataceae; genus Alisma; species Alisma plantago-aquatica. The sequence continues at coordinate 1,955,892,760 of OY856409.1, forward strand.
TTCCCCCACCCTCTATGTAACACCACCATGGTCAAACAATGCCTAAGAACATGACCTCACGTTGACACTTATTTCCACAATGATCACACTCAAAACCATACCCCTATCTTCACTTGAAGTTGTTGTCCTCAAAGGCTGATCTAAAGGAGACTGTGAAACCTATAAAACTTACCACCACCATCACGTTTATAGACCACCATAAAAATGACAGTAAGTTGTCAAACACCTTGCACAAGGAAACTGACACCCTAATAGTGTTGTGCGTTGTCTCTGCTTCATCCTCTCCTATTCCAATAATCCTCCCTATATCTTCCCTTTCCATGTTTCCTCACTTCCCAAAAACCCTAACCTACATCCATCTATTCTCCCCATCACATCTTTCATGTGCCCAGCCGTCTGACACATATCTACAATGCTGGCAGCTTGTTGTCCTGACTAGTATCTTTGATGTTGATCAATGGCCTTCAATTGCAATCCTATCCCCTGAGGCCATTATTAATAGTTGGTCATTTGTGTAACCAAGAATATCAAGGCCCTTCACCTTTCATAACATTAGGAACTATGGTGTACGTAAGGTATATGAATATCAAATCCAGATTTGATGCTTGAATTGTTCTCATGACCTATGACCACCTGTCTACAACCAAAATACAAACCCCTAGACCTATGACCACTGCTAACCAGACCCGGTCACCATCCTTAGATCTTCCTTGAATCTACACCACCAACCTATTACATCTAATCTGGTGTCCTAATTCAACAGAAAAAAACTTAGATCTGCAACCTCTACAACTCATACCACAATGGATCATGTTTCTATCTCTCTAACTACCATACCCTTGACGAAGCCCAATGATTTAAGATCATCTCACCTTCTTCATCTATGCCCAAACTGTACCATCTTCTCATAATTTCCATCTTTTCTGCAATACAACCAAGCTTCTGCCATCTTCATGAATGGAATTGATAACCTTGGATGGATCATGGATGTACAATTTGATCTCCAAGACTAATTGATCAACACTAGTGGAAGGTGGATTAATAGACCAATGCTATCTCTTGAGATCATGCCACCACTAACCGAGTTCCACAATCACCCCAAGTTCTATAGACTTCATGAACTCTAAGAATCTCCTCCCCTGGATGTCATCATTAGCATCGATGTCTCAGTTTCAATCCTCTTGACTAACATATTTTAGAATGTGAAACTTATACCAAATTCTTGAGTCTCTACACAATGTAAATCATGTTTGTAGTAGATTGTAAGAATAAGTAGGTGGGGGCACATACTGTAAGATCCTCAAATTCAACAAATTTGTATTCTATAAATATAATGCTTGATTTGATAAGCAGATTCCCTAATTGTAATTGATAGAATAATAATGTTATCTTTGAGACATGGGTTCAACCCATGTCCCAAATGAGGCCTCTTGAGACTATTTGCTTTGTAATTAGGTCCTTGTGGTACAAGTTTAAGAAATAAAAGGAATACATGCATAAATAATGGATTGTGGCTTTATGGTTTGTTAGATAATTAAAATATGAGATTATATGAAAGTTTCCAAGAAATTCTAAGATAATTGGTGACTTAGACAATTAAGGGATTAATTATGTAACCATGAATGGAAACACAAGTTTTGATGCATCAAATAGAGATAATTTTATCTGGATTTTGGAATAATTAAAGATAGTGAGGAGACTGCGAGAATTCTAAAATCTGAGAGGAAAATGACTTTCCATTTGATGTGAGTAATAGTTTTAAAGAAATATTGGAAAGGTAAGTCTTGTTTGTGTAAGTTATCACAAAATTTGAATATAAATCGGAAAAGTTATTAATTTATTTCTCTTTTACATCAAAGTTTTCCAAATTCATGGTTTGGTAATGAGGAAGATGGATGTTTCCTTTACATAGCCTTTAGGGCCATTAAAATAAAATATATGAGATTTTATTATAAGGAAAGGAGGGAGAAATATAATTACTTCTTGCCTTCTGTAATGCCTTACCAATCACATACAAACTTCTAAGGAAACTAAACTCACTGATCCACAAACCTACTACTATATATGTGATAGTATGAAGAGGATACAAATCACCCCAATCACCTCCTTCTTTGCATAATTATATGGTTAAAACCATAATCAAACCTTATGATGTTCTTTGATAACACATGGAAAGCTTATGTTTCTAGTTTGGTCCTGTTTCAATGTTGTATGAGCTACTTATGCATTTATGTGCTTATTTCGGACGAAATCGCAATTTGCTCATATCTACCCATTTTTTCTTGAAATTTTTGAATGCTTATTGTGCTTCACATGTTTTGACATCATGTTAGATAGAGTGGTGCTTTGGACAGCTTTGTCACATCTTGGTATGAGTGATGACATGTTGTGTTGAGTTAGTGTTTACATGGATGCCCTAAGTGGATGGTTGACCTTGATGTGTATTTGATCGATGATCACCTTGTTCCAAGCTTTCCTTTGGCCATGTTTTTGGCAGTTAATGATTCTTTTTAGGTAAATTGGGCACATATATAGGAAGTAGAAACAAAAAACTTAAATGCCCATTTCCCAAAATAGCAAGATTGTGTCAACAATAATGTATCTAGGAAGGAAGGTTAGCATGGTTATACCTAGTCCTCGAGCAAGTCCAATGACATTACCCTTGCAGCACTATGCTTCTTCTTCAAGCAAAACCACTCTTCTTAAGCAATAGCAACACTCATACAGTCATCTCGACTGACCTCCTGGTGCAGCACCACAGACAGCGGTTGATAATGTCCTCCAAGTGACAGACAATGACATCTCGCCGCTAGAGTAGTCCACATGAACCGCTAGGAACTCCACGTTGTGCTACCAGAACCAATGAGAAGGAGTTATCCCTTTCAAATCTCAACCTTCTAGGGTTGATTCACTCTCCTACAATTGTCTCTCCCTTGATATCCCTCCCTTTATCAGGTAGGACTTTCTCGGGCTCTTTATTGGTTACCACAAATCGAGAGGACAAAATTTTTAAGAGGAAATTGTCATGTTTTGAGAATCCCCCAGTACCCCTCTATTTATCAGAGAGGCTAGGGTAAGGGTTCCCAGTCTGCATGGGAGTCGAAAGGGTTGAATCCACACATTTTATAGAGCTTACGTATGGAAAACCGGTCATTTTGCACACCCAACCAGTCGGTTGGTGCATGAGCTGGTCGGTTCGCTAAGTGCATCGATCAATTTCTACAATTTCCAGTTTTGAATTAAATTGGTAAGTAATGCATGATTAATGCCAAACATGATGTCAGCATCAATCCTTGATCCAATTGAATTGGAAACCGAATTGGGTGATTCATCCCATGAACCGATCAGTTGGGATATGTGAACCATTTCTCACTCCCTAGTTCAATTGTTGATCAAGCAATGTTGATTCTAATTGACCTGATACTCTAAATGATTGGTTCAAAACTTGAACCGATCAGTTTAGAGTCTAGCCAGTCAATTTTGAACCTCATTTGTTTAATTTAATGCCTAAACACCTTTAGTAATCAATCAAAACATCATTCATGAATATACTCCTTTAATCCAAGTGTATTCATGTGCATGTGACCCTATAGGTCCATAATTACATTGGAAGTGAATGTCCATAACAAAATATGACATCACAAGCAAAGAGTGGCATCTAGCAACACATCATTGCTACCCAAGTGATTTAGAAAGTTGTAGAACAACTTGAACCTACAATCCATGATTAGTGTTACCATGATCATATAGTTCCTTTGTCTATGATATCTGGATTGAACTCAAGGCATGGGATCATCATCCTCTAAACATTCAATCCATGTTCCTTGAGCTAGAGAAGACTATCTTAGCTGCATGTGAGTGATGCATGTGAGTTCACATATCACATATTGAATCACATGAGTATGGCTGTACATTTCTCAGTCTTGCTTATCAAGAGGCCCTGGATATCAAACTCTTATAGGAGGGAAAAATCTGATATACATCACTCACACTCTATCCCCATGTGTCACAATGCACCCAATCATCACCGTAATGGAAACCATTATTCAAGATCATGTTGGATGATGTCAGAGTACATGAATGACATGTGATGAATGTAGTAACTTCAGGTCTAAGAACCACTATCACCGCTTATCACTATGCGAGATGATTCTGACTACCATTCTATAATATCCATGTATCACTCTCATGGTGAGTTTGTTCGATACACTATTCTCTAACATGTACATGTGTGCTTGACTTGATATCACATATCATGACTAATGAGACTCTATCATCAGTCAACACACACTCTACTCTTACGTGTTATTGTTGTCTATTTTGTTCCACAATAATTGGTGAATCCCCACTACCTTGGGCTGCACACTACTCAACTGAGACATGAATAGATGCAACCCTAAGAGAACACACTTGTCTCTTTCAAATTTATAAATGGAGGCCCTATACTAACAAACAAACTTGGACCGTAATATATCACCCATATGCATACATGATTGTATTGTAGTATAGGTGAGTAGCAAGTGAGGGGGTCGATCCACTGGAAGAGAGGGGGCACTAGGGCTAAGGGCACTAGGGCTAAGTTAGGGTAAGATACATTCTGAATGAGGAGAGTAAGGTTTTTAGGGTTTGATGGTGATTTGATTGATTATACTAATGAAGCAAGTAATTAAAAGTAAGAAGTGAAACTAGACTATGAGAAACCCTCAATTAAACCTGAATAAGAAATGCTAACTAGAAGAGAAGGCAAGTAACTGGATTGGAGCAAGAAACTGCAACTAAGTTGCACTAGCAATGCAAGTTAACACTAAAGAGACAAGTTAAGCTCTAGAGCAATTAATGACCTAGGTTATCACTAACTAGAAAAAGTAACACTAGCAAGCTCAAAAGAGCATTAACTACCCAAGAAAGGCCTAACTATCCTAACCTAAGCAACTGACTAAGAGGCAATACAAGCAATTAACTAAACTACCATTAACAAGATAAGAGAACAATATGGGTTTTAGAAATTAATGGGGAGAGTGGGTCGTTTGGGGAAATGTCGCCAGAATTCAAGTTGGGGGTTACAATAGCATGCACGTCTTATATTTTCAATCTATATTGCCAAACCAAACAACAAGACAAGTGTTATGTGAATTTACCCTAAGCTTATATTTGAGAACTAGGGCTAGGTGTAATTCTAATAGGACTAGGCAAGTCTAGGTTTCCAGGGTAAGAAGTATTAGGGAAACTGAGAGCCAAGGGTAGGTATGGGGGTAGAGATGAGGATGCTTTATCTCATGTTACTCACCATCTAGCCTTTTATAAAATTATATGCAATTACACTAATCACTCTTATAATAGCTTCTTAGATCTCACACCTAGTTCTAGGAGAAGGGATTTGTATGTAGGTGATAGGATGCTAGCTAGGTTTCCACTAGTTGTACCTAGGAGCAATTCCTAAAATAGCCACATATAATCTGTTTCCCACTAGAATCTAGGTGTTTTCAAGCATCATACAACAAGCAATCCATGTTTTAGAAGCATAAATAACAAGTAAAATAATGGGAAATGAGATAGAAGTAAGAGACGATCTTCATAGAATGTAAATATGTTCATTACAAGTTATTTTCCCACAAAATGGTATCAAAGTAGCATTTTATCTCCCAAACAACCCATAAAGGGGGCTTAGCTACACACAATCAAGCAAAATAGTAAAAATGAGAGAAGAAGAGGTAGAAGGCCATGGATGTCATGGAACCTTCTTGTCCTTCACCTCCTAGATGCTATGGATTGTGCTTCCTCCTCCAAGATGGATGTATGGCTTGAAGATATGGGGGGATTATGGCAAAAACCCTAGAAAACTAAGGTTTTTGGGTGGAAATGAGGTGGATATGGAGTAGGGTGATGGAAGAAGGTGGGTGGAGCACTTGAATTCTAAGGGATGGTGGCAATGAATGCTAGAGGCAGCTAAACTAGTGTTGTGGTTGCCACCTTGCATTATATAGGTGGTAGGGAAACACTACGGTAAGTGGGGATAAAGTTGGAAATGCAGTGGAAAAAATGGGTAGGGTTATGTGGTTAGTACGATCGTGGTGAGTGTGAGTTGGTACGACCGCAGGGAGTGATACATGCATGGTGTATAGGTATGGAGAATGATGTAGAAAGGAGGATCAATGGATACAACCGTGGTGAGTGCCATGACTGTGGTGGGTAGAGGCTAACATGGGCAAGGAGGGAAGCACATGTGTTTTGGAGGTCTTTGTCTATGCTAAATGCCACGGGCATGGCGCTTGCCATGGGGGTGGTGATCTTCACTCACCACAATCATTGTGGTGGCCATGACCATGGTCAATACCACGTATGTCATCCAGAGTCCCTATTGAATTTAGATAATCTCTCCATGGTCGTGACTTTGTGCCACGGGGGTGGTGGCAAACTCCAGCCATGGTCGTTCAGATGGCCAAAGTCGTGGAGGTTTAGTGTACCATAGTCTTCTTGATGGACACGACCATGGTAGTTGATGTTCAAAAGTGTTGGTCTCTCTGTTGAATTCTTGGACCATCTCACCACAGCTGTAGTGGAGTACCACGACCCATGGTGAGTGTCCAACTACTTGATTTAGCTTTAAACTTCTTCAAGTGGTTTCTAATTGCTTTGGAGCCATTTTTGTCAGCTCAAGAGATGCATGGGGAATATTTGGATCCAATATCGGGGTATGAAAACCCAATGATCATCTCCTTCTCTCTCCTTTACATCCAATGCACATATAAACCCTAAAAAACACAAAAAAACAACCATAAGTGAATTTGATATGATATTGCATGTTAGGGGAATAACTTGAATTCTAACACTATCTAAATGTGATTAAGATGCAAAAAATAAACAATATGGAGCCCTAAAATAGGGCTACATCACCACCCCAAACATACAACATACTTGTCCTCAAGCATGCTCTAACTCAATCTCTTTGTTCAATTTCTTTCAACAAGCAAGAATGACAAATGCATTGCAAAAGATTATTATTGACTAAATGGTCTTACAAGTGACTAGGATCATGTGTTCCGCCTATCTCCTCTCCACTTCCACAAACAAATCATGAAAAGAGCATTGAGCATACAAACTTCACATATAGAGCATTGAACACACAATCAACACATATGACTTTCATGTAGCTTCGAGTAGACCCTTTGATGGTGGTGTTAATTAAAGATGACCAGGAGCATTATTCACTTTCATGCATTCAATCTTATGCTTCAAACCACACTAATTAACCCACATGGCTATGAAAAAGGGGTTAAGTGAGCTTGGTTTGATGTTTCCTAGATCGATGGGTATGAAAATATAAGAAAGGATTGCGCTAACAGATTGGAGTTTTATTACACTCATCTTTTATTTAGATGCTCTTAAGTAGGATAATATTTTATTCTCTTTTGCTTTTTCTCTTATTTAATTTTCTTTTTATTTTGTCCTTGGGGTAGATAGGGCATACGGTGGAGAGAGTGAAGCGGAGAGAAACATATATGGCCACCTCAAACTTTTGGAGGTGGCCAAGGCTGAATATGTGCACTTTGTCATCTTTTCATGAGATAGAGGGGGTAAGAATATGATGAAAGAGGAGTCAGGTCAAAGACATGTCACAGTATGGCTCTCCACATAAAATCTTCTGAATGAAAGCTATTCAAACATTTCATCAAATAATATCACACCACATGAGTGAACAACATGAGATTGACACTTTTATCATCTAATTCCACAGGCCCTAAGCGTTCATAACTTGCTCAATTCAGAATTCAACCAAAACATTTACAATCATAAGAAAGGTGATTTACATGTAAAAAGTCAACAATCAAGACCATTTAACAATAAAAGAGAAACTTAGCATGCATTTATCATAGATCACAACTTTCAGTTCAAAAATTTGAGATTTAAGTTGAAACATGCTTTTGGACAATGAGTTCTAAATTTGGGCAAAATTGGTCAACATGGTGCTAATTTGCATTTTAATCACATCCAAACATACTTTAGGGAAATTATTGCATAAAATAGAAAATTTTAACTAAAACACACATAATTTACAGAAAAGTAAATGGAAATTTGATGCATGAGATCGAATGACGAAAAGGGCAACATTTTTAAAAAATTACTCAAAAATGCATGGAATTGAACGACATGTATGCATGAATGCAAGCAGAAAGAAATCTACACTATATCAAGTGATATCAATTAATCAGTCAGTCAATCAGGTAGGAGATCAACAAAATGAGATGAGAAAAGATAGGGCACATACCGCCCTACCACCTCAAACTTTTGAATCATGTTATCCTCAGTATGAAACTAAAGCTTAGAGAAGGTAGGGGTATGTGTCATGGATGTTGCGATGGATCCATGAGCAGGTCTCCCTACTGTGGTGGGTCTTCTTACTGAGGAAGGGAGCCAGATTGAGGTGGTGGAGGAGCTGAATGAGCTGGTGAGAACTGGTAGTAATGGCCCCAATAGTCATCATGAAGGGGTGGGTATGACTCTGGATATGTAGAAATGAGCTCCAGTAGTGATCCCCTCATTGAGGATTCCTTTGTGTTAGTGCATGATAGTAGTGATACAAGTGGTTTATTTGGTAATGCATTTGTTGTGGATCTTTCCATATGTACAACTGAATCTACTACATGGTCTATTGAGTTTGTTGAATGCCTTCCAACTGTACCTGTATGGTTGACATATCATAGGAATTCATTATTGTGAGACCCTAACCTTGATTAAATGGTTGAACAAGATTAATTACCATAATTGAATGTTTAGAACCCTAATATAGCCTTGTTATATGCTTTGTAATCATAATACAAGCTTATGTTTCAAGTTTGGTCTAGTTTGGACAATGTTTGAGCAAGTTATGCAATTTTATGTACATTTTGGACTTTTCTATAATTTACTCAATTGAGATGATTTATTTACAATTTGTCAAATTTGTTATGTTCCTCAGATGTTTTCTCATCATTATTGATGTTGTTGAGCCATGTGGTGTTCAATTATACCTTAATTTGGAGGAGATTCCTTTCTATGTTGAATTAGGGTTTACCCCCCCATGGATGAGCCACCTTCAAGGCTAACATCTGATGGTACCATTGGTTTGGGAAACAACCGATGTCCATCAGCCACAGGGACTAGTGGAGAACAACTGTAGGTCATCCTACATGATCCAAGTCAATGGTTCATGTTGGTTTGGTTCACTTGAATCGTTGGTTCACTTGAATCCTCAGTTCACTTATAAACATGATCAACTGATGGTTCAACCATCTACTGACTTAAACCGTGAACAAACGATGGTACCTTCACCCAAAAAATAATGGCTATCTTATGATACAAACAACTAATGGCCTGGTAGTCCCCAACAGCCGATGGACCTACTGCTTGCTCGTCCATGGAAGCTTTAAGCCATGGACACATGGAGAGCTACTTGTACACGTCATGCTTGCTTCCATCCTTATCCATGGGCTATATCTTCCTCTTCCTTGCCCAAGTATGAAACCTTTTCTTTCTCTATCTTTCCTCTAGTCTAGAGTACCAATCTTGCTCTATTTGGCTGCAAAAATAGGTGGTCTAAGGTAGAAAACGACCCCTTTTTGGAGAAGAAGGTCTCCTAGAGGTACATATAGCCCTACCTAGGGTTTCCAAGTTCATCTCGTAGGGTTTTTGACCAAGGGTTTACTTCTTGCATGGAGAAAGGTGCTAGATGCCCAAGTTTTGAGCTAATGCTAGGGTTTTCCTACCTTCTTGGCTCGAGCTTCTTACTGCTAGAATTTTGTTCATCTCTATAGAGGCAAGTTTTATAACCTTCTTCACTTATATTGCTTACTATAAGTTTGTTAGCTCATGTTCTTGCTTCAAATGGTGATTTAAGCTTGAAGAAGCTAATCTTGCTTGAGATTTCTATTTTTATGGTGTTCCCTATTCTATTCTAGTTCTAGATGAACATGTAAATAGGTGTACGTCCTTCCTAAGCTAGAAGATGATCTAGGAAAAGTTGGTAGCACAAGTGATGGTGACCTAACAATCGATGGTCCAAATTAGGTTTTCTGAGCTATTTCATTCACTATCACATGACCTAATGGTGATACCATGCAACTACTGATGGTGTTGCTATCTTGGAAACTGATGGTGGTGACCAAGGGTGTCAACTGATGGTGAAAACTGATGGTCACCCCTTAGGTCAGGTTTTGGCTCAATTGGAAGCTTAATGATCAACCACTAAGAAACCTAATGATTCTATTAATCAATAATGTTATTAGCATAATATCTGATGGTGGTAAATGAATATAGTTCTAATCTAACAACCGATGGTGACTTAATGGTCACAACTGATGGTGGATCAGGTTTCCACAACAAATGATGAATTAAGAATGTAGTTGTAGCATCAATTAAGCCTTAAACCAATGGTTTCATGGGTCACTTGACGCAATGGTTGGACCTATACTCAAATTTATGGTTTTAACATATGAACCTGATTGATGGAGCCTCCACTCGTGTGAAGTTGCATGCACCACTAAAAATCCTAGAGATAGTAAGTCTCTAAGTTTAGCCTTTTGTGTGCTATAATAAGATCTTCACCCATGTATGCTAAGATACGTGGAAGTCTTATCGTAGTATAGTTAAGGGTTGAATCCACGAGACAACGGTCTTGTTAGGAGTTTAACAAGATGGAAAACTTAATAATTCTACTTATCTACTTAAAGGTTGATATTTAGATCGAAGAGTTGATTTGATGATTAAACTAAAGTGCAGATTAAAATAAATGGCAGAAAAGTAAATTTGAGGTTGTAAACGATATTTGGGGAAACCACTAGGATGTGAACGAGTTTCACCACCACTACGCATGGATCAAAACATGCATCATAATAACATGACTTGCAAAGAAAAGGTGTCTAAACAGTTAGTATCTTTGTAGACTTAGCTTCCTTTCGGATAACTAACTACGAGAAACGTGGGAGTATTGAAATGCCAGCCATCCCCAAATGAATGGTCACTTACTTTGCATTGCTCCCCTCGCAAAGTGTGTTCCTCGACCTGTCAAGGTTGTACTTTCATATGTCAACTGATTCCATTTCATAGTATCAAAGTACAACATTGGGGGTGAGTTTACTCCACTCCTTGAGAAACATTCCTAGATACCGAATAGATGTATGGTGACTACATACATCAAGAACCAACATGCAGTCGATATTTGAATCTAAAAGTACAAACGTAGACAATTCGCACTAGTAGATAGTATATAACACAAGTTGGTGATCAAGCAACTAGCATTCATTAAATGATTGATGTTGAACTAAAAAGATAGTATTTTTTCTATTGCAAACTCATGAATTACAATGTATGAAATGAAAATATGGGTAGCGGGGCTACTCCCCGCACCCTAGTGTATGGGACTACTCACTCATGGAAAGTACAAAGAAGGAGGCGGGAAGAGAGAAAGAAAGCATCATCTCCATGTAGGAGGGAGGAAGGTCGACCCCTTGGAGTAGAGAGCAACTATCTTCACACCATGTGGTTGTCTTGATGAGGAATCCTTTACTTCCCACCTTCTATGTTGATGAGAGAGGAAGTAGCTTGAGGATGGAATATGGATCTTGAACCGGCAGCCTTGGGGCAAAGGATGAAGGATGAACAACTCTGGATTGATTGGGGCAGCCTCTGGACGTCCAAGAATTGATTCCTAATGAGGACCCCTTGGGTCCTATTTATATGCTCCAAAGGGGTCTTAAACCATCTTGAGTTATTTGGATTCAAACGGTTTGGATACTGTTTGGCTTTTGTTCGGTCTTGGGACCGTTTGGGTTCATACAGTCTTGGGACCGTTTGGCTTCCATTCGGTCTTGGGACCGTTTAGTCTTCATGTGGTCTTGGGACCGTTTGGGTTCCATACGGTCTTGGGACCGGTTGGCCTTCATACGGTCTTGGGACCATTTGGGTTCCATACAGTCTTGGGAACGTTTAGGTTCATATGGTCTTGGGACCATTTGGCTTCCATTCGGTCTTTGGGACCGTTCGGTCTTCATGCGGTCTTGGGACCGTTTGGCCTTCATACGGTCTTAAGACCATTTAGGTTCATATAGTCTTGGGACCGTTTGGCTTCCATTCGGTCTTGGGACCGTTTGGTCTTCATGCGGTCTTGGGACCGTTTGGCCTTCATACGGTCTTAGGATCATTTGAGTTCTTTTGCAATTTTTTTTTGTTTTTCTGTAAGAAGAAAGGGGAAAATATCAGTTTATTGGTATATTCATGATAAAGTAGAAAGTTAATTATTCTATCTAATTTATCTAAGAAAGAGTATGGAAAACTAAGAAAAAACTAGTAAGATAACATCACAAAATGGGAGGTTACCCCCCCCAACTGAGAGTCTAGCTTGTCCTCAAGCTGGATAGAGCTAAGGCACGTAGTGGCGAGGTGATTTTATTTAGTGAAGATTTCCATATTCTTGCTTCAATTCTAAAACAAATATCTCCCAGGGTCTTATCGGGGCTTCTACTTGCACTAACTCTTTCAGGTATCAGGAGTTGCGTGGATCTCAAGTTTCTTCCGTGTTGCGTAACTCGCATTGGGACCACCTTTTCCTTAATCGTATTATGTGAATGTCTTTGACTCTAAGTAGTTTTATACTTCTTTGTAGATCCTACCAGAAGCTAAGATGGGTACGAGGGTTGTCTTGAAGGCTTGCTATGTAGTTCCCCCTTCAAAGGGTGGAGGGTTTATCTATACTTTTAGAACCTCACTACTGGGAACGACACATCTGCCTTTGTGAGGGCATCTGAGTGTACCAGCCGGGCGAGAACTTTATCAGCTTCCATATTTTGGGAGACCTTAGGATCTCACTACCGGGTGTGACATATTTGCCTTTGTGAGGGCAGCTGAATGTACCGGCCGGGCAAGACCTTTATTGGTTCTTCATATAGGTCCTTATGCATGGCACAACTCTCATGTTTTTATTCAACACTCTGGCTTTTATTCATATACTCATCGGTTTAGGAATTGGGTATTTTATGGATTTTATTTGGGTTGCCAAGCCTCTTTTTGAAAAGAAGAAAATTGTTCCTTGGAGTTTCCCGACATGCACTTGTTTCAATTTTTGTACTTGGTTGTCACCTGCAAGGTTCTTTGACTTGGATTTTTCCTGGTTCCCTCTCGTCCATGAGAGCATTTGGCTTGTTTTAGCCACGATGCTAGCCTGTGGAGAGTCTGACGTAGAATTGAAGCAAAAGTATGGGAATCGATTTTGAAAATGATTTATTAATTCGCCATTACATGCCTAGATGCTACTTATTTAATTTCTTCTGAGGACTACTGTGTCTCTAATTTATCTAGAGGCATCCCTTTTCCAAAATGAATGTTTACTTATGTACAACAATTATTCTATCAAAGAAATTATTAGAATAACTAATTGTGAGAAAAAGAAAAGAAATTGTACGAAAGTAAAAGAAAGAGTGGAGAGTAGAAGGTTTTGAAAATAGTACCTCACCCTTGCCCAGTGTACCCCCCAACTTATCATCCACTCTGTCCTCAGAGTATCAAGGTGATAGGTTGAGAAGTACCTGGGCAAGGGTATCACGGTTCTGTTAATCCCTTGTTTTCTCCATACGATCGTAGGAGATTAGCTACAAACTTTCCATGTAAAGCATGATATTCCACGTCCTTCATGTCCTCCACGTGCTTACCGAGGACAGTAAGGGTATACATCCAGTAAAGGATGTGGAAACCACAGTCGTTAGATTCTCTGATCTGCTGGGGACATCGGTGGCTGAAGGCTGGGCGGTGAAAATGATTGTTGTTTTACGCCTTTGTGTGCTTTCTGAGAAGATCATGCAGTCGTTCGACACAGTGCTTCTCCACTTCCTCCATGGGCGTCTTTGCTGTCACAACATACTGTTTGTGGTTTGGATCAAACTGACTATCAAAACTATTGTAGATGATTGTCGTTCCTTCATGTAGGTTTGTTACCAATAGCATCCAGTGCTCAGAGTGCAGAAAAGGAAGCATGTCGAACTTCAGAGTTGTATGTTGAAGATATGAGATAAGTGCCTCCATGGTTCCGATGTTCTTTGACCCTAGTAGATCATCCTTCATGTATGTTGGTGCCATATAAACCGTAGGTTGGTCCCGTGTGAGGATAAATTGGTATGTAGTCATCAAGCTCACGGATAAAGAACCTTTCATCTGTATAGTTTCACGGAGTGAATCTGCCATTACTAGGATGTTCCCATCGAGGAAAACAAGATCATCGTTCTCCACATAAAGCCGAGACATGATGAGTTTGAGTTCATTATCAGATAGACTCTTGCATTCAGTAAGGTCAAAGTTGGGAAATGTTGGTTGTATGGCAGTAAGGTCAAAGTCTGAGTTAACAAATCGATGTCCCCCTTGTCATCCGCCATATCAAAAGTATAAGGGTCCCATTGGCGTTGTTCTGGGACCTTGGCGGTATGTTGTTGCTTTTTCTCCAACTCCTTTAGAATTGTTCTGTACGGACACTTTTACGGACGTTGGATAGTAGAAAAAAGGTATCGAGGGACGTTGTCTTGTGCCATAGTCGGGTCCTTGAAGAACCGTCTGTCTCAGATAAGCTCCATGGCATAACGTCATCGTAGAGAGTGCATATCCTATGTTGCTAACTCAGTAAAGGGGATTTGTCAATTGAGCACTTCTGTGAATCTTATAGTACAAAAAGTGCAATCCCCTGAACCTTCTAGTGTTTGGACAATTGGGTTGATGATTTGGAACCAAGGTTGGTTCCAACCATGTCGAAGAGATGGGCAGGAAGCTCATATTACTTTGAGAATCCGGAAAGGAATGCATCGTGCTTCTTCGACTTCTAAACCAGCAAAATTAATGTGTTCGTCCTTTAGCTCACTGGTGCAAAAGTTGTACACCTTGGCGTCGCGGGCCTCGGTGTCGACAATCATTAGGAGCCAGTGGTCAGAAACTCTGAAGGGCACTGAAATGTGTGCCTTTCATGCAAGGCTAGCTCGCAACCGCTCAATGGACTTTGCCTGTAAGTCCTTATGTAATAAGCTTAAGGATAGAGTAGGTGAAGCGTTGAAAATAGGTTGCAACTTTTTTGGGCTCTAGAATTCCTCAATAGTGTTGGCAAGGAGGACACGAAAGATATCCATCTTCACCGTCGATTGTGGTCGAAGGAGGATACAGAAGTCTTCTCGGGTCAACTTGCGCTTTGTCTTTGTATTGGTGTAGATGATGTCCCCCCTTTCTTGACATTGTCTACAATAGTGTTCAGGATGAAGATGCCCTGAACATCTAATGTAGAGATGGCTGTCATGTCTAGGTCATGCATTTTGTTAGGTAGAGGTGGCAGCGGGGGAAGGTCTTGTGGTGGAGGAAGTGAAGTCTGCTCGCTATCGTCCAAAGGTTGAGATAGATCTTCATCTTTTGCAGAGTCATCTCCATATTCGAGTCTATCATCTGTGTCAAGACTCACTCTGTCAGATTCCTCCTGTTCTAGGGGGAGGGGTGCAAAATGTTGATGAATGGCTACTTTGGGTGGGCTAATGCTGGTTTCCATTAAGCATTGTTGAAACTCGGCAAAAGCGGCTTCTTTTGCAGCGTCCCCTAGGGATCCCATAGATGAGAAGTTAAAGAATTGATCCCCATATGACATCGTTACATTGTCATTATTATTGTGTAGCAAGCCCATGCACATAGGAAAAAATGGATTGTAATATGTTAGAAGGGTTGGTGAAGAGGTTTCGAATGGCATCAAATTGACGTCTGAATTCCTCATCGACTTGTGAAAAGGGCACCCCAGAGATGGATGGGTGGAATGGCTGGGGTCGAGGTGAGAAGGTGGTAATGCCTTGCGAAAGAGACACTATTGATGGACCCGCAAATTGTGTGGTGATTGTAGATGGAGTCACTAGTGGTGTTGGGGTGGTGGCAGATGAGAAGGGTGGCGACATCATGGGTGAAAAAGGTAGGACCAAAAATGCCGAGGTGAAAGTGGTTGGAGTGAAGGTGAGATCGGGTGTTGAGGTGGAGAATGGGATGCCCGAAGAGAAAAGGAGTGAGGCGGAAGATGTGGGTGAAGTTGTGGTTGTGGAGAAAGAAATTGTGGTGGGCATTATTGTGGAAAATGGTGGAAAGGTGGTGGATGGTAGAATGGTGGAGGGTGGTAGTGTGGTGGCGGTGTTTGTAGAGGTAAGACCAACATCCAGATCGAAGATGAAGGGTTCTGGTGTTGGGTGTACTATGTTCTCAACACTATATGGTGGGTCTGCCTCTGGGTTGATCTTTGATGTGGGGATCCCCGACTGCTGTTGTTGTTGTATGCGTAGCTTTGAAAGCTATGGCACTGGTATTTTCATTGGTCTTGTTGCTGGGGCAGTGACGCTATGCTCTTTCTGCCATGTCTTTGCTTTTTTCTCATTTTCTTTGACCGAATCTAGGAGGTTGGAAAGCTCCTCTTCGGTGAACAGAAGCTTTTCTTTGTCATAGTCAGCCAGTTTTGGAAGTGGTAGTAGTGTCCGGGAAGCTTTGATAGTTGGGAAGAAGATATAATGAAGTTTGGAATCCTTCTCCTTTATGATATATGAGTTCTTTAAACTCTGCTCATTTGTAAGGATGTCACCCTTTATTACAGTGCATTTTGGGAGTGGTTTGTCCATCTTGAGGTATTTCAAGATTGATGTTATGTGACCCCCCATGCAGATTTCTTTTCCAAGGGTGTAAGATGAGTTATTATGTATCAGATGCCGTCCGATCTTAACCGGAAGCCCATTGAGAATGGACTATAGGATAAAGAGATCGGAAATAATAACATTCCCACTCTCTGTCCTGGGGAAAATGGCACTTGTAATGATTTTGTGCAGACTGCGCACCAGGCCAGAATGTATGTTAGAGGCCTTACAGGTCTTTGCCTCGTAGGTTGGAATCCTCGTCAAAGACATCCAGAAGGTGTGCCTATTGAACTGGGAGTGGTCCAGGCCTACCTCTTTAGCCTTCTTTAGTTGATCCTGGTTGTCGATGAAGATCTCATTCAATGTGTTCTCAGTCAAGACAACTTTGTTTCCAAAAAGTGAGGTTACCAACCTATGGTCACCTCTGTCCTTCCATTTATCCTTTGCGTCCACGGTTTCTTTGTTGAGGTATGTGAAGAACTCTATCGTGGGATCAACATAATAATTTTCTATGACAAAGTAGAGTTTTGAGAGATTCGCGTTGTCGAGCAAGGAGAGAACTCTATCGTAGATTCCCATCTTCTTCAGTACGTTGGAGCAGACGTACTTTGTTGGTCGCAGTACTTTGTCACCAGCCAGGGGGTTTTGGATGTACAGATCAACTGATTTTGGTTCTGCAGTGGTGATAGTAGGAAAGGCAATAGCAGGGGTGGCATGTTCTGCCAGGATTTGTTCTCTCACAGTGGAGGGCGAGACTTGCTTCCATGCCCATTTCTTGGTTGGTTGTTCTACGGTAGCCTCCTGGGCCTTCCTTTTGCCCTTGGATTTGGTGGCTGGGGATTCCTCCTCAAAATTTGGTTCGTATTCTGAGCCTTCGTCGGTGGAGGAAATCTCTTCGACCTCTTCAATTGGATCATCTGCTAAACATTTGTTGACTCACTCAAGGGCAAGGATGACCTTGGGCAAGTTAACTTTTGATGGAGGCTTTCCAGTTTTTTAACATATGTCAAGGATGCGCTGAAGCTTGGAGCGACGCGCTAGTAGCACTTCACGGGAATCAATAATTTCTTTTGTTGGTGATGCCATTCTAGAAAATTTGAACAAGAGATCATGTATGTTAGATTGAAATTGTAAAGATAATAGATTGATGAAAAAAATGCAACATTGTGTAAATTTCATTGTTTTTTAGGTTTTGAAAGAACCAAACAGATTTCTTGACTGTTTGGGTCCAAATGGCTTCACGACTGTTTGGATCCAAATAGTTTCACGACCGTTTGGGTCCAAACGGTCTTGAACCCAAACGGTCGGTATGAGATGAAATCGTTAGGAAGGTGAAGTGGCAGAGGTGGCGAGCGACTAAAGCGACGGCAAAAAAATAGTGCAAACAGCTCTGACAATGTAGGCATCGACGGCGGCGATAGCGGCGACAACAATGATAATGGTGGTGATGAAAAGAAGGAGGCGAAACATGGTGTAGCAACAACGACGAAGGTGACAGTGACAGTTTCTACAGTCTACCTTGCTGCTAGCGGCGAAGAGAGAAAAATGGCAGAGAAGGACGGTGCAACGTCCACGAAAGGTCATGGAGACGGTGGTGAACGCAGAATGGAACAATGCGAAGAGAGAGCGCGAGAGGTGATGGAGGTGGAAATCGCACAAGAGCAGGAGAACTAAGAGGAATGTAACAGGAATCGCGCGAGAGAAAAATTTTGAGAAACTGAGGGAAAGAAAAAGGGAGGGGCGGGTGATATTTATAGGAAAAGGAGGGGCGGCGGTACAAATTCTCATGAGCAAACAATTTTGAGACCGTTTGGGTCCAAACGGTTTCGAGACTGTTTGGATCAAACGATGTCGAGACCGTTTGAGTCCAAATGGTTTTGAGACCGTTTGAGTCCAAACGGTTTCGAAACCGTTTGGATAAGATTATTTTGGTTTTTGGTTTTTATATTTTTCTATTTGATTTAGTTGCTTATGTAAATTTTTATATTTTATGAATAGAGATGATCGGTTTAAAATAAGCAGTTAAGAAAAATAGAAAATTATCAAAACTAAGCAAAACATAATGGGAAAGTGATACTGAGTTCTTGGGTTGCCTCCCAAGTAGTGCTTTGGTTTTACGTCGCTGGCTCGATGAAGTTCTGGTTTGGTTAGGTTGATGCAGTTGGATCATGAATCTCAATGGTTTGTCTTGGAGTTTTATCGGCTGGAGTATAGTATTTCTTCAGTCTATAACCATTAACAGTTCTTTCTTTCTCCTCCATTGTCATCAAAAATGATTACATCTCCAGTTGGTAGATGTGCTTGATGGTGAATGGCCAGGACCATTTTGTGTGGAGTTTCCCAAGAAACATTTTGAGTCTGGAATTACAAAGAAGTACTTTATCTCCGACTATGATATCTTTCCTCTTAAGATGGCCATTGTGCCACATCTTGGTTTGTTCTTTGTAGATCCTGACACTTTGATAAACAGTCATTCGTAGTTCCTCTAGTTCTTGTAATTGAAGTTGTCTGTATTCACTAGCACTTTTGAAATCAAAATTCAATTGTTTAATGGCCCATCAAGCTTTGTGTTCCAATTCGACTGGGAGATGGCATGACTTCCCATACACTAAATGAAATGGCGTTGTTCCCCGGTAACAACGCCAATTTTTGATGGAGCCTCCACTCACATGAAGTTGCGTGCACCACTAAAAATCCTAGAGGTAGTAAGTCTCTAAGTTTATCCTTTCGTGTGCTATAATAAGATCTCCACCCACATATGCTAAGATACGTGGAAGTCTTATCGTAGTACAGTTAAGGGTCGAATCCACGAGACAACGGTCTTGTTAAGAGTTTAACAAGATGGAAAATGTAATAATTCTACTTATCTACTTAAAGGTTGATATTTAGATCGAAGAGTTGATTTGATGATTAAACTAAAGTGTAGAGTAAAACAAATGGTAGAAAAGTAAATTTGAGGTTGTAAACGATATTTGGGGAAACAACTTGGATTTGACTGAGTTTCACCACCACTACGCATGGATCAAAACATACATCATAATAACATGACTTGCAAAGAAAAGGGGTCTAAACAGGTAGTATCTTTGTAGACTTAGCTTCCTTTCGGATAACTAACTATGAGAAACACGGGAGTATTGCAATGTCACCCATCCCCAAATGAATGGTCACTTACTTTGCATCGCTCCCCTCGCAAAGTGTGTTCCTCGACCTGTCAAGGTTGTACTTTCATACGTCAATTGATTCCATTTCATAGTATGAAAGTACAACATTGGGGGTGAGTTTACTCCACTTCTTTTGAAATGTTCCTAGATACCGAATAGATGTATGGTGACTACATACATCAAGAACCAACATGCAGTCAATATTCAAATCTAAAAGTACAAACATAGACAATTCACACTAGTAGATAATAGATAACACAAGTTGGTGATCAAGCAACTAGCATTCATTAAATGATTGATGTTGAACTGAAAAGATAGTATTTTTTCTATTGCAAACTCATGAATTACAATGTATGAAATGAAAACATGGGTAGCGGGGCTACTCCCCGCACCCTAGTGTATGGGACTACTCACTCATGGCAAGAACAAAGAAGGAGGCAGGAAGAGAGAAAGAAAGCATCATCTCGATGTAGGAGGGAGGAAGGTCGACCCCTTGGAGTAGAGAGAAACTATCTTCACACCACGTGGTTGCCTTAATGAATAATCCTTTACTTCCCACCTTCTATGTCGATGAGAGAGGAAGTAGCTTGAGGATGGAATATGGATCTTGAACCGGAAACCTTGGGGCTAAGGATGAAGGATGAATAACTCTGGAGTGATTGGGGCAACCTCTAGACGTCCAAGAATTGATGCCTAATGAGGACCCCTTGGGTCCTATTTATAGGCTCCAAAGGGGTCTTAAATGGTCTTGAGTTATTTGGATTCAAACGGTTTGGAGATCGTTTGGCTTTCGTTCGGTCTTGGGACCGTTTGGGTTCAGACGGTCTTGGGAACGTTTGACTTCCATTCAGTCTTGGGACCGTTTGGTCTTCATACGGTCTTGGGACCGTTTGGGTTCCATACGGTCTTGGGACCGTTTGGGTTCCATACGGTCTTGGGACTGGTTGCCCTTCATACGGTCTTGGGACCGTTTGGGTTCCATACGGTCTTGGGATTGTTTAGGTTCATACGGTCTTGGTACCGTTTGGCTTCCATTCGGTCTTTGGGACCGTTTCGTCTTCATGCGGCCTTGGGATGGTTTGGCCTTCATACGGTCTTAGGACCACTTAGGTTCATATGGTCTTGGGACCATTTGGCTTCCATTCGGTCTTGGGACCGTTTGGTCTTCATGCGGTCTTGGGACCGTTTGGCCTTCATATGGTCTTAGGACCGTTTGAATTCTTTTGCGATTGTTTTGTGTTTTTCTATAAGAAGAAAGGGGGAAATATCAGTTTATTGGTATATTCACGATAAAGAGGAAAGTTAATTATTCTATATAATTTATTTAAGAAAGAGTATGGAAAACTAAGAAAAAACTAATAAGATAACATCACAAAATGGGAGGTTATCACTGATCCAATGGTTAGGATCTAACACTTCTTCATCTAATAGCTTTGAATAATGGACTTGATCTAGTGGTTGAGATTGGATGCTTCAACATCCAATGGTTTGGATTGAAACCTATAGTATTATATGTGAGTTCTAATAATCTGAATTTAGATGGTTTCCTTTATGTGATCAACTTAAGGAGCTTACTTGTTAACAATGGATGGCTTATTTAAAAAAAACAATCGATTATGGGTTTTACCCTACTCTCAATGGAACTTTTTATGTTGTTAATCAAGGAATGTATAGGGTTAGTTGGTGATTCTTTCTAGAGCACAACTCAATTACTTTTTAGGTGGTTTATTCAAGGTGTTTACTTATGTAAACAACTGATGGCTTTATCTTCTCAACATTCAATGGTTAGGAGTTGATGCCCCAATATTTCCATGGTCTTGGGTGAGCCCATAGTGTCATGTTATGGCTCTAATGATGAGAATTCGATTGTCAATACCTTAAACTTGTAGTCTTACCTTTGCCCTCATATGAATATAATTGATAATCACCATGATGAATTAATGGGTAACCTTAATGAAGTATAGTTTGTTACACCTATTCCTAATAAACCAAGTGATGGAGATTAATCATGAACAACCCTCTTGAATGATTAATAGAACAATGGATTACTCTCTTATTGTTGTGGAACACTAGTATACTATAAACTAAGGGTAACATACTGAGTTATGCATGGATCCATACTTAAGAATGATATGGAATGTGATGAAGATGCTTTGTCTTATGCATCTTATATTATATATGGGGATGCTATGGGTGATGGTTTGTGAATGAATGTTGAACTATAACTTTAATGTAACTTACCTTGCTAAACCTAACCCTAATGCAAGTAGGGAATGGTGTATAATCATGTTATCCTTTCTTGAATGATTAATACAATGATGGAATATCCTTCCTAATGATTGACTAAAACTCTATTGTGTTAACTGGTAGTCATCATGGCTTCATGATATATGCTTTCTTATTCTAAACTTGTATACTATAAGTATAATGATGGAAAATTATATAGCTTCCTTAGAAGTTATATAATAAAGGAATGGTCTTAAATGCTAAGATATCCCTACAATGTTATCCTGTGAACATCTGTGAGTTCTTTAATGCAATATCATGCTAATCCTGTATATGAAATGTGTGGTGATGTTTGTTGAGGATTTTTATAAGGCATAGAAAGATAATGATGAACTTGTAGGAAATGCTATGATGGTCTTAATGACCGTTGGGCATGGTTGAGCTTTGAATGAGGTGAAACCCTCTTATGTTGATAAGGGTTGATACCTTGTGATATCATGATAATGATTTATATCTTGTGATAGTATGATGACAAGTGCAGTCTCAAAAATGGCAAGTGAATAGTACCATGTGATGATGAGTTGAGGAACAATACGTATCATACATTTTATATCCTTTGAACTTGTTATATATTAATGCCTGTTAGATAAAAATTAGGGTTTGTATGTCCACTTGTTTGATGAAGCCTTAATTCACCCAATTGTAATAATTAATCAAGTGAAATTCTAATCATGTAGTGCCATGTGTCGTAGAACCATCTTCAGTGTCAAAACTTTTTGGATGGTGAAATGAGTATACCTAAGGGAAAATTGGAGGGCATACTATTGAGTATGTGGGGGTTACAAGTTGAGGGAATATCCTTGTCATCCACAATTACAGGTTATGTAGAATGACTGTGGTCATGCCTCAGATATTGTAAAATGTGAAAGGAAGCTGTATAGCTGCATGTGCCTATTATAGAACGACCATGTGTGAGCCTATTATCTAGTGGTTTGACCTATACCAAGGACAGACTAGTTGGTAGCATCTTGACTATATGTCGTTGTAGTGGAAACATTGACTGATATGTCACTACCTTTTTGCTCGTACTGATCGAGGGGAAGAGATCTTAGGATACAGACTCTCCTAGATCTTGTATGGAACCATCGGTATCCTTTCTCCCTAGTGTGTGGTTGTACTTTGGGTGGTATGACTCATACTCCCCAGGGCGTAATAAAAAATGTAATACAACCGTGTAGCATATATGTTTAGGGTTATACACAATGCTTCATATTTGATGATAACCCTTGTTTGCTTTCCTTACATAGAGATGATGTATAGTATAATAAGAGATTATAGATATGCTTATGTTGTAGTTATTATCATGTTCTAACATGCTTATGTTGTAGATATACTGCCACTAATAGTTAAGATGATGCTTCTAGCTATGTTTAATATTACTGGCCATGCCATTGTAATTAGATATGCTTAAACTGCTAAACATGCTTATGCAGTTAGTTGTGCTAATGATGTTAGCTCTACTTTTGATGTAGATTGGTTAACTTTATTAAACAAGCCAATATTGATAGCCATGTTATGCTACTAGACATATTCATGATGTTAGATACTTATGGTACTTGTTTGCTTGTGTTGTTAGCATGGTGTATACATTCATAATCATACTTGTTGCTAAACTTAATTGCTTAATCTATTCGGCATGCTTGAACTGTTCAATCTGCTCAATTGACTATTAAATACTTTAACTACTCAATTATTTACTATTTAATCTGATGTAATCAATATTTTTTGGAGAGAGTTATATACCTCACTGGGACTGAGTATCACCTCATGTGTCACCACATCTTTTTAGGTGATCCACAACAATGACAACAGAACTGTGACAGTAAGGAGAAACTAAGGTGTTGAACCCTAGAGATAGTTGTTAGTTATTTAGTATGTCCCAGATTCATCCTTGTACTCTCAAGTCCAGGCGAGAAAGTTTGTATACGATGTTTTAATTGGGTTAAGTTTTTGGTAGCATGTTATATGTTTGTTCAAGTGATAAATGTGGAAATGTTTCATGTGTAATATGTATATGTGGTGGTTGAGGCAATGGAACAATTGTAAGAAATTTTGAGCATTATATGAAACAAATCAAGTTGTTGGGGTTTCATGTAAATGTTTCTGAGGAAATGTTGAAATCAGTTTTAAGTTACCTTGTTTTCTGGGTTTTTGTTAATTAATGAGTAATCGTGTTTTGTGTTTTGAGTAATCCTATTTAGTGTAACGGGTTCTCACAAGTTGGTATCCGAGCTCTAGGTTCACTAAGTCTACAGGGAAACTAGGACTTAGGACTGGGATGATGTCTAAGCAAGGTATATGACATGAAAACATGATGCATACTACCTAATCTCAGTACTTGGGTGTCCTGTACATGTATTCCAATATTGAAGAAAAGGTACGTATGTAACTCTTAGATTGATTTTTTTTCTGATTACTCTGATCAAGTAGTCATTATGAGACAATGTAAAGAGCATAACAAATAAAAAATCATGGTGTTAAAACCTTAATCTTACTCTAAAAAAAAGATGAGAATCACATCATAACCTATCAAAACTTGAATGTTTGGTAACTCTGAGGGAAAGTACAACACCATGAACCCTAAATCTGAATATAAATAATCAAAAGAGGAGTTCTTAAAGCTATAATTCAGGAAGATAATAAAGTCAAAGACAAATAAGTCTGTGCTAATAAAACAATTCAAGGTATGGGATCCACTTAAAATGGAGAGAACTCTTATGATAAGTATCATATGAGAAGATGAATGAGAACAATTACAGAGGAATCAAGTGGAAACTGAGTTAATCTCAGACCAACCTGTGTGTGTAAGAAAGTGTTAATGTAATATATGCATGGTATGTGAAAGAAATCAAGGGAGAAGCTCCTATTTTGACAAAGAAAATATGGAATACGATGACCTATTCCTTGATCAGTAGTTAAAAAAATGGTAATATGAGAGGAAATATACAAGAATGATGAATAGTTAATGAGAAAAGAGAAATGAGACATGATAATCTAAATAATTCCTATGCTAATGGCAAGGAACCCAAGCTATAAAAGGTAAGATGATACATAAAAAGTGTAACTTTCATGGGGAAGATAGAATTGGTTACCTTTTACTAGTGACCCCTAGAAAATGTTGCTTTGATGAGGGAAGTGTGTTTCTTCTTTTTGAGGCATAGCCTTCAAGTGGATCTCATGCCACATGGTACACATGGATTTGTTGTAATCCTCGGAAAAATATCTTGATATGATGTGTGATTGCCCTGGACTATAGTTCCAAGATCTTTATATTTTGTATTAGCATGCGTTTTGAACCTTCTAAGAGTTTGGGGGATTCCTCCTATATTTTTTTAGTTGGTTATGATGTTGAGGAAGTGGATGAAACCAGGGTATGAGTTCTTTATAACACATGTGGTGGATACCAAAGTAATGAATCCTATGAGTTCTTTATAACACATGTGGTGGATACCAAAGTAATGAATCCTAGTATCCAGAGTGTACCAGTTATATATGAGTTAAAGATATCTATTACATGAGCTATCCAGTGTTTCTCTCCATTAGAGAAAGAGAGAGTTGATGTCGATCCTCCATGCATTGTTTGAGAAAAGAAGAGTGATTCTATGATGTTGTGTATGGTATGATGATAGTTGGGCAACACCAATATCATGGATAGATGGTTTGTTGATCAGCAAACATGTGTTACCATGTTCCTTTAAGATAAACCTATGATCAGAATATCAATGGATAAGAGTTAGAGTGGATGAGATAGGATACATGACCATGATGAGTTTAGGGTTATGTCGTTTAGACTAATCAATGCAACAACAATGTTTATAAATAAGAGGAACATAGTGCTTAGGTCATGTCTCATAAGTTGTGACAAGCTTTGAATGATGACATCTCAAAGTATTTTAGATATAGTCAATATCATGGTTAACATCTTTGATAAACCATAAGAATGTTGAAGAAACTATACTTATGTGTGTGACAAGTTCAACAAGAGTGAGTTTGGGGTTAACTAAAATGTCTTCTTGTGATTATGATACATATTCTAAGTGTGTTGTGTTAATCTTGGTATGGTGCATGAAGACAGTGTCGTTGCTCTACACCTAACAAGGTCAACCAAGAAGTTATATTTGTTAACAGTTGCATACAAGTGTATGATTCTTCAACTAGACATATGGTCAGTCCACCATAGAGATCATTGAAGAATCTTGTAAGAATATATGCTATATAGTTTTTGACAAATAGGGGATGCTCACCTGATTTATTGAGTTGATAATTACAACAACCATCAAAGGAGCATAAACATGAAACCTTGTTGAACTACATCTGATAAGAGATACATGATGTTCCATGTTTTGTAAGAGTCAACAAGTATGAACTCTAAGTGATGTGCCATACAATAGATAGAATAGTTTAGGATGACAGTTAGAGTCCCAAGTTGAAAGGTATTACCAGACCTGTACAGATGGCACAATAGTTACTATGCTAAACTAAGGTGACACATGCAGGAGTTGAAGGAGAAGAATATGACTTCTATGAAAATTATGTGACATCACCATGAGATGGAAGTAACCATGTAGAATATTGAGAATGAGGTGCATAATAAGTATCCATCTTTATTTACCTTGGATTTCAGGGGTGAAATCCCTATTAGGGGTTTATGGTTGTGAGACCCTAACCTTGCTTAAATGGTTTAAAAATATTAATTACCAAAATTTAATGGTTAGAATCGTAATATAACCTTGTGATATGGTTTGGAATCATAAGACAAGCTTAAGTTTCAAGTTTGGTCCAACTTGGACACTGTTTGAGCAAGTTATACAATTTTATGTACATTTTGGACTTTTCTACAATTTACCCAATTGAGAGATTTTCTTTGCATTTTTTCACATCAATTATGTTCCTTAGATGTTTTGTCATAATTCATGAGCTTATTTCAACCGTAGGTCATCCTAGAGGCTCTAGGTATATGGTTCATGCTGGTTTGGTTCACTTGAACCGTAGGTTCACTTATAAACATGTTCAACCGATGGTTCAACCATCTTTTGACTTAAACCATGAAAAAATAATGGTACCTTTGCCCAACAAATGGTGATTGGCCTGGGAGACCTACAATCAATGGACTGTTAGTCCCTAATAGTTGGTGGACTTTTGCTTGCTCGTCCATGGAAGCTTTAAGCCATGGATACATGAAGAGCTGCTTGTACACCTTATGCTTGCTTCCATCCTTATCCATGGGCTATATCTACCTATTCCTTGCCCATGTATGAAATATTTACTTTCTATCTCTTTCCTAGAGTCTAGAACACCGATCTTGCCATGTTTTCTGTAGAAATAGGTGGTCCAAGGTAGAAGACAACCTCCTTTTTTTAGAGGAAGGACTCCTAGAGCTCCATCTAGCCCTACCTAGGGTTTCTAAGGTCATCTCCTAGGGTTTCTAACCAAGGGTTTTCTTCTTGTATGGAGAAAGGTGCTAGATGGCCGAGTTCATAGCTAAATCTAGGGTTTTCCTACCTTCTTGGCTCGAGTTTCTTACTGTTATGACTCTATTCATCTCTGTAGAGGCAAGTTTTACAACCTTCTTCACTTATATAGCTTACTATAAGTTTGTAAGCTCACACTCTTGCTTCAAAATGGTGATTTAAGCTTTAAGAACTAAGCTTTCTTGAGATTTCAAATTTTTATGGTGTTCCCTGTTCCGTTCTAGATCTAGATGAACCTATAAATAGGTGTACATCCTTCCTAAGCTAGAAGATGGTCTAGGATAGGTTGGCAGCACAACTGATGGTGCTAAGCACCTAATAATCAATGGTCCAATTAGGGTTTTCAAGCTATTTCCTTCACTACCACATGACTTGATGGTGATACCATGCAACATCCAATGGTGTTTCTATCTTGGAAACCGATGGTGGTGACCAAGGGTGTCAATCGATGGTGAAAATCGATGGTCACCCCATAGGTCAGGTTTTGGCTTAGTTAGAAGCCTAATGATCAACTAGTAAGTACCCTAATGATGCTATTAATCAATAATGATATTATCTTAGTATCTGATGGTGTTAAATGAATATAGTTCTGATCTAACAACCGATGGTGACTTAATGGTCATAACCGATGGTGGAATAGGTCTCCATAACCAATGGCGAGTTAAGGATGTAGTTGTAGCATCAATTAAGCCTTAAACCAATGGTTTCTTGGGTTACTTAATTAAATGGTTGGACCTATACTATGATTGATGGTTTTAACATATGAACATGATCCAATGGTTAGGATCTAACACTTCTTCATCTAATGGCTTTGAATAATGGGCTTGATCTAGTGGTTGAGATGGGATGCTTCAACATCCAATGGTTTGGATTAAAACCTATAGTATTATATGTGGGTTCTAATAATCTGAATTTAGATTATTTCCTTTATGTGATCAACTTAAGGAGCTTACTTTTTAATAATGGATGGCTTATTTTAAATAAACAATAAATTAAGGGTTTTACCCTACTCTCAATGGAACCCTTTATGTTGTTAATCAAGGGTTGTCTAGGGTTAGATGGTAATTCTTTCTAGTGCACAACTCAATTACTTCTTAGGTGGTTTATTCAAGGTGTTTACATATGTAAGCAACCAATGGCTTTATCTTCTCAACATTCAATGGTTAGGAGTTGATGCCCCAATATTTCCATGGTCTTGGGTGAGCCCATAGTGTCATGTTATGGCTCTAATGATGAGAATTCGATGGTCAATACCTTAAACTTGTAGTCTTACCTTTTCCCTTGTATGAATATAATTGATAATCACCCAGATGAATTAATGGGTAACCTTAATGAAGTATAGTTTGTTACACCTATTCCTAATGAACCAAGTGATGGTGATTAATCATGAACAACCCTCCTGAATGATTAATAGAATAATGGATTACTCTCTTATTGTTGTGGAACACTAGTATACTATAAACCAAGGGTAACATCCTGAGTTATGCATGGATCCATACTTGAGAATTATATGGAATGTTATGAAGATGCTTTGTCTTATGCATCCAATATTATATATGGGGATGTTGTGGGGGAGGTTTGTGAAAGAATTTTGAACTATAACTTTAATGTAAGTTACCTTGCTAAACCTAACCCTAATGCAAGTAGAGAATGGTGGTTAATCATGTTATTGTTTCTTCAATGATTAATACAATGATGGAACATCCTCCCTAAAGATTGATTGGAACTCTAATGTTTTAATTGGTAGTCATCATGGCTTCATGATCTATGCTTTCTTATGCTGAACTTGTATACTATAAGTACAACGATGGCCAATTATATAGCTTTCTTATAAGTGATGTAATAAAGGAATGCTCTTAAATGCTAAGATATCCCTGCAATGTTATCCTGTGAACTTGTGTTAGTTCTTTAATACAATATCATGCTAAGCCTATATATGACATGTGTTGTGATGTTTGTTGAGCCTTGTTATATGGCATAGAAAGATAATGATGAACTTGTAGGAAATGATATGATGGTCTTGATGACCTTTGGGCATGGTTGATCCCTAATTGAGGTGTAACCATCTTATGTTGATAAGGGTTGATAGCTTGTGATATTGTGATAATGATTCATATCTTATGATAGTATGATGACATGTGTAGTCTCACATATGGCATTTCAATAGTACCTTGTGATGTGAGATGAGGAACAATAAGTCTCATACATTTTATATTCTTTGAGCTTGTTATATATTAATGCCTATTAGAGATGAATTAGGGTTTGTATGTACATTTTTTTGATGAAGCCTTAATTCACTCAATTGGAAATAACTAATCAAGTGAAATTCTAATCATGTAGTCCCATGTGCCAAAAAACCATCTTTAGTGTTAGAACTTGCTTGATAGTGAAACAAGTATACCTAATGGAAACTCTGAACACATACTTTCAGTTTGCAGGGGTGACAAGTTGAGGGAATACTTGTCATCTACAACTGTAGGTTATGTAGGATGACTGCGGTCATGCGTCGGATATTGTGAAATGTGAAAGGAAACAATATAACTGCAAGTGCCTCTTATAGAACGGCTACATGTGAGCCTATTCTCTAGTGGTGTGACCTATACCAAGGTCAAACTACTTGTTAGCAGCTTGACTATATGTCATTGTAGTCGTGGCATTGGCTGATATGTCACTACCTTTTTACTCGTATGGACCAAGGGTAAGAGATCTTAGGATACTAACTCTCCTAGATCTTATACAGAACTATCAGTAGCCCTTTGCATGAGGAGGTTGGACTTTGGGTGGTACGACTCAATCTCCCTAGGGCATAATAAAAGATGTAATACCATCATGTAGCATATCTATTTAGGGTTATACACAATGCTTCATATTAGATGATAACCCTTGTTTGCTTTTCTTGGATAGAGATGATGTATAGTATTATAAGAGATGATAGATATACTTATTTTGTAGTTATGATCATGTTGAAAACATGCTTATGTTGTCATATATACTGACACTGATGGTTAAGATGATGTCTCTAGCTATGTTTAATATTGCTAGACATGCCTTTGTAATTAGAAATACTTAAACTGCTAAACATGCTTATGTAGTTAGTTGTGCTTATTATGTTATCTCTACTTATGATATATATTGGTTCACTTTATTAAGCATGCCAATATTGATAGCCATGTTATGCTACTAGACATATTCATGATGTTAGAGATGCTTATGCTACTATTTTTCTTGTGCTTTTAGAATGGTATATACATTGATAATCATACTTGTTGCCAATCTTAATTGCTTAATCTATTTAGCATGCTTGAATGGTTCAGTCTACTCAATTGACTATTAAATACTTCAACTGCTCAATTATTTACTATTTAATCTGATGTAATCAATTTTTGTTGGAGAGAGTTATATCTCTCGTTGGGACTGGGTCTCACCTCATGGGTCACCACATCTTTTTAGGTGATCGACAGTAGTGGTAGAAGAGCCATGACAACAAGGATAAAGTGAGGTGATGAACCCTAGTGATAGTTGTTAGTTGTCTAGTATGTCCTAGTGTCGTCCGTGTACTCTCAAGTCTGGGCGAGAAAGTTTGTATGTGATGTTTTAGTCGAATTAAATTTTTAGTAGCATGTTATATGCTTGTTCAATTGATAAATGTGGAAAGGTTTCATGTATAATATGTATATGTGGTGGTTGAGTTCATGGAACAATTGTAAGATATTTTGACATTATGTGAAACAAAGTAAGTTGCTGGGCTTTCATGTAAATGTTTCTGAGCAATTGGGAAATTTTGAAATCAGTTTTAATTTACCGTGTTTTTTGGGTGTGTGTTAATTAATGAGTAATCATGTTTTGTGTTTTGAGTAATCTCATTTAGTGTAATGGGTTCTCACAACTATAAGCGGTTGTTGTGATAATGCTTCATCTTCTCTTCTTCTCACACAGTGGGCTTTTCTCTACTGCTCCTCTACTCAATTACATTTGTTTCTCCCACTCATTTGGGTAGAAGAGAGGCTTTCTCTTTGTAGACCTATCTAGGATGCTCTGCCTCCCTCTTTCTCACATCCTCATTCAAAAGTCTAGTGTGACCTAAAACCTGTAGGAGTGGGCCTTCTTGGTAAGGTAGCTCAAGGTCACGTATTACTAGTGGGGGGCTAATATTATACATCATTCTCTTATTACCCATGGTGATCACATGGGAGAGTATGAGGTATTTAAGATCAAGAAACTGTTCTCCCTCTCCCACTGCAAAACCTATGAGATTATACCCTAGGGCTAGTGCAATGGACGTCACAATTCCTCCCATAACAAAAGGAGTTTTGCTTTTAGAAGGAATTGACCGCATATGATCAATAAGAAGTGCCCCTAGGTTGAGAAATTTGTTCTTGATCCTTCCATGCAACACAAAGAGATCTTTTTGTAAGCAACTTCCTTGATTGTCATATTGTCCCACTATGGTATTTGCTATGGCCTTTTGGGTATACCTGATAAAACGGTTGCTGACTACGTTGGTCTTTGACTTTCTAGGTGTGAAGTTGTAGTGTCCTGTCATGCTATACCACAAGCTATAATAGTCAATGTCTATTTTTTTTTCAATGCAACCTCAATTTAGTTTCTTGGCCTCCTCATCATCCATGGCAAATATGTCATTCAATTGAGAAGTCATGAGTGTGTGAATTTCATCAAAATCCCAAACCGAATGGCTTCTTCCCCTTTGAAAGTGATCTTTTCCAATGTAGCAAAGAATGTTTGTGTCAACTCCACATAGGTAACTTGTGTTGTTCAAAGCACTTTCAATAACCCGGAGTCCAATAGTGTATCTTACATTTCTTCTTTGATGCCAAGAGCATCCATCACCTTATGGAAAGCATACCTAGTTGCAATGAACCTCCTTGTCATGCACTCGGGGTAGAGAGGGTTTACTATGATGTTTCTCTTACTACCTCTCTAATATGATACACCCTTAGGGGTCTTACCAAGCCCTTTTAACATATATGTATTAAGTGTAGCCACAATATCATCTGGCTCTAGAATCAACTCCTCATCATCTGTATCCTCATCTTCCTCCTCAACCTCATATATGTGTGACAATGAACTTGTATCAAGATTCAATGGCATTCTTTGCTCATATTGCTCTACTTGAGCATCCTATTCTTCCTCAATCACCAATTTCCTCCGGGATCTTGGATGTTGTTGCATCCCCTCCATTGCTAAAGTGGTGGAGCAGCATGCTAGCATAGGGTAGGGTAGATCACGTGAAGAAAGAGCAGCAATCCCCCTACCTCACTGTGGGTGGTTGGTGACCTCCAGTTCTAAGGAGTAAATCAGTGCATCAACATTAGCTTCAAAATTTTCTTCTTCTTCCTCACCATAAGTGGCATCCAATATGGTGGTTGGATGAGTGGTAGTGAGAGCCACTTATGGATGTTGAGCGGTGAAGCCAGGTGGAGATGGGGTTTGAAGGTGATGGGGTGTGCGAGAGCTTAGAGACATTGGAGGATGCTTTCTTGGTGCACACTTTTCCCCCAGTGATTTCCTTGAGGATTTTTAGAGAGACCTTCTTCACAACCTTTCCAAATCCCTTCATGGTATGGAGGTGGAGATGGAGGAGAGAGCTATGGTTTTTGGATATTTATGGTATAGGGGTGAAATGGATGCAATAAGGGGTTTGGAGTGAAGAGGAGAGTCACAATGGATGTAGGAGACTGATTCAGAATGGTTGATGGAGGTGGAGGTCTGATTTTTCTGGGGTTTTTAGGGGAGAGGTTGGGAAATGGTGGTGGGGGTTAATGGAGTTGAAGGTGGGGATTGGGGTGATTTTCTAGTTGAAAAGGGTGGAGGACGGTGTGGCGGAGGCAAAGGATGAGTTTTGGAGGTGGATTGATTGTAGATGGTAGTCTGAGGAGGAAGCTTGAGCTAGAGCAGGTCTCCAGAGTGCTACCGCGGTCATGGAAGTAGCATGGAAAGAAGAGGTGAATGGCAGATATCATGGTGGAATAGGTTGAGTTAAGTGAAAATCTGATGGGGTCAGGCCTCACCACAGCCGTGGTGGTGGCCATAGTTGTGGGTGAGTGGTGGTGGAATGACCGTGATGGGTGTCATGGCTATGGTGGGGTGAACAGTTGCTGAAGACTCTGACCTCACCACACCCATGGAGGCTGACACGATCGTGGTGACATTTAAGAGTCACGCCCGTGGCCGCTGGCACAGTCGAGGTCATTCCTTCTCATTTTGTCCCCCCCTGTTATTTTTGGTGCTTTTCTTACCACGCCAGTGTCATGTGCCATGCTCGTGCTGAGAAACTTCAGCCACACCCATTCTGAGCACCACAGTCATGGTGTTTCCTGCCTTTTTTTCTCAACCTCTCTAGTAACTTTTGAATGCAATCATGATGAATGCATATTCATCATAATATTCAATGGCCATCTTGAGCTCAATTTGATTAAATGCATCCGATTTCATCTCCAAAATCTCACAATATGCAAATTACTTAATTGGTTCAATTATCAAAATTATTAACTGGGTTATATTGATTTTATGCAGGTCATGATGAAGCTCAACCATCAACTAGAACTCACCTTCACTTAAGATCCTCTCAGCCTTGGTCCTGAACAAACAGTCTTGACCATACAGTTTGATCAATCGGTCTTGAACCAAACGGTTTTCCCATTCGGTCTGTCCAACTAGTCTTGATCAATTGGTCTCAAAATTGCGAGTTTATCACATCTTTATCTCCATCAACCATCATCCGTATCAAACCCTAATAAGTGGGGCCCACCTTTCTCAACCCTAGATCTACATTCACTCAAGATCCTTTATCCTTTATTTTAACCAATCGGTCTTGACCCTAGCGGTCTTGGCCTTACAGTTTTGACCTCTCGGTCTTGGCCATTATTTGCCTTAATGGTTTCCAAATTTTCCCTTTTCATACGGTCTCAAGATCGTGTGAGGCCACACGGTCTCAAGACCGTATGAGCAGCCTCATCACGAGACCGTATGGGCGGCCACATGATTGTGAAGACCGTGTATCAGACCCTCCTCAAGACTGCATGGATGCCCTGATTGTGCCTCTTCCATCGTCGCCAACACCTGCCCGCCTCCTCGCTGTCCACTCCGCCCTCACACTTGCGGCAAAGACAACCGACAGCGTCACCTATCTCCTCTGCAGTCATGATCCAATGCTTCCTTTGCCTCTGTCTTCTTTCTTCCGTCTGTCCCCTCTGCAAACCCTAGCTCCACAACACCTCCATCACCTACCGCAAGCATCACACCTCCATCCACCTGCACCTTTGTCGTCACTCAGCACGCCACCACTGTTGGACAACGTCGGCCTACGGTGCTCAGTCCCAAAACCATTCGGCAGGCAAGAGCGCAAGACCACTCAAGCCTCATCGGTCCTCAAGAACATTAGGCCAGCAATCGCACGAGACCACGTGGAGGAAAAGAGCAAACTGATTAGCACAGACTGTTAGGGCACCTAGACCGTGTGGACGAGAAGACCGGTTGGAGAAGAAGACTGATAGGTCAAAGATCGTATGGATGCGATCACACAAGGCCAATTGGATTGTTGGAGTCCCAGACCGTGAAGAGTCCTAAACCGCTAGGGCAGCAAGAGAATGATCTTGCATGACCATTTGGACAGAGATCCACACCGATAGGCGAAAGACCATTTGGAGCCAGAAATTCCAAGACTATTTGGACGTGAATACTTATCAACTCCAATACTGTTCGGAATACAAGACTGTTTGGTCATTAAATAGTCTCCAAGACCATTTGGACGTGACTACTTATCAACTCCAGACCGTTAGAAGACTAAATGGTCTCCAAAACCGTTAAAGCAAAACTATTAAAATTGCAATGGTCTCCAATTCATGAAGACCCCAACTAGTACCTATAAATAGGACCAGCATGGTCCTCATTTCAGGTATCAGATCCAGGATGTCGCCCGGTTGCCCAAATGCAAGATTCGATCCAGATCCATCATCCACGCTACCGTCAGTTCACCTACTGCTCCTACTACGATCGAGGAGATCGAGAAGAGAAGGAAGGAGGAGTGAGAAAGACTGCCCGATCTGTCTTGGCGTCCCTCGTGCCTCGTCTAGATCTGTTATGACATGACGTAGAGGACTGCATCATCTTCACCAAGTTGTGACTACCTTCTACATCATGCTCATGGTAGAATCTTCCCTCTCTCTTATTCTTCTTGTTTCTCGCATCATGAGTGAGTAGTTCCTTTTCACTGGGGTGTGGGGACTAGCCCCGTTGTCCATGCTTTCATATCTTTTCATTTTAACATTCCAAGGCAATGTATATAACTTTCCATTTTGTTGTTAATCGTCGATGTTTGCTTGTAGATTGATCAACTTCTTACTTTTATCTTGTTCTTTCCTATATTGCGAGAAGTTCAATATGTAGGATAGAATGTTGATTAATGCAATTGACTCCTAAACTAGAAATATAATGGGATTCCTTGAGGTCGTAAGTGTATGATCCATGAGGGGACGAGCCATCTAGCCCACGGTGATGCTTCTGTGCGCCTAACACCTGTATAAGGGGACCACAACTTCATTTGGATTTATGTATCTTTGGAACCGTAAGTGTATGATCCGGATGGTGATGAGACATCTGATGCCTAAGGTGATGCTTACACGAACCTAAACATCCCTCCGGGAGGGTTTGCAGTAGTTCAATTTGGATAGTTAGATCTTGCCTGGATGTTTTGTGTCTGGATGTGTTTGCATGTGTAGTGGTGAACCCTGAGACAACCGAAGTGATCCATATCATTAATCTAGATCAACTTTAATTCTGCTTTTCACTTTCCTGCACTTAGTTTAATTAACCCCAAACCAATCAATTGTTCTAAATATTAGTCTTACTTGAGCTAGATTCGACTAACAATGATTCTTAAAAACGTTGTCTCTTGGGATTCGATCCTTATTGCACAAGGTTTTGGTAAAATCTCAGATTTCAACCCTGAATGAGTTTGTTAGTGCGATAATATTCCACGTCAAATTTTGGTGCCGTTGCCGGGGACAACGAAATTAGTTAGTCAAATCTAGTTCTTTTAAGGCTAATCTAGGTTTTTGCTTTTTCTTTGGATATAATTGATCATTCACTTGAATTCGGTTCCTCTCCGTCAATCTCACTTTCGAAAGAATTTTCTATCTCAGATACCCCCAAAGACTAGTACATGCATCACTCGAACAGTTCCAGACTCACTACTAGCTTTGACCCTGAGATAGACAGAACCTTTCGTCATCAAAATAGAGAAAACCAAGCAAGGATGGCTCAAGAGGAGGAAATCGCCAAAAGGGTAGCTCAAGCCCTTAATACACAAAGAGAAAGGCTCATGCAAGAAGCCAGAGCTGCAGTTCAAGAAGAAATCCAAGTAGCACAAGCAGCAGCACAAGCAGCAAAACTGCAAAAGGACCTTAGGGAGTTCTCAATCCCTAAAGCTGTTGACGTTCATCACCCAGTGCAACCCCCTCCCACTAACGCTCCAAATTTTGATATCTAAGCACACTTGATCACCTTGCTTCAAAACAACCCATTATATGGTAAACAAGGAGAAGATAGCCAGGAACATCTTCTGAGGTTTATTGATATATTAGCCATTATAAAGCAAAATGGAGTATCTGATGAGGCCATTCGACTCCGTCTCTTCAAGTATTCTCTTGCTGATAGAGCTATAAGTTGGTACAACTCCTTACAATGCAAACCCATCACTACTTGGGAACAACTTCAAAACATTTTCCTGGAAAAATTTTACCCTCCCTCTCTCACCTATGAAATTAGGGGTCGAATCACGATGTTCACTCAAGCCCCTGGAGAAACCCTTGTTGAAGGATGGGAAAGATATAAAGAGCTTCTACGCAAGTGTCCACACCATGGTATCCCTAAGAACCAGCTCATCGAGATCTTCTATAGGGGTGTGGATGACAATATTAAGATATTTTTAGACTCCTCATCTGGAGGAAACTTCATGCGTCAGAGTTATGACAATGCATGGAAGGCTGTCACCCTTGGAGCTGAAAATCAAGCTAATTGGGCTAGATCTGTGGGCAAAGGAGTGTTGAAGGTAGCTATGGCTAAAGTTATTCCTGAATACAAGTCTATCGCTGAGACCCTAAAACTCTTAGTTTCCAAGCAAGACCATATAGAATCGTCTATTGCTGCTTATGAAAGAAGACATTCACTCCCTCAACAACAAGAACAAATTAATTCAGCACCATTGTTCTATGAAGCATGCAAGGGTACTGATCATTCCACACTAGCTTGCAATGTTCTCTACAATGTTGTTCTAAGCAACACTTATGGACAAGGAGATAATGGACAAGTGGAAAATCTTCATGTCGTCAACATCATCCCAGGTCAAGGATATAACAATCTGAATCAGAATAGGAACCATCTTGGTTTTCAATATGGAAATCCTTCAGGAGCGGAAAACTCACGACAACTTGGTTCAAATAATCAACAATGAGGCCCACCAGGATTTAGTATAATCAACAACAAAATTTTTGGAATCAAGGGAAATATAGGGGTAACTTTCAAAATAGGAACTTCAACAACTATCTGAACAACTCTCAGTTCCAGAACCAACAACAAGGGCAACAAGCCAGCCCCATCTCTCCTGATGACAAATTGACGACCATTGAAAAAATGTTGCAGTCATAGTAGACTATGATATCTAATCAGCGAGCCCATCAGAAAGTTGTTGAATCTCAACTAGCTCAACTTGCAGCAAGCATGAAGCCGCTTGCTAGAGCCTTTGTTGGACAACCCGAGAACAATCCTAAACACCCTGAGCAACTAAAGGTTGTCACCACCATGTCTAGAAAAGACTATTCTGACCCTCATGTCAGGACACCTGTGGTTGATACAGACAAGGATGGCTTTATGATTGTCCAAGATTCTACCACACCTGAGTCTCAACCAAAAGAACCAGTAACTACTGATAAGACGCACAAGGAAAGTTCTAAAAAACCTACTACAGAAGAGGAAGAAGAAACACCAGAACCTGATAACCCTGTATACAAGCCTCGTATACCTTTCCCTGCTCGTTTAAGGCAAACCAAGCTTGATACTCATTTCAACAAATTCAAGGAAGCTATGAAAAAACTTCATGTTGATATACCTTTTTTAGATGCTCTGGCTAAGATACCAGCCTGGACGAAGTACTTGAAGTCACTTCTAATAAGAAAATATATAACTGAGGAATATGAGATAGTAAAGTTAGCCACAACCACTGCAGACATTATCCAGAGTAAGATGCCAAAGAAATAGAAAGATCCAAGATCTTTTGGGATTTTTTTGCCATATCGGTGATTCTTCATGTAAGAAAGGATTGGCAGATCTTGGTGCTGGCAGATCTTGGTGCTAGCATTTCCATCATGCCACTTAGCCTTTGCAAAAGGCTAGGGTTTGCTTAACTGCTCCCAACTGGGATGACAACACAACTTGCAGATAACATTGTGACTCTACCCTTAGGAATTATTGAGGATGTACCTGTTAAGGTAGGCAAAGATTCCTATGTTCCATGTGACTTCGTCATCATGGACATAAAGAAAGACGCTAGATACCCTCTTATCTTTGGACGTCCATTCCTTGCCACTGCAAGAGCTCTGATTGATGTTAAAGCAGGAACCTTGTTGCTTAGATTAGGAAAAGAAACCCTAGAGTTCAAAGTTTTTAAAGTATGCGAAGACCAAATATGCAAGAAGAAGTCTACTTGATTGAGTACATAGAGTAGATGGCACTTCTTACGCAAGAGGATTATGAACAAGACGATCCATTAGAAGTGGCTCTAACAAACCCATATGTTGATAACTCCATTGATGAACAAATAAAGGATTGTGATCTCCACCTCGATACTACTGAATAAGATCCTGAAGCCAAAATTGAGGAACTCAAGGCTGTGGATGTCATTGAAGAACCATGTGAAAAACCACAAGCTCCTGAAATGAAACCCCTACCTGAGGGATTGAAGTATGTGTTTCTAGATGACCTCAAAGTCTGCCCAGTCATTATAAATTTTGATCTAACGACAGAACAAGAGGATAAACTCTTGATTGAATTAAGGGAAAGAAGAAAAGCAATATGTTACAAGATGAGTGATCTCACCGGTGTCAGTCAAGCGCTATGCATGCACAAAATCCCCATGATGGTAGACCACAAGCCAACTATTGAACACCTAAGAAAACTTAATCCAAATATGAAGGAAGTAGTCCGTCGTGAAGTCATTAAACTACTCACTACTGAAATCATCTATCTGATATCTGACTCACTATGGGTAAGTCCCGTGCATATTGTCCCCAAGAAGGGCAGAACTACCGTGATTCGCAATGAAGATAACAAACTCATCCCTACTTGAACAATCACTTAGTGGAGGATGTGTATCGATTACAGGAAGTTAACCAAGGTGACACAAAAAGGATCATTTCCTGATGCCCTTTCTTGATCAAGTCTTAGAGAGGTTGGCTCACCAAGAATATTTCTATTATCTCAATGGTTACTCTGGATTCTATCAAATTCCTATACATCCAGATGACCAAGAGAAAACAACTTTTACTTGCCCGTTTGGAACATATGCATTCATAAGAATGTCGTTCAGCCTTTGCAATGAGCCTTCAACCTTTCAGTGTTGCATGGAAGATATATTCACTGGTTTGACGGAGATTATCATGGAAGTTTTTATGGATGATTTTTCTGTATATGGAGATTCTTACAAATCATGTCTAAAGCACCTCTCCCTTGTCCTCAAACGATGTGAAGAAGCACACCTTATGTTAAATGGGGAGAAGCGTCACTTTACGGTAAAGGAAGGCATCGTCCTTGGCCATAGAGTCAGTAGTAGAGGTATTGAAGTGGACAAAGTGAAAATCGACATGATATCCAAGCTCTCCATTCGGAAAAATGTAAAAGAGGTTCATGCATTCCTAGGTCATGCAGGCTTTTACAGACGATTCATAAAGGATTTCTCTAAGATAACCAAGCCAATGACAAACCTATTGCTAAAGGATGTGGATTTCCATTTTAACGAAGACTGTGTGAAGAGTTTCAACAATCTAAAACAATCTCTTACAACAACACCCATCATCAGAGCTCCCGATTGGGATCACCCATTTGAAATTATGTGTGATGCCAGTGATTATGTTGTGGGTGTTGTCTTAGGCCAATGTATAGAAAGGAAACATTATGTGATCTACTATGCATCGAAGACCCTCGATGAAGCTCAGAGGAACTATGCAACTATTGGGAAAGAAATTCTTATAGTAGTGTATGTCTTCGACAAGTTCAGATCTTACCTCAGTGGTTCTAAAGTCATTGTCTACACGGACCATGCCACTATCTATTACCTCCTAATGAAGAAAGAAGCTAAATCCAGGTTAATTAGATGGATTGTCCTATTGCAAGAATTTGAT
Organism: Alisma plantago-aquatica; assembly: GCA_963693085.1. Classification (NCBI taxonomy): domain Eukaryota; kingdom Viridiplantae; phylum Streptophyta; class Magnoliopsida; order Alismatales; family Alismataceae; genus Alisma; species Alisma plantago-aquatica. Next base: position 1,955,933,742 of record OY856409.1, read on the forward strand.
CTTGAGATAAGAGATAAGAAGGGTATAGAGAATGTTTTAGCAGAGTGTAACTATTGTTCATGCTCTGATACCAACTGTGACGTCCCCAGATTTTGATTTCTCCAAACCCTATTGGGAATGAGATGTCAGAATCCGAAAACATCATCCAATCATATCAGAGAGCGATGCGGAAGTGACATACACATACATGAACATACAACATAACATACACCATAGCAGTCTCAACATTCAACATGTATATATTACAAATTGACTTATTACAACATGAGTGACAATTACATATTGAAAGGATATTTTACATAAGTCGGAACATGTATGCTAGGATCTTAACATAATAGGTACAAACTGTACAACTTGCTCACATCCTGTACTTTTATCCCATGCTAGCTCTGAACCTAAAACATACAGGAAACAACGAATCAACACACAAGGTGTCTAGTACATGGGTAGAAAGATACATATATTCATGGTTTTCATAATTTGAAAAGATTTGCAAAAAGAAAGAAGGAAGATCATAGAAAACATTTATTTATTAAGCAAAATACAACAATTTTTATTCATTTTTCTAGATGAGTTGCATTATCAAGGTGGACTAGTACCAAAACATATATATTGGGCCCATCCCCGTGTACCGAGTACTCTAGGGAAGCTCCCCATACACCGTTTGCTCTAGGGAGGTGTACTAGTCAACATTAATCCATTCCCTCATAAGGGGGATAATGATCACCTTAAATAACTACAAAACATCTACTCATCATATGTATTTTCAAGTGATAAAACATCGAGTACTATATAGTGCTACTACATCCAATATTTGCAAATAGAAGAGAGCATACATACATATCATGATTGCAACCAAGAAAACCATAGTCATATACTTAAATAAAAATCCACGTACCTGAGTTTAGAGATTCCTATATATATTCTGGATCATCTACATCTCTGGTCATCACCTGATTAATAGCAATTAATCATCATTAATAAATGTTCATCATATTCTAGGTATTTTAGGTCCAAATTAGGATTTGCCCAAAACTAGGTTCCATCTAATCTTAGGATGGTATATGATATTTTTTTACTGATCATGAAGTCATTTTAGAGGTCTGGTCCAAAATTCATATTTTTCTGATGATGGGTCTATTTTCTAGAATTAATATGAGGTTTAAAGCATCTAATTAGTCATTAATGAGAAAAAGACCTATTATTTATGTATATTACTCGGATCAGAGTTCAAAGTTGGACTTAAATCATCCTTAGGGTTCTAGGAGAATTTTATGAGAATTAATATCACCTGGATATTATTTATTATATTTAATGAACCTTAAAAAGGAGCATCATATTCTAAATTAAATATCATCATTGATAGTGGTTCAAGGGTCTAATCTAGGAGTCCAGGATTAAAGTGTACATTTTTCTGAGTCTAGGGATATTTTTGGTGGATTTATTGGGTACTAGAGCTATTTTTAGTGGCATTCTTAAGTTTGTGCCATTTTCTGAAAAGCAAAAATAGATTACCTTGCGTCGTGGGGCCCAGGGCCTGAGGTGGCACTCTAGTTATGGCCCACGCTGGCCTTTTATCTTGGGCCGGTCGGTTCAATGACTGGACCGACTTTCAGGTTGGGTCGTCAAAAGATCTACCCGACTCCTTCTTCCTGTTCCCCGGGACACGCGCGTTTCTCTACGCTTCTGCTCCAGCATGAGCGTCGTCGCGTGAGGGGAGCAGCCGCTGTGAGGGAAGCAGGGGCACCGCCGCAGGAGATGGAACTGCGGCAAGGAGTTAGAGCTTGATTCAGGCTGGATTGCACTGACTCTCTCTTCGTGCGCGGGGAAGCGTTGATCGGGACTGTTGTTCCTGCTTCAGCCACCGGTTTCCAAGGCCAACCTGGTCGAGGGTGCGCAGGGCTCTGGTGATAGGAGAGGGCTCAATGTTCCCTTACGCGGGCGTCGTCACACTGGGAGACGCCGACGTGCCTTTTCCTCCTGCAAGGTGGATAGCCTCGAGGTCATCTTAGCTCTGCAGATCCAGCACCGGTGTGAGGGATGAAATCCAGGGAGAAATCCTGGTGAGCAATCAAGTAGCCCCAACGCTCATGGAGAAATGATACATCCATCAGGGGACTACCACAGACTCGACTTGAGGCATCTGAATGTTGCAGAGATATGTTTAGGGTGATCCCCTACTTCATCTTCTTCCTCCTGAGCCTGTTTGTCTCATCCTAGCTTCCAGCGTCGCTGTGGCCGTGGTCGTAAGGGTACCTGCTGACCGGTCCTTGGGTTCGGCGTCTCTGGACGGTGGTGGTGACCTCGCCCTACAACGACCTCGATGACCCACACGTTGCAACCAAAGCAGGTGAATCGTGTCGTCCAGGTTGGGTGGACGAGTTCTAGGGCCAACGACAACAAGGGGATGGGTTCTTCAGCCATAGTCCAGCATGCACCTGAATATTGCCTCCATATCTAGGATCAGTTGCTGCTTGTAGCGATGGAGAAAAGAAGAAGGAGGAGGAGGTCAAGCTGGTAGCCAAGGGTTTTGGCGTGCACATTCATGATCCTCCTGGTAGCCTCGTGGAACTCCTCCCTATTGTGGCATGCCCAATCAAGAGGCATGGATAACAACCTGTGTGGTTCTGTTTATTGCTTCCTATCCTGATGATATCTGGCACAGGAGGTTGTTGAGATCCGAAAATGACCACTACAACCAATCTAGTCGATACTGCGTGCACTAAGTATAATCACGAGAGCCACCTCACCATGGTTAAACTATAAATTCCCGGTATACTTCTATTTTGATGATTCCATAACTTGTAAATCACCAACAAAAGAAAAGAATGATTGTGGGTAGTTCCCCATGAACCTAGCACGTGTCTCACCAACATACCTAAAGATCTAAATAACATATTAAAGAAAAACTCCTAGGTATGCCCATTCTCCCATGGTATTTCAATATTAACAAAATCTTGAGGCCAAAACTCCATCATATGATCATGTAAATAAATTCTTAAATTAACCTTATAAATGTGCATCAACTTCAACTAAAATTTAATTGATCATTGAATCTTCATCAACTAAATTCCAACGGACTTTTTATGATCCTCATAACCTCATTGTTCGTCAAATTTTCACTTGAGTTCATCGAGACTATTAAAATAGGATCCCTTAGCCTCATAAGTACCCAAATGATAATGAATGTGTATAAATCTCGTCAGCATATATTCATGATCTTAGATAAAACCTTTTTATAACAATTAGGTATCCATCCATACATCTAGATCAAAATATCATATATGAATCTTACATAATTTGAATATTGAGAATCTGAAAATCTAGGTTATCACATGTGTCCTTTCTTATTTCTAGTGCGACCGTTGATTGGATCACCTCTACTTTTGACATGTTATCCTACTCATTGTCACATGTAAAGGTCATTCTCTTTGGCTCCTCCACAAGAAGTTTGATGTACCTCTCAAACTCTTTCTGTCTGAGAGAGCATATGTGAGTCCTCCGTTGATCGGACAAACTATTTTAGAAGCCAATATGCAATAGTGTGCCACCAAGTGATGTCTGTCATCCACTGATCAAATAGATTGTTGTTGATGTCTAAACACCACAATGTGCCTTTGTCTAAGAGTTTTGTGTCCTTTACTTACTAGACATACGACTGTCAGTGTAGGTGCACCCAATGTGCCACCAAATGTTGCACTTCCTTTGTTGATCGAACATATCATTGTTGTTGTTGGTGCTCCCAATTTGTGATCGAGATGGTTGTCCTCTGTTGAGTCAGAGAAACTAATTTCATTCTCGATGCACTCAATGTGCCACCAACCTCCAACTACTACTTCATCTTAATACAAATTTGTTGACCCTCTCTCATCTATGAGAGAACTTCACCGTCTACGTACTCAATGTGTCATAACTACCAACCACTACTTTGTCTCAAGACAAAATCATTTGTCCTCTGTTACCCACAAGAGAGCTCTACTAATTACTCTTGTTATGTAGCTCTTCTACCACAGAAGAGCACGGACAATGAGTGATTTGGTGGGATCACACCAAGTGGTGGTACAATCTTCTCAACGGCCACTCTCGATTGTTGTATACATAACTCTCCATGTTATGTGGTTGAACCTAGGAATCCTAGTTTAAGCTTAGTTCAGCCCCGACAAATTATCCATATTGCATACAAGGAATCATCTTCCTCGTACCCCTCTTATCCCAAGGGTTTATAACACAATTAGGCATCAACCACACACAATTTTCAGGTCCCATAGTATTTGTCTACCTGTAATGTGCTCACGGAATGAAAAGGGCCTTCTTGACAAATCAACTCCAGCCCAATGTTTGCTTTTTCTAATGCTGGTGGCAAAGGTTTTGCATAGTAGTATCTTGGCATAATTCAAGGCATTCAAAAAAGGATATGGCAGGTAGAGTGCGGAACGGATGACAGCCGCATCTTCCTCTACAGTCTCTACCAGAATATGCAACTACGAAATTACAGATTGACTCCAAAATAGAATCGATATTATAAGGGCAGACCGGTGGTTGAGATATCAGCAAAGGCAAACAATTCACATAGTTGCAGATGTAGAGTACATTGTTTTGGAATAATACATTCAGTTGCGTAGGACTTTTTTTGCAAATTGTGTACACTGGAGTATGTGCAAATTAGTTGATGACATTGTTTTCCATGTTGTCAAATTGGTCATCTTCACGATCCTAGACAGCTAACTCCAGCCGGATGTTTCCTTTATATGATGCTGGTTCTACTGGTTGCATTTTAGAATCTGGCACAAGTTTTCTGAAGAAAAAAGCATTTAGCAACGATATGGCTTGCAGAGAGCAACGATATGTCTGCATACGACTAAAAATGGCTGTGGATTTACTTACTCGGAAACAGAATATTAAGATATTATACGGGGTCAAAATTCACACAGTGGCAGTTGCAGAGTACATTTTTTGAGACAATAAGCACAGTTTCCTAGGCTTTTTACAAAATAAGCAGTCCACAGACTATGTGCTAAGCTGGCGACGTGGCTTTCCCTCGTATCTTCACAAGACACCTTCTCATTTGCAAAACAAAACAATTAAAAAACTAAGACATACATTTTGTTTCCCTTCTGTGGAGCCTAATTGATTAGTTGAGGTGCCAGGAGGTGGGACGCGGTGAGGACTAGAAATGAGTTAAAAGAAAACTTGGTCCGCAGTGGCATGGAGGCACCAAAAGACGGCGGTGAAGAAGTAGAGAAACGACGTCAATGTCAAGAAAGCCTGGAAAGATCCTAGCCACTGGACGAAGTAGCCGGTGCCTATCGTGCTTATGATGGCCGCTACAGTCCCGAAAGAATTGGCAATACCTGCATGTGATGGAAATTGTCGTCAGCAAGGCGTTCGTTCATTTAGAAATCGCCTGCTAAATGCATACACAACCCAAGTAATCACTCACCGTGAAGCAATCCAGCTGAATCTGGAGCAATGTCCTGATTGCAGAAACACAGACAGATGGATAATAAGTGGATCAAATCTAGGAACCGTAGTGTAATAACTGAGAAGAAGAAGAAAAAAGTCAAAACAGAGAGTTAATATACCTGCATGTTAAGAAGGAATCCCGCCTGGCTGAAGGAACTCAAGCTCAAGGCTACCGTCAGCAATGCCGCGGCCATAGATGGCGTTTTGGCGTAATTAAGGCACATCAACGCGATCCCAGGGCCGATAAAACCTATTGACTGTTAGAAGCGAAGAAGAGACAAAGACTGAGACAACTTTAATCACGTTTGAAGTTATAAAATGGAAGACAATTGCAGATCTTGCATAAGTGACGCCTAGTATAATAAACTTCTTGCCTGCATGATCTTCCTGACTAGAGTGAGTTGGTAACCGGACTTGATCAAGTGGTCTGAAGACAGGCCGGCGATGTACCCGGAGACAGCCATCAGAGCCCAGGGAATGGCGCTGAACCAAGCTGCCTCTTTCAGCTTCACATCGAAGACCTGAGACGAATTAAAATAACGATTGATCGTATCAGTTGGTCAGTTGAGGTGATTTCCTAATTAATATTTTTGACGTCATGCCCATAAGGAATCTCTTATATAAGTAAGTAGTACTAGTGATGACGTGATGAAAGCAGTGGTTCTCACCGTCTTGAAGTAAACAGGCATCCAAGAGAGCAGAACGAAGTAGCCCTGAAAGATTAAGGAAATGGATACACATGGTGTTAGCTGTGCAGTTCTGAAGAAAAGGTCAAATGTTGACAAGTAATCACTTCCACCATGACACCGCCACCATTCCTAGTCGATCTGGATGTGAGTCAGAAAGGTAGTAGAAATTTAGAAATCAAGTGTCGACGCTGATGTTTATGTATTCTTATTTAAATCCTGGTGAAGTCGGTGCAAATCTTGATGACAATTGACAACAGAGATGTCAAAAGCAAATCATGTAATGTAAGATTAAAAAAAAATGAACATAAGCAGCTAGCACACACCCAGTTGTTGGTGACATTGGCAAATATGATGGCCCATGAAGGCATTTCTGACAGCAAGCGCCTGACGGTGATCGTTGACCCCGACTTTGTTGTTCTCATCGCTGACGAAGCGACAGTTGAAAAACGGAGCGGAGGACGGTGCTGCTGACTCCTCCCTACTGTTTCTGTTGATATTGCATGATGGCCCTGGTTTGGAATGGCCGGTAAGCAGAGTAACAGCCATAGGAACCCAACGGCCGCGAACAGCGCAAACGGGCCGAAGACCCCTAGTCTAGCCAGCAGGATAGGAGACAGGAGGAAGCCCACGACGTTGCCCATGTGGAAGCCCGCCATGGACAAGCCCACAGCGCTGGCCCGCTCACTTGAAGGGAACGACCTGCACGCAAAAGCATGGACAGATGGAAAATGTGTCATATCGGCATCATGCATTCTTTCATGGAGTGACGACCAATCACGGTCTCCTCTTCTAGACTTGGTGTTTAATTGGCCTTATATCTGTATTCTTATTTGGTGGGTGTCATAAATCCAGGAATGTTTACAGAACACTTATTAACATTTACGTCCGGCCGATTGGTTTCCCTCTTCTATACGCCGTAATTGACTGCACTTGCCCATACATTCTCCGTTTCAATAAGGCCTGAAGAGATTACTCAAGTTTACAACTTTGATTTTACTATCTTAAATTGAGAAATTTATCTTTAATCGATTAATGTGTCTGACAGAAATAATTTTATAAAAGCGTCAATGTCCCTTCCGAATGGAGAAACCTATAGATCAAATTTGACAATGGAACTTTTGGCCACATAGCTCAAATAGTCGCTACATTTATGGAAAATAGTAAATCATTAGATTGTCTATATAAAAAAGATTCTTGAAAGACAATTACGATGAGATAGAAGGCAGAAAAAAAATAGATAAGAATATTAAATATATATTTTATATCAAATGTTGTTTGCTGTGAATAAAGCATATGAATACAGAAAACCTCAAATAATATTGAAGCTTTCTCTCCCCCACACAGAAAGCCACGCGGGGAACGGATAGATTCGTTTGGTTTTCCTTTTGTTCTACGTTGGCGTGCCTAAAAGGAATGAGTATTTATTTTGGTATATTAAACGGCGGTGTTGGTGTGGTGGTTGAGGTGAGTAGTAGTCAAGTTAGGTGGGAGAAGCGGTGATGGTTTAGCCGGCTTGGGAAATGGGGAAGGCAGGCAGGCAGTGTTGTGTTAGGTGAGATGTGGGGTTAGGTGGTGTGTGAACGGGCAGCGTTTTGTTGGAAAAAACAAATTTCGTCAGACGCGGCGACGCGTATGGCTGCACGCTAGCTGGTTTACCTGGAGAGGATGATGTTCATGGCGGGGATGGCCACACCCTCGGCGAGCCCAAACATAGCGCGGACGGCCAGGAGGACGGCGGTGGACTGCCCCGCCGCCCAGGGAGTCAGCAACGTCGCCAGAGACCACAGAGCGACCCCGCCGGCCATGACCCGCTTGCCGCCGTACCGGTCCGCCAGGGCACCGCCAACAGCAGACGAGATGACGTAACCCCACAGGAACGACGACTGCAAGCGTAACATGGTTGGTACATCAGCAAAGATGCTCGGTAATATTCAATAAAATAAAAGCATTACGTATTATAGATAATCGTTCAAAATGATCCTTGTCGGACCTGAATGATCCCCAAGAACGAACTCGACCAGGAATGCGCGGCGGCGAGTGGCATCACGGCCACGGACATGACAACCCGGTCGGCGTTGCAGAGGGACATCACCAGAGCTACGGAAGCCAGCAGGAGAGTCCCTTTGGCTTTGTTGTTGGCGGAGGCAGAGGAGGCGGTGGCTGTGATCTCCGTCGGCTCATCCACCTCATGAGCAAAACCCCTACCAACCAGTCCCGGTCGGCCGTCGCTGCCATCCAGAGATTCCAAACTCAACGGTTCAGCAACTGCTGCTGCACCCTTTCTTCGTCCTACTCCTCCTCCTCCCTCCTCGTCGTTCCTACTTATAACAACGGCGGTTGTTGCATCACTGGAGTCCCCGGTGCCGCTTGTCGTGTGGTCGATTGTGCTGGCGTCCGACAACCAACACTGTACGCTACTACCACATCTCCTCCTCCTTGTTGTGGCTGTGGGCGTACCGGCTACGGTATCGGAATGAATGCCGTTATCACAAACAGAGCAGGATACTTGCCGGCGCTTCTCTTGCTCCCTTCCCACCTCCATGAACGGACCCCTCCTGGTCTCGCTTCCGCTGCTCCAGGGCGTCACGGGACGATTCATGAACCTCTTGGACATGGAGGCGGACCACATCGAGAGAGACGGGACCATTGCTACCGTCTTGAACGGGCTCTTCGCAGTAGCTGGCCATTCCCGCCTGATCGGCCGCCAAAGACCGATACTTGAGGTGGCAGTAGAGGAGGCCGCCGCTTCGGCCATCTTAACTCGTCGGGTGCGTTGCTGATGTTTGATGTCTGATGTCTAATGGTTGATCAACCAGGTGCTGAGCAAATGGGACCTTCTCCGCTTGTTGCTGCCGGCCTGCTGGTTATGTTCCTGGCTCCGGCAGAAGAAGGGTTTAGAGGACCAAGGCAGATGCAGGGCTCAGAAATAGCCGCCGCGCCCGCAACACGCCTCCAAATCTGTCCAGAAAATCTAAACCAGAAATCTTCTTGACACAAGGAAGACTTGGCAGGTTGGCAAGTTTAGAAAATCTATACCAGAAATCTTAACACAAGGAAGACTTGGCAGGTTGGCAAGTTTAGAAAATCTAAACCAGAAAGAGTGGGAACTCACAGATTTATGGATCTGGTATTTGGGAAGATTCAATTTGCTATTCAAAAAAGTTGGCGGTGCAGCTAGCTTGTTGTCCGCCTCTCTTCTATTCCCTTGTAATCTTGTAGTTGCTAGCAATTGAATCTAGTGATGGTGACCGACCAAAACATGAAGCAACTATTTGTAAGTGTGATGTGCTGTGCCGGGCCCGGTTTCCTCGTCAGCACACACGCGGCTCCAGAGAGAGAGAGACCACCATATGCTGCGGTCATGTGTTTAAGTATGACCCGGACCCGGGTCGAGTGAATGAATCTACAGTCGTCGTCGTCGTACGCCAAAACCAGCTAGCACCTGTTGTTGGTCCATAAATTTATTATCATTTGCTTGCCCGGAGGCGGCATGGAACCAAGTGGACCTCATTCAATATATGAATGGATTCAAGTTATTAACACACGCTGCATATTCCAGCCGATTCTACGCCATTTATCCAACCACTCCATATACATCAACTCTCGGAATATGTACACTTTTTTTTAGATAATATGTTCCTTGTATTGATGTTCGCAATAAGTCTATGGGAGTAAAACATAACAGAGAGTTAAAGGAGTTACATATCGACCAGAATAAAATCAAAATTTGGGATTAATCACCAGTGGTGTATCCCTCATGAACATGAGAAAAGGAGTTTAATTACATATAATTTGTCTAGGAAAAAGATCGTTCATCGTAATGAAGTTCATTCCTCATGTGAGGGCGGCGTTCAGCAGAGACAGACTCAAGGTTCCTACTAGTGGTAGAGACAGACTCAAGCTTTTGTCCATGCAACCATCGATCTTGCCAGAATTTGGTGTTATTCCAGAGGTGGGTTCGTATATGGATGGTGTTGGATATGATTTGAATAGTGTGAAGATGTACACTTGTAACAACACTTCAAACGTTTTCTTTTAGATACGGAAAATATTTTTTATGTTGGATTTTAATTTTTCCTTATAGACAATAACAACTAATTTGTAAAAATCGATTAATATGTCATAGTTCAATTTTAAGATTCAAACAAGGAAAGTAAAGGATCAAAAATAAAAGGAGAAATTAAAAAAAAGTACAAGGTAGAAAACTCAAATCAGATCATCTACTATTCGAAGCACATTATGATACTTAGAGGAGTCAGTGTTTTACTACACCTAGTAAGCATGTTGTTCCAGAATAATCCGATCACGAACGTGCAGCCTGCACCCATCACATACAAGCTATGACACAAGGGATATGTGATGGCTAGGGCAAAAAAGGAGAGAAGAGATTGTGTGTTTAACTCTAATCACCCCAAGTCTTATTTATGACACCATAGATATCTCATGTTTTTCTAACACTTTACTAACACGTCACAACCACACCTTCACGTTTATGCACAAAGACACATTTTCCTATTTAATTTAGAAAATCGTCTAGCAAAATAATTAATTCAATAGTTAATCAAGCAGTTATCCTTTTGTGTAAAAAGAAGACAAAAGACAATTTTCACGACCCACAACCCAAAAATTGCATGCCCGAGCTCGACCATGTCGTCCCACGTGAGGTGTGGAGTGATGCACTCGTACGTGTGAGTGTGGTGCGGTCACCATACTATTAGTAGTGTGTCAAAGTTTTAAATTTATAACTCAAGCACTACTCGACACAAGTATGAGTGCATGTAGTATATTCTTAGATCTTCCAAAGAGTAAAGTTATGTTAAATATAAGAGTAATGAACTTCACAAATCTAGACCAGTTTATAAGAAGGGATTTTAGTTTTATACAAGTAAACTAAGTAAATTAGAAAGAAAGAATCACTTGATTCAAAGATCACAATTATATTAGAAGATATTGAGAACATGGTTTCACTTCCACATCATAACATAGAAAACAAAAAAATTCAAAGATAGTAGCACTAGCTTAAAGGGTGGTTTGTGTTTTACACCCCTCCAGGTAGTGTAGAACATCCCTAACTTTATTTAGCAGTCTCATGCATATACTTTAGATTCAGACTATAAATCTTTGTTTTTCAACACTTCTAGGACACTGTCATGGGAAGGTGGTACAACCAAAGTAACATCTCCTTACTCCTATATATATCTTCTAAGATAATACAAGGATCATAGCACATACATACGAGGATTCCAATCAAGCATGTAATAAGAAAAGAACATTGATGCACCTTAGAACGGTGATAAATCTAGCATTATATAAGAAATGTGTGCTCCACAGAGTCATGACATGGGAGTTACTCCTTCACACCCAAGAACAAGAGTCTATTCAGTCATGGCTAGAAAACATAGGTACATGTAGCAGGAAAAAGTGCAAGGTATAGTGAGAGAAAGAGATGAATGATAATATTTGTAGAAGTAGTAGAACAGAAGAAGAACTCCTGCCAAAAGTCAAAACATTTTCCTTACTACTTTACTATCTCCAGCAACCTTTTCCTCCAAGCAGATGGAAAGGAGAAAGGAGATCTATACTATAATTGTTGGAGGATAATTGAGAAAGACGGAGGTTCACTTTTGAGTAACCACTTTGTCTTCTCCAAAATCCCCTCCAACTACTCTAGGATATGCTCTAGTCGTCTTTTTCTCCAAAAAATAAGTTGTGAGCATCCCAGATCGGTCCGATTTGTATTAAATATTATGGAGTACTTTGTCTTAATATTTAAGAAGAAACTATAGGTAACATGACATGTTGGAAAGTCATCACACCATGTTGCTTATGTTTTTCAAGCTAGAAGTTTCACGGTCAAAGGTGACACACCATATAAGAACCCAACATGGCATGTTGCAGAATCCTTATCTATAAGGCCCCTAAACTTTCTTAATGAGTTGAATAAGCTTAATTATCATAATTTAATTCTTATAACCCTAATATAACCTTTTGATATGCTTTGAAATCAGAATACAAGCTTAAGTTTCAAATTTGGTCCAATTTGGACATTGTTTGAGCAAGTTATACAATTTTATATACATTTTGGACTTTTCTGCAATTTACCCAATTGAGAGTTTTTCTTTGCAATTTATCACTTGCATTATGTTTCTTGGATATTCTCTCATCATTATTGACTTGTTGATCCATGGGTTGCCTATTTAAACCTTAGTTTGAAGGTGTTTTCTCCAAGGGTATTTTAGGGTTTACCCCTTCATGGATGAGCTACCTTTAGTAGTTATCAACTAATGAATTATTTGTTTTGGTTATAAATTCAAGAAACAAGGGATAATCATGTCTCTATGGATTGTGGGGGAGTTGCTTGTGTGTGTTCTTGTATATTCTTAATAGTTTAAGGCCATGGACACTTGGAAAGATACTAGAACTTTAAATTTTTCTTTTTCTTTTTCTTTTTCTTTTTCTTTATCTTAAAGTTTCATATACTTATCCCTAATCACCAAAACGATCCATTTTCTCTTCACCACTTACCTCCTTCTACAAACCTCGTTCTCCCTCTATGCTTATATGAATTTCCTATCCAAGGAAGAAGAAATAGGGGATCTTCTTGGAAAAAGAATCTAGGGTTGTAATTGACTTCCTTTTAGGTTTTGAAAAGCTTCATTCTAGTGATCTTGACCTAAAAAAGTAATAATCCCCTTCTTTCCTCTATTTATTTATTTGTTATCCTACCTCCTAGCTTCTTCTAGGTCGGAACCTTGTTGTTCAATGGTAGAAATTTCTCTAAAGCTCTAAAACCCTACCTTTCTTACTCCTTATGCTTAGGGTTTGCTCATTTGATGAAGAAAGGTGCTAGATGGATGAGTTTACAACTTATTATTGGATTTCCTACCCTAACTTCTTGAGTTTTCTTTTTTTTTGGGATTTCACCTTCTCATTAGAGGCAAGTTTTATAACTTTCTCCACGTTTATTGCTTACCATAAGCTTGCTAGCTCATGTTCTTGTTTGAAAATGATGATTCATGCACTAAAAAGCTATGCTTGACTTGGATTTCAATTTTTATAATGTTCCATGTTCTGATTTCAGTTATAGATGAACCTATGATAATATGTACATTATTCCTATTGTATAATATGACTTAGATCAGGTTGGTTTGACAACCTATTGTGCTAAACACCTATCAACCAATGGTCAATTTTAGGGTTTAAAGCTGATTTCTTCTATAAACCCATGACCCGATGATGGTACCATTGCAACAACCCTATGGTGTTGTCTTCATGACAACTGATGGTCAAGATCAAAGGTGTCAGATTATGGTGACAACCTATGGTCACCCCCTTAGTTTAGGTTTTGGATCAATTAGAAGTTTAATGATCAACCATTAAGTACCCTACTGATGTTATCAATCAATGATGACATTAACTTAATATTTGATGCTGGTTAATGAATATAGTGTTGGTCTAACAACCTATGGTGATTTAATGGTCACTAATGATGGTGGATAAGGTCTCTACAACCTATGTTGAGTTAAGCATTGTAGCTGTAGCATCAATTAAGCCTTAGACTAATGGTTTATTGGGTCACTTGATGTAATGGTCAGACCTATACTGTAATTGATGGTTTTAACATATGAACTTGACCCAATGGTCAAGATCTACTATTTATTCCTCCAATAAAGTGGAATTATTTCTAATTTAATATGTTGGTCCTAATAATGTGATTTAAATGGTTTCCTTTATATGATCAACTTAAGGAGCTTACTTGTTGGCAATGGATGGCTTGTTTTAAATGAACAGTCGATTGTGGGTTTTACCCTACTCTCAATGGAACTTTTTGTGTTATTAATCAAGGGATGTCTAGGGTTAAACGGTGACTCTTTCTAGAGCACAAATCAAGGACTTCATAGGCGATTTATCCAAGGTGTTTACTTATGCTAACAACCAATGGTCTTACCTTTTAAACATCCAATGGTTCTGGGTGACATTGTGGTATGGTGATATGGGTTGAATGATGATGGAACAAATGGAGGGTTACCCTTAACAAGATAGTATTACCTATTCACTCATATGAATAGAAGGGATGATAACCATATTGTGTGGATATCTAACCCTAATGAGGTATAGCTTGTTATACCTAGCTTCAATATAACTAAATGATGGTAATTGAGTATGAATAGTCCTTAAATGATTAATACAATCATGGAGTATTCTCTTATTGTTGTTGAAACCCTAGTATCCTATAACCTGATTGTTACACTTTGATTTATGTATGGGTTCATACTTAAGAATATTATGGAATGTGATGGTGATGCTTCACCTTATGCATCCATGATCCAATGGGGATGTTGTGAGTTAGGGTTTGGGTATAAGTGATGATTAGTAACATTAATATAATTTATTTTTTTGAGCCTAACTCTAATGCAAATAGATAAAGATGAGTATTCATGTTTAACCTTCTTATATGATGGAATTATGGTGAAATAACCTCCTTAATATGATCATAACCTTAATGTTTTAATTGGTGGTTATCATATCCACATGGTTGATACTTTCTTATGCTAAACATGTGCATTATGAATATGATGAGGGTTAATAATATCTAGATTCCTTGCATGTTGATGTAATAAAGGAATATTTTTAATGTTAATATAACCATTCTATGATTGTTTATGAATATGTCCTAGCTCATTAATGCAATATTGTGTTGATCTGGTGTATTATATGTAAGTGATGTTGTTGAGACTTGTTATAAGGCATCGAAAGATAATGATGATCTTGCTGGAAATAGTATGATGGTTTTAATGACCTTTAGGCATGGTTGAGACTTGAATGAGGTGTACTCCTCTTGTGTTGATAAGGGTTGATACCCTGTGATATTGTGAAAAGGATTTATATCTTGTGATAGTATGATGACTAGTGTAGCCTCATGAATGGCAAGTGAATAGTACTATGTGATGAGATGAGAAACTATGTTTCACACTTTTATATCTTTTGAAGTTGTGATATATATATGCTTGCTAGAAGTGAATTAGGGTTTGTATGTCCACTTATTTGATGCAACCTTAATTCACCCAATTGGCATAAATAATCAAGTAAAACTCTAATCATGTAGTGCCCTGTGCCATAGATCCATCTGAGTGTCAGAATTTGCCTGATGGTGAAATGAGTATTCCTAAGAGAAACTCAGAGTGCATACTGATGAGTATGTGGGGTGCTTATCATCCTGAATTCAAGTGTTTATGGAGGATGACTGCCGTCATAACTAGCCCTTAGTTTGAGAACGACTGCGGTCGTGTCTCGGTGATTATATATGTGACAATATTGGAGGACAACTGTCATTGTACCTCAGATGGTAGGGTATGCATACCCACTCCTTTCACTAGTATCATGACATGTACCAAGGATGGACTAGGCTGTTAGCAGCTTGACCTTATGTGTCACTGTGGCAGACCCGTAGTGACCGCGGGCGAAGAAGATCTTAGGAGTCTGGATCTTCTTAGATCTTGTATGGCAATGATTTTGACTTAGCAGTGGTCAGTTGGATTTTGAGTGGTATCCTCAAATTCCTCAGGGCATAATAAAAGATGTAATACAACTGTATAGCATATCTGTTTAGGGTTATACACGACGCTTCACATTGGATGATAACCCTTGTTTGTTCTCTTTACATAAAGATGATGCTTAGTGCAATTAAGATATAGTAATTATGCTTATGTTGTGGATATGTTTAAGATTGTAAATGTGTATATACAGTAGTCATGCTTATGTTGATATCTATACTGCTACTGTTGATTATAATTATGATGCTAGCTATATCATGTTGTTAGTTATGTTTAGCATGCTAGCCATGCCTCTGTAATTAGAAATGCCTATACGGCTAATCATGCTTATGTAAATACTTGTGCTTATGTTGATAGCTCTGCTTATGATATTGATCTGTTCAAACTGTTAGATATGCTAATGTTGTTAGATATGCTTATTATGCTAGACTTATTCATGTTAATATAGATAATATGCTACTAGACTTGATAATGCTAGTTATTCATATGCTATTGAATCTCTTATATGGTTAATAAGGAAAATGATGATAGTCATCTTGATGATGATAATTGTTATTAGCTCCTTTATGTATTTTGTTAATCATCAGTGTTGCTGAGCCTATTTGTTATATATGATTAAACTGCTTAAACTGTCTCATTACCTAAAATTTTTGGAATCAATAAATGTTGTTGGAGGTTATATCTCTTGCTAGGACATGGGTCTCACCCTTTTGGTTTGCCACTTTTTTTAGGTAATCTGAAGTGATGAAAACAAACATGTGGCAGTAAAGAGGAGCTATCATAATGAATCTTTGAGAAAGTTAACTAGATGTCTAGTGTGTCCTAGAGTCGTCCATGTACTCTCAGGTCTGGGCAGGAAAAGTTTGTATATGGTGTTTCAAACGAATTGAAATTTGGTTAGCATGTTAATGTTTGTTGCGTGGCATATACAAATATTATTCTCCTATGTATATATGTTGCGGATAAGGCGATAGAACAATTTGTATCAAATTCTTGGCATAGTATGGATATAAGAAAGATGTTGGGCTCTTACGAAAATGTTCCTGAGCGGGTGCTGACGTTGAAATCAGTTTTAATTTACCCATATTTTTGGGTATGTGGTTAATTAGTGATTGATTGTGTTTTATATTTTGAGTAATCTCGTTTAGTGTAACGGGTTCTCACATTTTCAATTTTCAAAGCTTTGTTAACAACATTGTGTATCATGGGCACAAGCCATGTTGAACAGGTGATGATGAGTTTTGGAAAGACATTTACTATTAAGGACATTCTGTGTTGGTTCTCCAACACAATGTGTTGTTGTCATAATCTATAGAAATCGTCTTCACACATATATGACTTTTGGAGAACATGGCGAAGTTCGAATCATGGTCAATTCTCCATTTTTATACCCAATCATTGTACCTACATTTCAAACCATGAAACATGTAAAGAGCTAAAAAGATAGGGATTTATCATGTCTAAGAGTAATTTTGGGTTGAAATTGATTTGAATATGCAATAAAAATGATCCAAAAGATGATATAAAGTATGTACTTTAGATCCCATAAGCTTAAACCATTGCTTGTCCTCAAACAAAAAGAAACACATATACATAACTAAAGAAATAGCATGACACATACATCGGTTTGATAAAATGAAAGAATGTAATCATAACATGCCCATCATCCTCAAGTTATTACAACTAGGTATGAATTCATTTTACATACTCAAGATTGGAAGTTAAGTTCTTAAAGGTGGTCAATTCACATTGGAAGAATTAACAAGATAGCAACGATTAGAGGTATTTTTTTAATAAAATAGTCCATGGATTAAGAAATAAAATGTTCACTCACAGAATACCTGTAAACATGGGATAACAAGATGTTTCACCATGGAGGACACATACTAAGGTGTGTTCCATAGTCTAATACAGATAAATAGAAGCAAGATGGACCTAAAGTATCAGGGTTCATGGGGGGAGGCACCTCTTAACAATGGGCCTCAACATAGAGATGAAAAAAGACGGATAAGACTGAAAAAGAAAATCTCGTTTCTAGTTGTAGCTCTAGTGGTCTGGTTCAGAAGCTTGTGTCATCAGTTATGATATCTTGCAGTGTGTAGAAGCCTTCACCATTATGATCTCCAAAGACCATATCTTGGTCCTCATCTGCTCCCAGCACATGTTTTGATGTGAAAGTCAGTCCTGCAATGCAAGTTAATGTACAAGGAATGTTCAATATCAATTAGTATTTGGTGTTTAGGACGGTTAGTTTATACCCCAAACACCATATTCAACAGGAGCTTGTATAATATCCCAGTTGACCAAGTGTAGTTTATACCTCTTGTGTTCTTAATTGTAGTGGTTCCATAGAAACTACTTTCTAATGGAATCAAATTTTTTGGAGGTCTTGCCAGGCTGGGGATGTATCTGAGGTAGTGTGTGGTTATATGAGTAATGAAACTGTTGAGAAGGGTGAGATGGCCCGCTAGGTTTAGGAAGTGGTTGGTCCAAGAATGTATTTTATGTTTGATCTTATCAATGATGGGGTTCCACAGGCTGTGTGTGATGGGGTGTGGAGATATGTGAAGTTTCAGGTATATGATGGGGAAATGTTCAATCTTGCATTTGACAAGAGTCATGTATCTATTAACAATATCAGGTGGGGTGTTGACTCCAATGATGTAGGAATTTGTAAGATTAATTTTGAGGCCAGAGATGTATGAGAAGAGGCCTATGATGTGGATCATGTTGATAATAGTGTTGTCTTCTGGCTTGACCAAGATCATGGTATCATCTGCAATTGGATGATATTTTTGTAACATTCTGTAGGTGAATAAATGAGGCCTTGTACAGTACCTAGATTGATCATGTTGGTAAGGATAGAGGTAACAATGATGAATATGTATGGGGAAAGTGGGTCTCCATGTCTAAGGCTGTTAGTGTTGTGGAAGTGTCCAAAAGGAGAGCCACTAATGGTAGTGGAGAAGTGATTTGTGGAGATGCAAGAATGTATCTAGTTGTTCCATTTGTTTGGAAAACTATATCCATACATAGTGTGGAGAAGGCAGTTCCAGTTTATGTAGTCAAAGGCTTTCTCAAAGTCCAGCTTGATACCTATGACCGGATTTTTGTTTTTATTACATAGGTGGAGTGTTTCATTGACCATTATGAAGGCATCATGAATGTTGTGGTGTTTAAGTAATGCATTTTGGTTGTGGGAGATGATGTCTTTGAGTTGTGGTGTGATGCGGTTACTGAGAATTTTGGTAATAATTTTATAGGATGTGTTGTGAGGCTATTGGTTCGGATCTGTGTGATTTGGTCAGGGTGATTTACCTTTTTGATGAATGCTATGTTGGTATGATTGAGAGTTTTGATATGTTAATGGACATTTGTGTTCTCTTGGAAAGCTATGAGTAGTTTCATGAGGTCCCCTTTGATATGGTTCCAATTGGCAAGGTAGAATTCATTGTTAAGACCATTCCGTCTAGGTGATTTATTCCTACCTAGAGAGGTTATGGCATCATCAAGTTCCTCGATGACAAAGCTAAAAATATAATGAATATGCAACCACACCCTTATTATTATGAAGATGAATAAAATTGATATTTTGTCTTGACATCAAAAATTCTATACTAAATTCTTCATAAGAATTAAGATTTGAATTTAATAACTTGATGTAGGCCTTGGCTGCTAATGTAGATTGACGCATACGTGGAATACCATTTTGGATTTATTGACCATCTTTCTGACATAATTCCTAACCTTCATTAGGTTAGAATATTATGTGGGAAACTTAGCCATCTTTTGTAGGGATCTTGATTTTTGTTCAAAAATACAAAATTCTATCTTTTGACTCGATTCGGGTCCAAATTTAGAACCTTGCGGCCTTAAGCTAATTAAAATTTTCCAACAAGTAGAAGGGTCATGCCAATTTGTGATTTAAAAGTTGGGATTCTTTTATTTGTTTAGATTTCCATCAAAAGGGGTGGTATAAAATACAATACAAATTTGGAAAAACCATCAAGAATGCTACACAAATCTATATCTTAATTAATCCAATGTGGTTGAACCATTACATGTATTAAGATATGAATGAGAGAAATGAATAACATGTCATTGCAAGAATATCAAGACAACATAGATGATTGGGAAAGTGTTTTCATTTAATTGATGCATGTGCATACCAGTGTTCTTTGACTATTATCTCAATGAGCACAATAATTTAGCCAAAAGGAATCAAATTGTACCCAAACAAGAACAAATATTCATAGTCATGCTTAAATTTTCATAGCTAGAAAAGAGAATTAGATAAGGAAAGGAAAACAAATAGAAAAATGAATGTATAAACTACAACTTACAACACGTTTCTCTCCAGCCTAAGATTGAAATATGTAGTGCCTTAACTACATATAAAAAATTTAAGAGGATTACAATGGGGTACCACAAATGTTGTCATAGGAATGTAGGGTTACAACCCGTCTGGGCTCTTGGAAAATGTCATTGCAAATTGTCATCATCCATGATATCACCAGTGGAAGGGTCTGGTGGTGGAGGACTGGGTCGGACTGGGAAATTGTTGTGGCCTCGGGCAATGTGCCATGCATCAATTTGTTGAACCATGCTTTGGATCTCACTATAATCTTGAGATAGTTGGGAGAGAGTGCATCATGTTGGTCAAAACATTGTTGGATATAAGCATAAATGTCATGTGTGTCTGGATATGCCTTGTTGTACTTTGTCTGAGTGTCATGGATGGTAGTGGAGATGTTGTTTCTGCCCTAGCTAAGGAGGACTCTGGGTGGTCACCATGTGCTAGAACTACGTCATCATCAAGAGCGTATTTCCAGTTCTCTTGCTTCACTATGGTGGTAACCTTTGGAACATGGAGTTGGAGGTGAGATGTATGGTTGCGGAAATATTGTAGAAACTTACAATTATCATCATATTCTCAAAAATGGTATTCAAAGAAATATGAAAATAAATATCAGCCCAAGTGCTTCCATCTAATACTCAATTCTTGAGAGATTGACTTTGAGATGTTTCTCCAGCTAAGTAATCAAACCACCTATCATGATATCTCCTTTGGAGTCTTCCTAGATATGGAGAAATCATTGAAGAACATAGTGTCATGCATTAACATTGTAATTAGACATCATAGCCCAAAGAAAGAAGAGATCCACCTTTCCAACTAACCCTAGGTAGTCTGGTGCTTAAAAGCATATGAATGTAGTGCATGATGGAGATTGTATGTGAGAAGCTCATATACAAGCCACGTGGTGGACTGTCACATCTGTGGTTTTATTCCAAAAGGAAATTGTGTCAAACTCTTGAGGAAAGACTATGTTTCCATCATAGTGAAAGTCCACAAACTCACAGAAGACCCTGAAAATAATTCTAAATTGCCTATTCATCATACAAAATTGGATAATGTTGAATGCTCAAATTTCTTTTTCAGACCGACTTCGGCTTTGAGTGTGGTCAGAAACTCATACGTAAGTTGTGGATAAGTCTTAGCATGCTTCCAGACGTAACATTTGATGCATAGTTTATTGAGTGATTGTTTGCCTTCTTCAAGAAATCCTAGATGACCCATTGTATTGGTACAAGAAAACCTAGTGATCAAAACTTGATGGGAGGTGATTCGATGATAGATGACGTTCCTGATGACTCTAAGTCAATGTTGACTCAAGGTCTAAATTGATTATACTCTTGTTTTGATGATGACAAACCATTCCATTCAATTGTGTGTAATGCTTCTACTTGAGTGATTTCAGATTAGGTATAGACACACTCCAAATGCCCTAAATTGCACATCCTAACTTGGAGAAAAGACAAGTCAAAATCAATGCAAGTGCAATTTTAAGGAATATGATGTAAACCCATTAGAATCATGTTTTAAATCACTTGTAATGATTGTATGACTTGTAATTAAGCTTAGAAAAAATCAAGAGCACTTAAATCAAATATTTAAGCACTTAAAAACCATTTTTCCAAAATTCACATCAGGTTGCAACTCGATCGATCCTTATTGGATTTTGAAAATGACATTTGACCGATCGAGTTCCCATTTCACAAAACTCGAGCGATCGCTATGCAGACCAAAACTGACTTAAATGGATCGGTCGAGTTACTCAGGAAAAACTCAACCGATGGCTTAAATTGGTCTTTTCGCATTGTGGGATCGGTCGAGTTACCTTTATAGAAACTCGGCCGATAGTACTATACAGAAAAGTGCACAAAAGTGTTTCTAACTATTGTGGAGTTTCAACAATAAAAATGTATCCATTGCAAGCCACAAAATGACTAGTTTTCATTCTTAAGTGTTCCCAAAGGTTAAGAGGCATCCCCAACTATAAATAGCAACCCTTGGGTTTCATTCCAAGGTTGAGCATTCAATACAAAACTCTATATGAGGTTCCTAGTCTATAGTTGAGTGCATCCTACAACCTCCTCTCTCTCTCTAAGCTTAATCACTTGATACATCCATTAGAATGAGTAGGAGATTTGTAAAATAGCTAGTCCTATATGTATATCTTGTGAGGCTCTCACTTCCTCCACCTCCCAATCTCTCTTTCAACCATGAAGATGAAGGTTCTCTCTCTCTTGGCTAAGATAGGTAAAGAAGAACAAGGTAAGAAGTCCCTTTGAGAAGAGATTCAAGGATGAAGACTTGGAGTAAGAGTGGGTAATTCCTTGGTGAAGGTAGAAGACTCCTTGCTCAAGTGGGTAAGTCCTTGGTGAAAGCTTTTCTGAGTGAAGGTGAAGTCAAAGGCTGAACATCCAAGAAGAGTGGGTATGTAACATCCCAAATTTTATAAATAAAACAAGTTCAAGGTCTTTAGTGCAAATTTTAACTTTTATTTTCAAAATCCTAATCATTGATGCAAGTTACCCAAATATAATGAACATATACATCATACCTTGAATTTTAATTCAAAATATGACTCACCAAGGAAAATATAATTCATTTTAATTCATATACATTGAGATAATGACATATGTGAGTTTGATGAACAAAAGGTCAGTTAAACCTAAATCTAATTGTCTAAGAAGATTCTAAACTCTATAATACACATGTGGTTCAAATTTGAAGTCAATTGGGCTTTGTTTGACCCCTCTAGTGAAATTAAAAGTTTCTATATAGTTTGAACCCTAAATAAGCCATTATCTGATTAAATCAAATCAATTTCATATGATTCATCCTCCTATGTCACACACATCATTGTCACACAGACTGACCCATTTCGAATCAGACTCTCGGGTCCTCGAGCATAAGGGGGTTGTCTCCCTGGCCCAAAGTCCCTCTTCCATTGAGACTCTGACAACGAGCAACATCCCCACCTCTCTCTCTGTTTACCGCATCCGAGGAGCAATGGAGTCCACCATCACGTACACCTCCCCCTTTCAATCTATCCGACCCCAACAAAGACGGGTTTTCATGCCCTAGTTTTATCGGACTCCCAGAGTTGGGAGATACCTCCCCATTTCAACCTCTAGTTGGGGAATCTAGCCTTCTTCGGCCACTACCTATACACATGAGGCATCGAAAATGACCCCTGAGAGGGAACAAACCAAAAGCAACCCTTACTTCACCCTTTAGTATCCCAAAGCCCCATACCCAACCTCTACCTCTCCGTCCACCATGAAAAAAGTCTGAGATGTGAGCACGGGTCCATGTTATTCATCGACGTGCTTTAGGGAGGCATCTAGAAGCTTTCTTCATCTTTGATTAGGTACTTCACATACCCCTCTTTCTTCCAAATTCATCTTTCATGGAACCAATGTCGAGGCTTTGTCTATTATTTGTGGTGTTTTTGGTGATCATCGTCTTCATGGTGAAGTGAGAAACTCACCTCAGTCATTGGTTAACAAGGAGATGGTAGGAATCATGTTCTGGATTTGTGAAAATGAGACCCTCGTCTATTTAGTTATCGTTGTTATGAGGATTTCATGGTATGATCTCCGTTGGTGTTACCTTTCTTCATCTCAGCCTCCTGTCGTTGGTTTCATACCTCTTGTGCACATGTACAATGTTCTTCTATCTTTTCTGTGCCTTGACATTTTAGTGTTTGAAGTTTGGAATCAGACCATGGAAGCAACAACTTCCTATGACCTTAACATGTTGCTCCAACCACCCCACAACCTATTCTTGGTCTCGTTGTGTTCGGCCAGCAGTGATGAAGGTGTCTAGCACCTTGGTTTCCAATCATGGAGTCAGATTTTGAGTTTTGATTTCTAATTTCCTCACAGAGGTTGCATGATGATCCATTGTTGTTGATCAAAGATGTTGGGTTCTCTTTTCCCTCTTTTAGCTCCAAGGGCAACGAAGTTTTATTTTGGCCGCCTTGGACATAAAGATCATTTCATAAGAGTTATGTCCTCAACCGCGATCTCCTTTGTGAGTGGGTCAGTGCCATAAGGCGTGCTTGGATTGGCCCATCTAATCAAGGCCCCATGACCATGTGGATAATCGTCATTATATGGGGATTTATCTCACCTTCTGATTGGTTGGACTTTGAAAATCCATAACAATTAATTGGTAACTCCTATGGGGTCGAACCATATATGGATTTTGATCAATTTTTTGAGATCTAGATGATGGTCTAGGATTAAGAACCTAGTTTGATTCTATTTTCCCCTTATTCACTAAAGATCTATGAA
The DNA here is from genome assembly GCA_963693085.1 of Alisma plantago-aquatica. Lineage (NCBI taxonomy): Eukaryota > Viridiplantae > Streptophyta > Magnoliopsida > Alismatales > Alismataceae > Alisma > Alisma plantago-aquatica. Next base: position 1,955,958,094 of record OY856409.1, read on the forward strand.
ACCCTAGAAATCAAGATAAGGATCAATTATTAATGAATGACTATTGAATGAACATGGTGATTAGGGTTTCTTAACCCATGAACGCGATAGGGTTTCATCAAAATAGGAAGAACAACTAAGATCTTCTCTAAGAGAAAGGTAAGCGGGTTCATGCACTTTGAGTATTTAATATTAGTTTTCATCGCCTTATAATTATCATGATGATCAAGATGAATTAAATGCATAGTTATGTGTTTCAAATTAAATCTTAACTACATGAAGGATTCCCTAAATTTTTTAATTTAAAGTTATACTTCAATGATATTTCATGAATTCATATCATGTTCATGTGAAATCCAAGTAAAGATTAATTATTCCAAGATAATGATAAATTATGTAATGGGTTGTATTACTTTATCCTCATAATGTTAATGTTGAGCCTACGGGCCTTATGAGCACCATTGGTGCATAAGTATCGAGGATACTTTAATCAACCACCAAGATTAAGTTATGTGAATCCAAATCTACTGTTCAATTAGTTTCTACTTTTCCTTATTGTCAAGTTATTATGTTGTTATAATAATGCTCAACGCCGCTTACTCTAATGTGGTTTTTATTGCATGCATGGCTGGGAGCGCGATGCCCGCAGGTACAAAGCAACTTCCAAGAAAGGGCCATATGAGGGTCAACTTAAGGAGTCGATCAAGGTTTCCAAAAGACATAATGGTGGGGTTCCATCTACAATAGAAGATCCTAAGGTTTATAGATAAGTTCATGTAAAAATAAAGTTCAAGCATGTTTGGTTAGTTAGTTTCAATTCAAGAACTCAATTGTAAGCACTGTATAAATTAAGTTCAATTTTAATGCATGGTGTTTCACTTATCTTATTGTAATTTCGAGTTCAATCATGTTTGGTTTATAGATATCTTCATTTTGTAATGTTCCTCTGAGCCAAGTGACCCATGTTATGGACAACATAGGGTTTGCTTCTACTGACATATATATGTGCTTGGAGGGGTGTTATAGGGTAATTCTTAGAAGGTTGAAGGCTTGTACAAGAGTGGGTAAGTACTTGGAGAAGGCCGAAGACTCTTTGCAAAGTGGGTAAGTCCTTGGTAAGCTTGAAGATGCTTTGTATTGGATAGGTAAGTCCTTTGGTTGATCATGTGTTATAACTGTTATAAGTGAATATATAGAGGAAGACACACTTAGAAATCCTGGAGGTTGACCTCTCTAGGTAGTGGAATGACATACTCCTAGTTGGGAGTATGGAACCACTCTACATAGCTTGTCACTTGGTGCTTGTTCAATCTCTCTCTCCCTTTCTATGTATGTTTTAGTTGCACTCAAATTTCCTATTTAGCAACCTTATCTTGTGATATAACTTGAAGGTCTAATGACTTTTGTTTAGGTGCATTCATCTCTATTCACCCCTCCCTCTAGAGCATCCAATCACCCATCATAGGATCCAACAGTTCCCTCCTCATTGAGTGTGAAATGGTAGGAAGAGGTGAAGTGTGTCGGCATAGAAAGTGGTGGAGAAGCAGGTGCCTCACCAGCAATAGACGGCTCCCTTATTGTGCATTTGGGAACCTGAACCTTTGGCCAGGATCCATGATTGGACAACACAACATGGAGAATGATGTGTGAACAACAACATGAACAACTTGGAGTTGAGAAATTGTAAACACAATGTGGATTGATCTCCTTACGATGTGTGAATCAACGATAGTATACAACACAACATGGTGTGGACTGCACTCAACACTCCATGAGAAAGTGGATGAGATCCTGGGAATGTGAGTGGTGCAACTAGTGGTGGTGGTTTCAAGTGTTGTAGCTGCTCGACTAGATGACATTGTCGATGATGGACTTGCTTCTTGAGGGTTGAAATTGGATGACAGAGGTAACGACTTCATGTTGTGAAGATCGGCAGCTCGGACTGGCAAGCACGTGAATGATCTTCAAGTTCGATGCAAAGGAGGTTGTTGGAGAAGGAGATAACAACATGATAGATAACTAACTACTACTGTGGATGATTGGATGTTGATTTTGTTTAAAGAAGGAAGATCATGGTCTGGAGCAGTTGAGACATCAATTTGTTGTGATAGGCACCAAGGAACAACATGGTGTGAGGTAGGGTAACAATGTTGAATTCGGGGATAAAAACCCTACTTTCGACCTCTTACACTCCATGTTTCTTAGGAAAAACAAGGTGTTTTTAAGTCGCTTAGCAGTTCAGATCGTTAACATAGGTTGGTGGTTTTGGATATTAACATGAATATCAATAAAGGGAAGCATAGTAGAAACCAAGATAGTGGAATCTTAAAGGAGAAAAAAAATTGACTTTTCATGATAAACTCAGCAAGGAGGGAACTTGGAGTCTGATGTTAACACTATGTGGCATAACATGAGCTCGTGCATAAAAAATATTGCCAAAGAGGTTTTGGGGGAGTCCAATGGTTGTGGGCCTCCATAGAAAGAGACTTGGTGGTGTAATGATGAAGTACAAAAGGCTATTAAACTGAAAAGGGACATCTATAGGTGCTTGCCCAAATCCTGAGATGCTGCAACGTTCCAAAGATATAAGCAAGCAAAGAAAGAAGCTAAAAAGGTTGTTCAGGAGGCAAGGTCTAGATACTTTGATGATATTTATAAGAAGTTGGTTATATATGAAATAGCTCATATAAGAGAAAGGAAAGGAAGAGACTTGAGTCAAGTGAAATGCATCAAGACAAGATGACAGGGTGTTGGTGAAGGATGATGATATCAAGAACCAGTGGAGAAATTACTTCCATAAGCTTTTCAATGGAGATAACACAAATAATTTTTGATACTCGTGTGACATGAATACAAGTGATATCATTCACACACGATGAGTTTCACCATTTGAGGTCAAGAATGCTTTGAAGAAGATGAAAATGAGAAAGGCATGTGGACCAGATGGTATTCCCATTGATGTATGGAAGAGTATGGGGGATGAAGGAGTTATGTGGTTAACAAAGCTCTTAAACAAGATCATGAAGACCAAGAAGATACCAGATGAGTGGAGGAATAATACTATAGTCCCCATCTACAAGAACAAAGGTGATGTTCAGAGCTGCACAAACTACATAGGTATCAAGTTGATGAGTCACACAATGAAGCTTTAGGAGAGGATTATTAAGCATAGGCTTAGATCTATAACCCAGATATCAAACAACCAATTTGGTTTCATGCCTGGAAGATCAACAAAAGATGATATTTTTCTGATAAAGAGACTTATGAAGAAGTATAGAGAAAGTAAAAGAGATCTTCATATGGTGTTTATTGATTTGGAAAAGGCTTATGATTGAGTACCCAAAGAAGTATTGGGATGGCTTGGAAGAAAAAGGGTGTGCCTATCTAATACATTAACTTGATAAAAGACATGTATGATAGCTCTATTGCAAGTGTGAAGACTCCTGGAGGAGAGACACCAACTTTTCCTATCATAGTTGGGGTACACCAAGGATCCACACTCAGCCCATATCTATTCATTCTTATAATGGATGAGCTGACAAAGAATGTTCAAGATGATATTCCTTGGTGTATGTTATTTGCTAATGATATTGTTTTGATTGACAAAACTAAAGATGGATTAAATGATAAAGTTAAATGGTGGAGAGAGGCATTGGAATCAAATGGATTGATGATTAGCAGGAGTAAAACTGAGTATATGCATTGGAATCAAATGGATTGATGATTAGCAGGAGCAAAACTGAGTATATGCATTGCAATTTCAGCCAATCCCGCAGTGTGAATGATGGAGACAAGTTGGACGGAGTAGATATACCAAAATGTGATAATTCCGTTACTTGGGTTCTATTATTCAAATATATGGGGATGTGTAAATGACATTTGCCAAAGGATCGCTGCAGGATGGTTGAAATGGAGGAGTGCAACTGGAGTTTTATGTGATCGGAAGATCCCTCTCAGGTTAAAAAGTAAGTTTTATAGAATAGCTATACGACCAACCATGCTCTATTGGAGTGAATGTTGGGCGGTGAAGAAACAAGGTCTCAACAAGATGAATGTGGCTGAAATGTGTATGGTGAGATGGATGTGTGGGAAGACAAGAAAAGATCGCTTGAGAAATGATTATACTAGAAATAAAGTGGGGGTGGCGAGCATTGAGGACAAGTTGCATGGGGCCCGAGTCAGATGGTACATACATGTGCAATACATACCGACTATTGTGCCTATATGAAGCAATGCTATTGAGTTAATCACAATTAATAGAAGGAGAGGAAGACCTAAATTAACATGGGATGAGCTTATAAAGAGAGATTTTGAATCCCTACATCTCAACCACAATATAGCCCATGATAGAGATGAATGGAAACAAAGGATCCATGTATCTAACCCCAACATAGTTGGGATTGAGTCTTAGATGATGATGATGGTGGTGGTGGTGGTGATAATAGCAGTTCAGATCATGAACCACACAACATGTAATCCCTTAGACATGTCGTGTGAAGATGGTTGTAGAAAACCAAAATCATTCTCGATGTAGACATGTCATGTTGATGTATCACATGTCGTGTTGCAACATCCCTATAATGTTTTTTGATTTGTTGAATAAAATAAACATGTTTTGTAGAAGAGATCGCCATGGCATGTAAGATGGGTTGTTGTAGCTTGAATTTTAAAAGTCCAAAAGATGCAGGTGTGATCTAGAGCATGAAGTGTTGTGAGATAACTATCAGATATGTGGAAATAATAAATAAATAGACACGACGTGTTGGTTAGTCAACATGGTATGTGCCCAATTTTTTTGACGCACTTGCTTGTTTCATCTTGTTTGTTGGATGTTTCAATGGGTACCTACAATTGGAGTTTGAATATTCACATATCAACCTTAAAATTGAAGTTTTCAACACCATGTGTCTTGTTTGGAAGCAAATGTGATGTGCATATTTTAAATAGACTTCTTCCCTACCTTTGCACACACTTTCAATCTACTTTATACCTCATTTTGCCTCTAATCATACTAGATTTCCTACTTTATAGTTGTATTTACTCGTTCCATGTTTTCAACCTCAGGTATATGATGTTGATGAGGAAATGGGGTTAATCCAATCAAAATCTGACCATAGTTGGATTCCCCAAGTGATTGCATATTCTTTAGGGAATTTCTCAAGATACTAACGAAACGTGTTGTATCAATTGTTGAACATGGTGTGTTGGTTGAAGAAAGATAATGTCTCACCCTAATGAGCACCAGCACGGTGTGTTTGCCAAATGACATGCCATGTACATTCATTCAAAAAATTTGCCAAATCCCCTACCTTGCAACCAACATGGCATGTTGGTATTAGCACATACCATGTTCACTGGGTCCAGATTTTCTAGATCTTCATCAACTAGTACCTAAAAGGCATGTTGGCCAAATAACACGCCATGCATCCTTGAAGTGGGGCAGTTTCACCTTCAGTTACCAACAGTGACACCCCATGTCATTTCACAGATACGTCGCATCGCCGACAATTTCTATACATTTTGAGAGTAATCATCCCTCATTTTTAAATACAAAGGAAACTTATGGGATGGTTATCACTCATCATTTGAAGAGCTTTTTAATCAGAGAACAAATCATAGAAGAAAGGGGAAGTTTTAGATAAGACAAGGAGGTTAATCAAGAGAGAACCTCTTCTCCTCTTCACTTCTCTTCACTAACTACGGAAAAGGCATTCGTTCTCCATTCCAACCCCTCAAGAGAGAAAGTTTATAGAGTAGTAGTAGTAGCAAGGAGGAAACTTCATCTTTCTTTTTTCTTCCTTCTTGTGTCTACCCCTAAATTCTTGTTGCATTGAACTATGTGTCAAAGTGGGTTGAGGATATTTTCACAATCAAAAGTGACTCCAAGGTGGTTATGAAATTCTTCAAGGATATCATTTTCCCTAGGTTTGGGGTACCACACACAATCATCTCTGATGGAGGATTCCATTTTCTAGAGAAGAAGTTTGAGCTTTTGCTGAAAAGGTATGACATTCATCACAACGTATATATGTCATATCATCCCAAAACTAGCAGTCAAGTTAAAGTGTATTTGGAAGAATAAGAAAAGATTGGACACTAAAGCTCACTGATGCTATATGGGCATATCAGAATGTGTTTAAGACGCCCTTGGGTACCACTCCATTCTGATTTATTTATGGAAATTCTTTCTATCTCCCAATTGAGATGGAGCAAAAACTAAGATGAGAAATGTGAATACTAAACTTTGACATGTCTCTCACGGGAGAGAAGCACTTCCTTCAATTTCAATAGCTTGAAAAATTTTGCATGTCCCCCTATGAGAATTCACATATCTAAAAGTAGCAGACCAACATGTGGAACGAAGACCACCTAAAGAGGAAGGAGATCCAAGTGGGAGATTAAATCTTGCTCTACAACTCTTGCTTGAGATTATTTCATGGGATATTGTGATCTCGATGGCATGTGCCATATCTTATGAGGAAGATATGTCCAGATGGTGCATTTGTCTTGTGGGACAAGATCAAAGGAGAGTTCATTGCTTACAGACACCGGTTGAAAATATACATCATGACTAAATATTTTGCAACAAAGGAAGTGACTCCACTCCCTCTTGCCAATCTGGTTACAATATGAGAACCCTAGTGTCAAGAAATGATATTAAACAAGTTACTTATTGAGTGCAACCTGATCTTTGTCTAGTTAGATTTCAATGTTGTCGGGATAGTTAGATCACATTTCCATTTCATGACTTCAATTAACTACTTTAGTTATAAGTTGAAAACTTCATGATTAGTCTTTGGTTGAACTTTGTTGGCAGGCTATCTCTAATAGATAGGGATCCCACTGGCCCCATGATCGGCTGAGCGGACTCACGGATTGGCCTACTAGACTCACCGATCGGCCGACCAAGGGGGGCAATTTTGTACATGACTCAACCTTAGATAGATTGACTGACCTACTCCTCTAGTTGACTAACCTACCTGTAATTGTCAATTATTTCAAATTTCTAATTCCCAACCAAACTTATAAATCAAGCAACCAAGGAGGGGTAAAAAATAGTCAGTAGCCATCGGAATCAAGGAATCAATTTAGATCCACTGTTAGGTCATACTAATCGCACAAATAACATGAAGCCCAAATAAGACATTGACTTCTAATCCAATAAATTTTAAGAATGATTGGCCAAATAAGCTCGTTGATCGGCTAATCAAACTGAGGTAGTTACAAGCATTTAAACGACTAATCGATCAATCCACATTGTTGTGGTCACCCAACCAACACCTATGCTTCCTCACCACATAGGAAGCTGATTGGCCAATCCCATCGCTCCAGATTGCCCGATTAATACCCTACACCTTTATAATATGGGGTCATGTGTAGTAAGTAAGGTTAAACACAGTGACAAGGGTGACAAACTATTGTGGATTTAAGGTTTTAGCTTGGCTAAGTTGAAATAATGGTAGATTTGGTGTTCATTACAAAATAAGATAACAAACAAGAACAAAGAGAAAAAAGTAAATGAAAACTAAGTTAAACAAGGTAAACAAAAAGAACAGAGAGAAAAAAGTAAACAAAAACAAAGTTAAGAAAACAAAAATAGGTTGAAGATCTTATTAGTGAATTTTGATATTTGTGTAGAACTTGGATCAGGTTTTATCAACTAAGAGCACTCAAAGACATGCATATGCTCATACCCATTATATACCCTTAATATAATTTATGAGAAATCATTATTAGTGTCTATTTCTGCCTCTCTTCTCAAGATCTGGTCAGATCTAGATTATAAACATTTCTCTCTCTCTCTCCATGACAAAAAGGCAATTGAAGCATACAAATATATCATCATTAGCTCTAGTGATTTAACACTTTCATGCATAACACCACTACTTAACTCCAAATTTGATCTGATGCTACTCTTTAGAGGCATTAGAAATCAAGTATCATAAGATGATAAACAATCTTGCAAGTGATTCATTCATGAACAATAGTAAGGAGATAAACATTTATAATAGTATAGACATTTCAAATGGATGTGAATGTTTACATGTTGGGAGAGCCTTAGTGACTACTCCCAAATGAGTAGCCACTCATATTTACAAATGACAAAACTAATTTACAAGAAATGATGGCTATAACTGGACAAGAACTAGAGAAGGAAATAGACAAAGTGAAGGAGAAAGGGGTGACAAGGTAGGATAGTAGCCACATGGATACTAAATCACAATGAAGACCTCCTCTTTGATATTTGTTGACGCAGAGAAGTTGGGGAAGCCAGCTTCAATATCCTACCTCCCAAAGGTGGACGGTAGACACCTACAAGTAACACATACCAATGGACTTTGGACTCTCATCCCCATCAACCAATGCAAAATAGGAGTGGCAGTAGAGTTTGGAAGCATCTCGTGTAGAAGAAGATATGCCTCCTTTTTTAGGCTTAGGGTCCCTATTTATAGGGATAGGTGGCCAACTCAAGGATCTTGATAGGAGGGAGTTTAACTTGCACCTCAACCTTGAGAGAACATGACTCGGGGAGCGTGTCTTAATGAACTTTGATGGCAACTTCTATCATAGGGATTTCATTAATATAGGGTTGCCTTGCGGTGACATAGGAAGATGGTTGTAGAATTTTATTGATTGGCATGGTTAGAATTCCCATTTTTGGACAGGAGGCAGGGCTCTTGTCAACTGATAGGGTCTAGGGTCCCATCAATAGATGGGACCAGGTGGGTCATTGGTATATGGGAGGCAAGGCTCGCATTAGTTGGCGGTAGTAGGGACACCATCTATAGACTCCAACGAATCTTTTTTGGTTGATAGCACATATTTTTCATTGGTCTAAGGACACTGATGGAAACTCTAGGTGTTTAGTTTCATCGGCTGATGCATTTATCCAGATTTCATAGGTTGTTGAGTTCAAACAACTAATGAAAGGATTGTGGCTCCAAAATTTATGTTTTCCTACAAAAATTGCAAGATTATTGTTAAAAAGAGTAGCTGACAATAAATGCAAGTTAACATGAGAACTATCATATCAAAACCTAGGATAATAAAGGGAATGAAGTGTAAATGGACATGTAAGATCCACAAAATTGGATGTTATCAAACATTCAACCCTAATAGTGCTCTACCTACTCTACACTAGATACCAATAGGTGAATGTCCCACAATGTGGTACCATCAACTCCATAGGGGTTCTTGAATTTTGAATTTATCTCATTGGCCTCCACTTTGTCCACATTGAGGATGTCAAGATTCACATGGAGCGTGTGTAACATACTAAATTTTGGACTTTTTGCCTTTTTGTCCCTCTTTCCATCTTTTCCTTTCATTTATATCCTCTTTGGCCTTTCTATTTATTTGTGGAGAATATAATGGTCTAATGAACATTTGTTTACCTTTTATTCCAATATTTGAGTTTATGCACAAATACCTCAGTGAAAGCTTAATAATGGGTTTAATATGTAAAATGTCCACTTAAGTAATAAAGATAATAAAATATTTCGTCCTAGAACTTTCTAGTGCTTTTTAGAACATGAAAAAGAAAGAAAATCTCGAAATATACATAAAGGAGATGATAAATGTAATAATTGGAAATAATATGGGATATAATGGATAAAAGGAGATAATGTGGAATATATTGTTCCAAAAATCCCAAATAGGAAACCATGAGATAATTTGATATGAAAATTCGTTTTCTTGACTTGAAAGATACTTAATGGCCAAGTATCATCTAATTTGGATAATAAATAAATATATATGAGCCTTTATTATAAGATAATGGGAAATAAGACAATAAGGTGAAATAAAATATCTAATGTCCTCAAACTAGAAACATAACTCCAGATTAATAATCTAAACATAAAACTAAGCCTTTGGGCAAATTTGCATTTAATTTGGTCAATGTTTAATATTTTTTTAATCTGGAGAGAGAAAATGATTTAAAGACCAAAAATATTAAATATATGTTGAAAAAAATTAATTAATGCCAAAAACGTGTTCCTAACGCTTATTATTACTTATACACCAAGTTTTGTATTTTTAGAAAGTTTCTAGATGCCTCTAATAAATTAAAAGGCTAAATAAGTGATCAAATTTAAATGGATTAAATAAAATAATAAAAGTCTTCAAAAAACATATTAATGCCAAATTCATGTTCTACATGTTAAAATAGACTTTTGGATGAATTTTGAATCAATTTGGAAAATATTTGATGAGAAGATAAATTAAGGAGAGAGAAAGTGTACAAAACTTTCAACTCATTATTTAACATAATAAACAACTTCAAAAAATAGAAAGAATACAAAATTCGTGTCTAACATACTTTATATGACTTGTGAGTCAATTTTTGTAATTTTTGGATAATCATAGAGTCATATATAAAGGAGGAAAGAGAAAATAAGTTTATAATTATTTAACCAATTAAACATTCTCAAAATGCAAAACTAATTTCATATTTTAATTCTACACATCAAAATCAGTCAAGATGTCAATTTTGGTTAATTTTGGAAGTCGTTTGCACCCTCAAATAGGAAAAAAGAGAAAAAGTTAAATGATTAAATAAGAACATTAGTCAGATTTGTATTTGGCAACCTAATAAATGTCACGCACATGGACCGTTGGATCTTCATCCAATGGCTCACCGATCATCTCCTATCTTGAGTGGAGACCAGTGTGGATGAACAGTAAATTTTGAAAATGTTGATTTTTCGTATGGCTATATCTCTTTCGTTACTCAACCAAATAGCGTGATTTTTGGCTTGTTGGATTTCTAGTTCGATTTCGCACCACATTATCCCAAAATTTTTACGTTTAGATGAATATTCGAGAAACACCCAACTTGACCGCCGCCTCTCTCTATCCATATCTAACCAAACCCTAGTCTAGGTTACTTTGCCTATATATAATCATGCCCCTAGGTCCTCCAGCACATTAGCAACTCACCCGTACTTTTAATTTCAAGTTTCGTCGATGTTTTGACCCATAACGGCGGCCGAAGCACCAGAACTAGCGGTGCCTATAGCTCTCTTTTCCCTCTACCTTTGGCCAAATAAAGGGTACACCCAGGTTCGTCTCTTCTCTAGCTTTCATTTCCATATCTAAGTTTTGATTTTGGTTTAGAATCGCAAAAACGCCCAAAACCAAGCTCTTAAGCCGCCTACCATGGTTGGGTGCTCGTTGGGGAAGAAGGCCACTCGCCGATTTACACTTCTACACCTAATCTTTCCCTTCTTTTCTCTCTAGCTCGCGCGCAGGGCAACATCGTCTTTTTGCTTGTTCTTTTGCTGCTGCGAGTGCGCATGCCTACGTGGCAAGCTATGGTTGGCTGATATTGTAAAATTGATATCTTTTTACTCGATTATCCAAATTTAAAACCAAAATATGTTTTGGAATCGGGAGAGCGAGATCTATCTAACAAAAATATGTTTGTGGTTTGTTTATGAGGTTTTCTAATATGTATTTTTCGAGTTGTTTTAATTAACTAATAAATATGGAAAATAACCTAAAAAAAGTCAGTATCTCGAAAATGTACAAACCTATATGTTATTTTGATCAAAAGAATATAAATAAGACAATAGTGAGGTTTACAGAGTCTAATTCGATCATTTGTGGAAAAAGTCGATGGTTTTGAGGTTTTAAACCTTTAATGAATATACATAGATCTAATACATGGATATAATGATGAAATTAAGGAAAGTGGATCTGATCTCGTATGAAGGTTATGAAAAGTGGTTTTATGGCTCTAATGATAAGGTATGTGCAACTACCCCTTCATTTGGGAAAATTTTTATACCAATACCCATATTCCCTAATGAGCCTTAATTTGACCTAATTCATGATTCTTGAAATCAAATTTGTTTATGCCTCAAAATCAGTTGTAGTATTATCTTGTTTGAGTTTTATACCCCACTACCTTGTTATATAAATCTTTTGATTAATCTTTCCATAACTCTTTTTCTAGCATGTTTATCTTATTAGACTAATTAACTAGTGTAGTGGTACTTATATGTACAACCACCCATAGTTGGAGAATGTGTTATTTCACCCCTGGGGAACGTGTTATTCTCCCCCGCACATGAAATATGTGCAAGTGACTGGGAATGTGTTACTCTCCCCTCACCCTTTTGGTTGAAGGTCTGGTAGGTGCCTCAACCCTACATAGTTAAGATAGTCAATATTAATCATACATGCAAATCCTTGGTTATATATTGTTTATGGCAAGCATCTATTGAAATATTCTTTTATATAAATGACCTCGTTCTCTTGATGTCTCATCTTTTGATGAACCCATAGCCTAATTTACTTTTTATATTTATCTTGTCACCTTTAGTATAGTTTAGTGACACATACTTTTATTTTTCCTTCCCTCTTGTTGAGTGCTTTCCCAACCACCCAGATGTGGAGCAAGGTGATGAATAGGACTTGAAGAGCTTAGCGTTGGCATGGACGTAGCGGATGGATATGTTGCTTGGAGACAAAAGTGGAGTAGTTTAATTTCCCTCTACTTAGATCCTCTTTTTGTATAAAGCATGTAAACCCATATTGGGGAAATTTTTATGTACACTTTATTTAAATTGAATATAGTCAAAATTTTATCTTCCGCTGCTTCCCAATTGGATTTTGTTTACCATTGTTATTAGTAGAGAGGTGGTTTTATCCCACTCTTTACATCATAGTATAAGAGCCAATGGTAGTAGGATCTTTGACTATTTCAATTTGTCTACTTAGTTAGAACCCTAGATTTGCATAGTTTCCCTTAAGATACATGTTTGCCTAGATTTGATCTACCTTGATGATAGGTTGACTTAGGAACCAATAGTTCCACATTAGAACCTTGATGAATAAAATCCTAAAATACTTATAATTAAAATAAAAATAACTTGATGTTGTTTAGGCTTGCCTTTAGGCAACTATTAGGGCATGCAGTTGAAGCAAGGGTGTCTAGAAAAGATCAGGGTTTCGGGGGCAGGCAAAATTTTTCTCCGCACCACTAGCTTGGTATATGAGGACTCCCGTGCCCATATGATACCGGTCTGGCCTGCGCTGATATGAATTGCCTGAAATAGTTTGTTTTAGGCAATAGTAACCTTAGACATATGTGTTGTATATCTTTGGGAACCCTAAGTTTCATTTGTATGATGATTTGTTTGAGTATGGATACCAAGATAGTTTCCTTTTGTCCCTAGAACCTAGACCTTAGAGTTTGGGTGTTTGGAAAGATATCAGAGTGCGTAATGGAAGCATGGTGGATCTTGATAATGGTTTAGTTAGACTTATCCTTTAACCCTAGTGTAGTAGGTTAAACCCTTTAAGTGGTGGAGTATGGTTAGTTGATGACGTTTGAGTGGTTAGATTTCATGGACAAAATCCTCTTTAGGGGGATGGAACCCTATAACATCTTGATCAATCTTTAGAAACCCTAACTCCATAAATAGGAGGTTAGTATGCTTGGATCTTTGTTCTTGACCAAACATGTCATAGTTGTAACCCTAACGTGCTTGTTTATATATGAATGAACACATAATTATCATCTAAGGAATAAATCATATGCTTAAACCCTAATGAATTCCAATGCACATAATATGAATATCAATGCTAATTGTTAATAAGTAAGATGTTAATAATGTCATGAACCAATATACACTAATGATATGATGAGTAAGGTTATAATTCATAACTTAATGCATGCCAAGAAATGAATAAGTGCAATAAAATGGTCATGTAGACCTAAACCCTAAGTTGTAATATCTAACCCTAATATATACATCTTTAATTCCTTTCATGATACATTGATGATGTTAAGTGCCATAACCAGTTAACAAACTTTGATACACATAAATGATATATATGATCATCTAATCACATATTAATTAAGTCATCAATATTAATGCATGTTACCTTGTTAACTAATATACATGTTATTAGTCACTTAATGTGAATCAAATCATTAATATGACATATGTTCCACCTTGATCATTAAAATACATATAATGGATTCAATATGAATATGAGATGATTGGAATTCACATAAATGTGCAAAATCAATAATATAAATGAATAAATATGAATAATGATTAATGATGACATCAATGTGAGCAATAAAGATAATGTGACATTGTGACAATGTTAATATGAATATTAGTAACTAATGTGACATGAATTGAAATAATTGTATGCTTAACGAAAAATTGGATAGAATGTCTTATATTTATGTAAAATAATTTGTTATAATTAATAAACTGATAATATGAGGATAAGGAAGTATAAATCTGAAATATTAATGATAATGATCAAATATAATAATGAATGTTGAGATAATTGAGTAACCTCTAATTATGCATAATAATGAAATATAATTCTTTTTGGCAACTAAGTGAATGTGACATGACATAATTAAAATAATGATGACAATGTGTTATCATAATGAATATAATGTTAATAAGTAAAAATGTAAATAAAGTTAAATCTCTTAAAAAATATATCTTAATAATGAAACCCTAGGTAGTCCTTGAGAACCTGACCTAGGAGATGATGCTTGTGAAGATTTTGAACCCTCAAGTTAAGTAGTTGATGTATAAGTTTTGGTGGAATTTTTATGGTTGGAGGAACAACCTGAAGTTTTGTGATGTGAGCTTGCACACTCACCCTTCCCTAATTGCTAGTGATTTCGGGGATGAAATCCTCTTTAAGGGGTGGAGTGTTGTAACATACTGAATTTTAGACTTTTTGCCTTTTTGGCCCTCTTTCCATATTTTCCTTTCATTTATATCCTCTTTGGCTTTTCTATTTATTTGTGGAGAATATGATTCTCTAATGAACATTTGTTCACCTTTTATTCCAATATTTGGGTTTATGCACAAATACCTCAGTGAAAGCTTAATAATGGGTTTAATATGTAAAATGTCCACTTAAATAATAAAGATAATAAAATATTTCGTCCTAGAACTTTCTAGTGCTTTTTAAAACATGAAAAATAAAGGAAATATCGAAATATACATAAAGGAAATGATAAATGTAATAATTGGAAATAATATGGGATATAATGGATAAAAGGAGATACTATGGAATATATTGTTCCAAAAATCCCAAATAGGAAATCATGAGATAATTTGATATGCAAATTCGTTTTCTTGACTTAAAATATACTTAATGGCCAAGTATCATCTAATTTGGATAATAAATAAATATATATATAAGCCTTTATTACAAGATAATGGGAAATATGCCAATAAGGTGAAATAAAATATCTAATGTCCTCAAACTAGCAAAATAACTTCAGATTCGTAATTTAAACATAAAAACAAGCCTTTGGGAAAATTTTCATTTAATTTGGTCAATCTTTAATATTTTATTTTAATCTAGAGAGAGAAAATGATTTAAAGGCCAACAATATTAAATATATGTTGAAAAAAATTAATTAATGCGAAAAACGTGTTCCTAACGTTTATTATTACTTATAGACCAAATTTTGTATTTTTAGGAAGTTTCTAGATGCCTCTAATAAATTAAAAGGCTAAATAAGTGATAAATTTAAATGAATTAAATAAAATAACAAAAATCTTCAAAAAAAAATATATTAATGCCAAATTCGTGTTCTACATGTTAAAATAGACTTTTGAATCAATTTTGAATCAATTTGGAAAATATTTGATGAGAAGATAAATTAAGGAGAGAGAAAGTATACAAAACTTTCAACTCATTATTTAAAATAATAAACAGCTTCAAAAAATGGAAATAATAACAAATTCGTGAACATACTTTATATGACTTGTGGATCAAGTTTTGTAATTTTTGGATAATCATAGTGTCATATATAAAGGAGGAAAGAGAAAATAAGTTTATAATTATTTAACCAAATAAACATTCTCAAAATGCAAAACGAATTCTATATTTTGATTCTACACGTCAAAATCAGTCAAGATGTCAATTTTGGTTAATTTTGGAAGTCGTTTGCACCCTCAAATAGGAAAAGAGAAAAAGTTAAATGATTAAATAAGAACTTTAGTCAGATTTGTATTTGGCAACCTAATAAATGTCACACACATGGATCATTGGATCTTAATCCAACGGCTCGTGGATCATCTCCTACCTTGAGTGGAGACCAGTGTGGATGAACAGTAAATTTCGAAAATGTTAATTTTTCGTATGGCCATATCTCTCTCGTTACTCAACCAAATCACGTGATTTTTGGCTTGTTGGATTCCTAGTTCGATTTCACACCACATTATCCCAAAATTTTTACGTTTGGACGAATATTCAAGAAACACCTAACTTGGGTGCCACCTCTCTCTATCCCCATCTAACCAAACCCTAGTCTAGGTTACCTTGCCTATATATAACCATGCCCCTAGGTCCTCCGGCACATTAGCAACTCACCTGTACTTTTAATTTCAAGTTTTGTCGACGTTTTGACCCCTAAAGGCGGCCGAAGCACCAGAGCTTGCAGTGCATATAGCTCTCTTTTCCCTCTACCTTCGGCCAAATAAAGGGTACACCCATGTTCGTCTCTTCTCTAGCTTTCATTTCCATATCTAAGTTTTGATTTTAGTTTAGAATCACAAAAATACCCAAAACCAAGCTCTTAAGCCGCCGTCCATGGTTGGGTGCTCCTTGGGGAAGAAGGCCACTCGCCGATTTACGCTTCTACCCCTAATCTTTCCCTTTTTTCCTCTCTAGCTCGTGCGCAGGGCAACATCGTCTTTTTGCTTGTTCTTTTGTTGCTGCTGTGAGTGTGCATGCCTACGTGGCAAGCTATGGTTGGCTGATATTGTAAAATTGATATCTTTTTACTGGATTATCCAAATTTAAAACCAAAATATTTTTTAGAATCGGGAGAACGAGATCTATCTAATAAAAATATTTTTGTGGTTTTTTTCTAAGGTTTTCGAATATGTATTTTTTGAGTTGTTTTAACTAACTAATAAATAAAAAAATAACCTAAAAAAAGTTAGTATCTCGAAAATATACAAACCTATATGTTATTTTGATCAAAAGAATGTAAATAAGACAGTAATGAGGTTTTCAGAGTCTAATTCGATCGTTTGTGGAAAAAGTCGATGGTTTTGAGATTTTAAGCCTTTAATGAATATACATAAATCTAATACATGGATATAATGATGAAATTAGGGAAAGTGGATCTGATCTCGTATAAAGGTTATGAAAAGTGGTTTTATGGCTCTAATGATAAGGTATGTGCATCTACCCCTTCAGTTGGGACAAATTTTATACCAATACCCATATTCCCTAATGAGGTTTAATTTGACCTAATTCATGATTCTTGAAACTAAATTTGTTTATGTCTCAAAATCAGTTGTAGTATTATCTTGTTTGGGTTTTATACCCCACTGCCTTGTAATATAAATCTTTTGATTAATCTTGCCATAACTCTTTTTCTAGTATGTTGATCTTATTAGACTAATTAACTAGTGTAGTGGTACTTATATGTACAACCACCCATAGTTGGGGAATGTGTTATTTCTCCCCTGGGGAACGTGTTATTCTCCCCCGCACATGAAATATGTGCAGGTGACTGGGAATGTGTTACTCTCCCTCACCCTTTTGGTTGAAGGTCCGATAGGTGCCTCAACCCTACATAGTTAAGATAGTCAATATTAATCATACATGCAAATCCTTAGTTATATATTGTTTATGGCAAACATCTATTGAAATATTCTTTTATATAAATGGCCTCATTCTCTTGATGTCTCATCTTTTGATGAACCCATAGCCTGATTTACTTTTTATATTTATCTTGTCACCTTTAGTATAGTTTAGTGACACATACTTTTATTTTTCCTTCCCTCTTGCTGGGTGCTTTCCCAACCACCCAGATGTGGAGCAAGGTGATGAATAGGTCTTGAAGAGCTTAGCGTTGGCATGGACGTAGCGGATGGATATGTTTCTTGGAGACAAAAGTGGAGTAGTTTAATTTCCCTCTACTTAGATCCTCTTTTTGTATAAAGCATGTAAACCCATATTGGGGAAAATTTTTATGTGCACTTTATTTAAATTGAATATAGTCAAAATTTTATCTTCCGCTGCTTCCCAATTGGATTTTGTTTACCATTGTTATTAGTAGAGAGGTGGTTTTATCCCACTCTTTACAACATGGTATCAGAGCCAATGGTAGTCGGATCTTTGACTATTTCAATTTGTCTCCCTAGTTAGAACCCTAGATTTGCATAATTCCCTTAAGATACATGTTTGCCTAGATTTGATCTACCTTGATGATAGGTTGACTTAGGAACCAATAGTTCCACATTAGAACCTTGATGAATAAAATCCTAAAATACTTATAATTAAAATACACATAACTTGATGTTGTTTAGGCTTGCCTTTAGGCAACTATTAGGGCATGCGGTTGAAGCAAGGGTGTCTAGAAAGGATCAGGGTTTCGGGGGCTGGAAAAATTTCCCTCCGTACCACTAGCTTGGTATACGAGTACTCCCGTGCCCGTATGATATCGGTCTGGTCTGCGCTGATAAGAATTGCCCGAAATAGTTTACTTTTAGGCAATAGTAACCTTAGACATATATGTTGTATATCTTTGGGAACCCTAAGTTTCATATGTATGATGGTTTGTTTGAGGATGGATACCAAGATCGTTTCCTTTTGTCCCTAGAACCTAGACCTTAGAGTTTGGGTGTTTGGAAAGATATCAGAGTGCACAATGGAAGCATGATGGATCTTGATAATGGTTTAGTTAGACTTATCCTTTAACCCTAGTGTAGTAGGTCAAACCCTTTAAGTGGTGGAGTATGGTTAATTGATGACGTTTGAGTGGTTAGATTTTGTGGACAAAATCCTCTTTAGGGGGGATGGAACCCTATAACATCTTGATCAATCTTTAGAAACCCTTACTCCATAAATAGGAGGTTAGTATGCTTGGATCCTTGGTCTTGACCAAACATGTCATAGTTGTAACCCTAACGTGCTTTTTTATATATTAATGAACACATAATTATCATCTAAGGAATAAATCATATGCTTGAACCCTAATGAATATCCAATGCACATAATATGAATATCAATGCTAATTGTCAATAAGTAAGATGTTAATAATGTCATGAACCAATAAACCCTAATGATATGACGAGTAAGGTTATAATTCATAACTTAATGCATGCCAAGAAATGAATAAGTGCAATAAAATGGTCATGTAGACCTAAACCCTAAGTTGTAACATCTAACCCTAATCTATACATCTTTAATGTCTTTCGTGATACATTAATGATGTTAAGTGCCATAATCAGTTAACAAACTTTGATACACATAAATGATATATATGATCATATACATATTAATTAAGTCATCAATATTAATGCATGTTACCTTGTTAATTAATATACATGTTATTAGTCACTTAATGTGAATCAAATCATTAATATGACATATGTTCCACCTTGATCATTAAAATACATATAATGGATTCAATATGAATATGAGATGATTGGAATTCACATAAATGTGCAAAATCAATAATATAAATGAATAAATATGAATAATGATTAATGATGACATTAATGTGAGCAATAAAGATAATGTGACATTGTGACAATGTTAATATGAATATAAGTAACTAATGTGACATTAATTGAAATAATTGTATGCTTAACGACAAATTGGATAGAATGTCTTATATTCATGTAAAATAATTTGTTATAATTAATAAAGTGATAATATGAGGATAAGGAAGTATAAATCCGAAATATTAATGATAATGATCAAATATAATAATGAATGTTGAGATAATTGAGTAACCTCTAATTGTGCATAATAATAAAATATAATTCTTTTTGGCAACTAAGTGAATGTGACATGACATAATTAAAATAATGATGACAATGTATTATCATAATGAATATATATTGTTAATAAGTCAAAAATGTAAATAAAGTTAAATCTCTTAAAAAGAATATCTTAATAATGAAACCCTATGTAACATCCCTGACCTGGGTTATGAGTTAACCCTAGATGTTTTGCCTAAATATGTAATTAAATCCTTGTGATTAACTTTGGGCATGTAATTAAGTTTCTCAGAGACATATATTTCAGTTTTTGCTCCTTTTTATATAAAGTTGTAGCATTGTTTTGTAATACAGGGACCTATGTGCAAATTACCCAGTTAGAAGGGTTAACTTGCAAATTGCACATGTTGAGATGTTCCTCTGATGTTGAGACACCATGAGAATGATGATGGTAAGGTTTGAGGGATTTCCCAAGCTTGGGCACCAAGGTGCATCTGTGGAAGCAATCCCGGTGCTTGAAAACCCTAAATTGGAGAAAAGTGCAATTTACCCAATTTGAGGGGTGCAACTTGTAAAATACATCATCTAAAATATCTTTTAAGACTCTTGTCATAATTTAGAGAAGAAATGATGAAAGGTCACTTCAATTGAATAATCATATAATGAAAAACACCTTTGTGATTGAATAATCAAGGTGTATGTACAATAGCCTTTTAGGTGTATGCTTAAGTTATAGGTTGATCTTCTTTGCCTTCATTTCTTGACCTTAAAAGAAGGTTGTCCTTAGAAATAAGAATAAGGGACGAGCAAAGAAGGATGGAGGGACTAAGTTGAAAATATGGAGAACTTATGAGTTTATGTTAAAACCTCACCCCAAGTATATATATACTCTCCACCTCTCTAAGCAAGGGAACTTTCCCTTCATTTCCTTCACTGTTCTATTCAACCAAACCGAATAAAGAGGATTTGTGGAGCTCAGGAGGACGACCAAGGAGGGCAAAGTAGGTTTGAATCCTCCCTTTTGCTTAAGTTCATGGTTAGAACTCGAATTCAAGGTCAAATTGATGGCTAGCTCACATAACTCTACCTTTCTAGCCATCTTTTCTCGACTTTCCTTGGAAGGATCACCTTGGCCGACCTGTGGAAACTCAAGGACGCCATTAAAAGCTTGGAGCTCGAAAGCTTGGAGCTCAAGGAGCAAGCTTTAGGCGGGTTTATAATTCTAAACATATGCTTTGTTATATACATCTCGTTTATGCTTTTAGATGATAGTTCTTCTTCTCTACCTTCCTTTGCTACCTTGCAAGTAAATCCGTGAGAAATCCTTTCTGTTCTTGAGCTAGGAGATGAGGACGTTATTTCCAAAGTTAATCCACTACTTTTCACTTTACCAAACGGTCTCCACAAATTGCTCTCTCGGTTTGCAAAACCGTGTAGTGAGCAAACGGTCTCAGGACCGTGTAAGGGAAAACGGTCTTCAAGACCATTTAGCCGCGTTGACCGATCATGGAACGTATAAGATTTCTGTTCATAATTACGTAGGCTAATTACCCACAAATTTTGAGATGATAACTCCAAAGGAATCGTGAGATATGGCCTTTTTAATCAATAACTTTAATTGAATTTACTCCTGATTTCCAATCTGTTGAAATCGCCCTTTTTGGGCAAACGGTCTCAAGACCGTGTAAGAACGTTGACCAAGCGTTGACCGTATGATATTACTGTTCAAAATAATGTTGATTAACAACTCACCAAATTTGATGGACTAATTCCAAACGAGCTAAGAGTTGAAGGATGATTACTAGGGCAAACCTTAATTGAAATCAGTACTGAAATCTCAATGAATTGATTAAGTGTTTTTGGGTTGATTAACCCAAACGGTCTCAAGACCGTTTGGGGATCAACCAAACGGTCTCAAGACCGTGTGGGGAATCACCCAAGACCGTATGGAGGTCTGGGGTCAAGTATAGTTGACCAATTGAAGGTATAAAGATACCAAATTACATTACAATGAAGTACTGATATGATAATCAACTCAATAGATCCAACCTTGAAGAATTTTCACTAAAATCCAAATGATGGATGGGCAAACGGTCTCAAGACCATTTGGAACTCATCCAAACGGTCTCAAGACCGTGTGGTGACAACCCAAGACCGTTTGAAGGTCTAGGGTTAAGGTAATTTGATCAATTGAGGGCCCAATTGCAATAGGTTAGTGAATTAATCAAAATACTGATTTGAGACTCAATCAAGGTTCAACTCCTATCAAATCACATTATATTTTGATGAAATCTTGGGAAAACGATCTCAAGACCGTGTGGAGTTCATCCACACGATCTCAAGACCGTTTGGGCCAAGTTTGGGCCCAATTGGAGCTCAATTGAAGGGTTCAACCTTGTGTTGATTCACATTGTTGAGTGTTGATGGTTGAACGTTGATGGACCTTAGTTGAACTAACTTCAACCCTAATTGGATAACAATTGAGGGTCAATTGAGTGACCAATTGGTTAATCATAACCCTAATTAACTCAATCTATAAGTGTTTATCATATCTTTGACCATTTGGAGGCTTCAACATTGATAATCAGAAACGATTGAAATCATTGAACCATGTTGGAGGTCCAAACGGTTTGAGACCAAGTGGACCAAACGGTCTCAAGACCGATTGAGGTCACACGGTCTGAAGACCGTGTGAGGCCTCACGGTCTCAAGACCATTTGAGGTCACACGGTCTCAAGACCGTGTGAGGCCTCACGGTCTCAAGACCGTTTGGGGCCAAACGGTCTCAAGACCAATTGGACTCAAACGATCTCAAGATCGAGAAACACCAAACGGTCTCAAACCGTGTAAGCCCTCTCGGTCTTGAAGTCAAACTTGTTAAACGGTCTACACCCTCACACGGTTTGGGGAATCGACCTTGAAGGTCACACGGTCTTGGAGTCAACCCTAGAAAACGGTCAACTCATCCAAACGGTTTCAAACCGTTTGGAGGTTGAAGGTTGAAACCGTTTGAGGTTTTCAAAGGTTGATTTCACTTAATCACTTGAAGATGTAAATGGTTCAATGATGCTCAAATCTAAACCATAATGATAACCTGGGATATTAAGGGACTAAGTGACTAATGAATTAACCCATGATGGTGATCAATGGGGTGAATTACCAAAATACCCTTGAGGGGTTCAATTGAGTAAAACCTTGTTCAAATCAAACCCTAATCACATGATAGTGATGTTCTGGCTTATGTTAGCCCATGAGGACTTAACCCAATCTGATCTAGAGTGGTGTTATCACCATCTACTAGTATGAGGAGAGAGAAAGTATTTTAAGAGAGAGAAAGTACCTTAAGAGAGAGAAAGTACCCTTTTAGGGTGGAAAACTCAAGTAAAGAACCTTCAATACACATGAATGTGCATGATTAGGGTATGATCCACCTATGTGAGATCATGTAAACCCTAATTATGATATATGATGAATCTTAAGCTAATTTGAGAGCATCAATGATGATGTTCCTCATACATGATGATGTTATGAGTTCAATTCACTATGTGATGTGAATAGTAAACCCTAATTCAAGGGTAATGATATGTGATGTGAATAGTAAACCCTAATTCAAGGGTAATGATATGTGATGTGAATAGTAAACCCTAATTCAAAGGTGATGACATGTTATATGAGTATTAAACTCTATTTGATAAGAATCAAAGAACTTAGCTCATATGACAAGAGTGGAAAGTATAATCATTGTTTTGAATTACCTTTATTAGTTGAATTAACCATGCAGGTTCTGATATGGAGGTGATCATATCCAGGTATGGATGATGATACTATATTCATTAAAGGCATATTGATAGCTTTATGAATAAGTAAAGTATCTTGATGCCTTATCAGTGGCATTCTATGATAATAATGGGCTGTGAGAGCCATGAATACCATCAAGGTCATGCTTTAGAGATGACTTGTGATGAGTATAATGAGAAATGATGATTGATGTGAGTTAGGCTTGTTACATTTAGTATTCTCCTTTTATAGTTGTTATGCTACTGTTATTGTTGAAGAACAATGTGTGATGTTAAATGAATACTGAATGTACCTAACTAATCAAGTATAATGTAAAGCCCTGATCATAGACCCATCATTGTCAGAGATCAAATGATGGTGAAACAGGTTTTCCTAAGGGAACTCCTGGATCACATACTATTGAGTATGTGGGGTATATGGATGTGTAGAACCTTACATCCTAGTGTAGGAATTTGATGTAGATATATAATCTGTCAATCCTTCACTACAATCCCATACCGTATCAGTAGTAGGTAAACATGAAACCTCCTGATGATGAAGAAAACATAGATATCCGTATCAGTGGAGATAAACATGAAATCTCCTGATGACGAAGAGAGTACAGAACGCCACTGTAACTCTAAAATAGTGAAGGACCAGTTTACCCTGGTGAGCTATAATAGTAGAGACACAAGATGTCCTACAAGTGATCCTCTTACTGACTGAGGAAGGTGAAGGTCATGAGAATCCGACTCTCTTAATGACCTATGTATGATACTGATGTGACTTCTTAGCAATCAGTTGGAGTATGAGTGGTATGCCTCATCTCCACAGGGCATAATATTGTTTGTAAAACATAATCAACCGCGTAGTATACCTGTTAGAGATAACTACGAGTTAGTTGATTGATGATACACTGTAATAGTGCTTATATTCTTCATGTCTCATAAATGTTGAGTGCTTGTTTATAGCTGCAACTGCTATTGAATACTTTGAAAGCTTTACTGCTTAAAATATTCTTTGATGTTATAATAAAGCTTCTGGCGGAGAGTTATAACTCTCGCTGGGACAATTATGTACAATTGTCTCACCCCGTAGACTTCAACTTTTTAGGTTGACGTCGGAGACGGAGGAACCGGTCTATAGGTGACCAGTCCCAGCAGCAGCAGCACCAGGAGAAGCAGTAAATCTCAGGTGGAAATTTAGCCTGCCATGTGGTGTAGTTAGAGTCAGTCCTATGCGTCCTCTGGACTCTCAGGTCTTGGAGTCGGTTACGACCCATATCAGGGTTAGTCAATAAATACCTCAAATTACGTGAAACACCTCAATTAGTGTTGAGTATCAAATTAAACATCATGGTTAATCAAATAAGTTAATATGTGAATTAATAGCTGAGATTGAATCACCTGAGGCAATTAATGATAATTGCAGTGTTAATAATTAATTTAATCAAGTTGAATAAAGTACTCCAGATGCATTTAGTTTATTGACCGGTAGTGACTAGCTAATAGCCATATTTTCTCGCTTCGAGATTGTAGTGGATCCCGTGCTTGGCATTTTGCAAGAAAAATCGTTTAAATTGGACCTCCGAGGCAATACTTATGCCATTTTTGGTTTTCTTGGACTTGAGATGCAATTTTCCCATTATTTACCCCTTTAAGTGGGTCGGCTACTTTATTTCCTTATCTTCTTCTTTTCCCAAGCGTCTTCCCGATCAATAGAACAGGAACCGACTGTGGAGCGGCGCCCAAGCAGGTCGATCGACCTGCAAGAGAAGAGGAGGGGCGATTTGCTGGAACTCCAAGCTCGGATCCAGGCGCCCTTCTACCCTTCTTCTCTTCTCCTTCCTTCCCTCTTCCTCCTTCCCTATACCTTCCTCTTCAGCAGTAGCTCGACCAGCTTGAGCCAGCCAGTAGTAGCAGCGCCGCACAGCAGCTTGTGGCGTCCGTCCAAGGGTCGATTTGTTCGGGAAACACCACCAATCGAAGCCCATGATTCCCTTTTCGAGGTCCAAGCTTGCAACTGAAGCTTCCAGCTAGCTTCATCACACCAATCAACGCCTAGGGTGGCACCTCTATGGCTTCGATCAAGCAGCAACAACTGCTGCGAGAAAGCTATGGCCAGAGGGTGAGGGGGCACGACCAACACCATGATGATGGTGCCTTTGAGCTCGACTACGAGGCTAGGATCCAAATCCGCAACCATTAGTTCGATTTAGCATTCGATTGAAGTTCAGTTAGATTTACAGCAAGGTCAGTTATCAATCGGCCGAGTTATATAGTAATCGGCCGAGTTCCTTTATTTAGTATATCGAACATCATTTTGATCGGCCGAATTGGGTGTGATTCGAACGAGTTTCCCTTTATAGGTTATCGAGCAGGGTTTCGATCGGCCGAGTTTCCAATGGATCGGCCGAGTTTCCAGCCAATCGGCCGAGTTCCCAGATTGGTCGGCTGAGTTCCAGAAGTGTGAGTAGTAGTTCATTCAGAAATCATTATTTAACTCAATTTAAATGCTTAATTGCTTCTGTATCAGTTGGTATAACTTCTAAACAGTGTAGTACATACAATAGAGTATGTTAGATTCATTGGAACTTGAAATACGTAATACGCTTAATAAAAATGATGAAATTTCTTGTATTATGGTTGTAATGTATTTGTTGATTTAAAAATGGATATTTAGCATGGAAACTGGATAAATGATACTGAATCATGTTTAAGGATGACAAATGTTATATATGTGTTTCAAGTAATGTTCAGAATGTGCAGTAAGCATGGAATGTGATATTCTTGTTTTAAATGGTTATATGTTAATCAGTTAATAGACTTAGGTGCCCTAACACCGTAGAACCCCTTTGACAGATCTACTTCTTAGGGGTGAAACTCATGTTGCAACATTATCCGTGCGGAGTCATGGAGACACGAGGACAGAGAGGCAGTGTCCAACAACAACGTGTGCGATGTCACAGTGGCACTGGAGAAAATTGGGGGTTATTGCAACAAGATCCGTGCGGAGTCATGGAGGTAACCCCGTGAGACTCTCCGCCTGTGTACTCAGGTTAGAGGAGGAGTCTAGAGCACTCGATGTAGTGCAGTGAGGCTGATGAGCCTGAAGGCCGATGAGCCTGGGGTCCTGTGGCAGAGCAGGGCTGGCGTCAGACTTAGCATTTCCCGGGTGTGTCGCTAAGTCTTGTACGGTGGGATCGTAGTTCGCTACAGATCTTTATATGCAGGGTACACTGCATATGATTAGGGCATAACAATAATATAAATATGTAATCATATAGGATCACAGTAAATTAATATATTCGAACTTTTGTGCCAATTCTATATATATCTGTTTATTTGTTTAAATATCTGTTGTTGCATAGAAATGTGATTATTATCTGCAAATCTGCTATGTCATTAGAACTGCCCTGCTTGTACTGCATTTATGTTTTATTTCAATGTTATAAACATGATGAGTTGTTTAGTGATAGCTAAGTGAAATGCTATTCACTGAGCGAGTAGGCTCATACCTCTACTCAAAACATTTTCAGGTCATCAACATCACAGGAATCTGGAGGATCCTTTCATCCTAACGCTCAGTCTGTAGAAGGTTTATGTAGTTAGTAGTTAGAGGTCTCTTAGTCCTTTCCCCTCGATCTTTGGGACAAGGTGTGGGTGAGAGAGAATGTGTATAAAGATGTAAATTAACTGTTATGCTTTATTTTATGTCGAACAATGTAATATGTTGTAGACTCTGTTTATATTGCTAGTCAGTTTAATAAAAATGCTTCCGCAGTTTGTTTAGATTTAGTTTACAGGATAAATCAGGTTAACTTTTAATGTCTTTAAAAAAATGTTTTAAAAGCTTTGAGTGGTTTGGCTTGTGTGTAATCCCTCTGTCGCGCCCTAATCTCGTGATTTGTGGGTAATGCGAGATCGGGGTCTAACATCTTGGTATCAGAGCATAGGTTGAGTATGTGAATACTCTAAGTCAAGGTCAGGGGACCATAAGAGACCAATAGGATTAAGGTTTAAGAGTTTTTCTTCTGTCTGTAATTTTCTAACAGGAAGTGTTCTGTTATACTATTTTAAATGGCAGAAAAAGGATGTGGTCACGAGAACCAAGTAAAGAGTTTAAGTTGAGTCGTTAAGAATCATTAAGGTCAAAAGATAAAGTTATAAGTGAGACGAATAATAAATGATGAGTTTTAGCTCTGGAAGGTCTGATTGTTTAGATACCCTGGCCAGGTGTCTGAATACTTAGATTGACCAGTATCAAGCTACTCTGTCTGTTCTTCTCTGGATGCCCTGGCCAGGTATGCAGAGGAAGGATGGGCTAGAGAGAAACCCTAGAAATCTTAGGGTTATGAGATAAGAAATTAATGTAGGAATAAGAGATTACATATAGGATGCGATATAACTCTTACTTGATTTTTCTTATTTGATATAAAGATCACTAGAAATGCTCTTATATGCATGAAATTAATTTTTTTAGCTTGTAAAGTAAATATGGTTCTTTTATATTGTTGTGTCATGAAGTGAAAAGTTTAATGTTTGTTTTCTTTGTATTAAAGTAGACCCGAAATTATGTTTAAATGAGTTTTCCCTAAGTGGATATTCTTTCCACATGTTTAAGATTAATAGGGGTTGATTAATCTCGAGTAGCTCTTGGCTTCAGGACTACAGGTTCGGCCTGGTCCGGCTGGCAGGATGCGCTACTGGGATCTAATGACTCCTATTAACAGTAAAATAAGAATAGACTCTGGATGAATTAGAACTATGACATAGTGAGAATGTATATACACTAGGATGTTTTAACTATGATAAGAAGTCTAAATGTTCTTTTGTCTTGAGAATTAGGGTTTGAGAAGCATAGACCCTAATCGGCCCAAAATAGGGTTTTGATGATACATAAACACAAATTTGATAAGTAAAGTGTCTCAGTAAATGATTTTTAGTATTTTATGTGTAACTCTGATTTAGCTCAAATTTGGATATGATTTGGATATATAAAATGTAAACAACATTGGAAAATATCAGAATTTTTGAAGAATTTTCTGACCTGTTTATCGGCCGAGTTTCAAACTCGACCGATCACATTTTCTGAATGATATAGAAGTGTGGTAATTGAATTTTATCTTTTTATTGGTATATACAATTGATCTCAATTTTTAACTGTGCTTGAAAAACACAATTTTAGATACTCTTTTAAATTGGCGTAATTTTTGGATGACTTTTGACCTCTACAGTGAGGGTGTCGGTCGAGTTTGTAACTCGGCCGAATCTGCTGCAGACTGCAATATAGCAGTGCACTATTTGATTTTTAATTATTTATTGGTAATTAAAAATGATCTTAAATTTCTACTGGAGGTGTGAATCTTCATTAGGTATAACATATAAAATTTCCAGAATTTTTGGAGCTTCTGTTAGCTATTTAATAAACGAATTACAGAAACTATTGTGAAAACTGAATTTTCAGCCAATATAATTAAAGTTGAGTGTTGGATTAATATGCTATTGACCCAAGCAACTCAAATTGATTTATATAATCGACCACACCCGCACACAATAACGCTATGTTATTGTTAAGGACCAAACCCTAGAATGATTAGATTTGTAGTAGTTCAAGGTATATCACTAGTGATTTAACCTTGAATACTAGTATCTCTGTAAAATAAGACCTTGAGATTTGATCTATGTAAAGTAAACTAGCTTTGATAGTGATCTAGGGTTTTAAGGTAGATAAACTGATCAGTACATGAACAACATGAAATGACTTAGAGAAAAGAGTAAGACATAAACTTGAAATGTAACAATAAGAGAGTAGCATAGAAAGCGGAGTATTATCCGATATATGATCTGAAGATAGTTGATGTAGTTCATGTTTTTAAGACATGGTGTCACTATCTTTATGATGTGACAATAGATTACCACCCTGGTAAAAAGAATGTGGTGAATGATGCTTTCAGCAGAAAGTCAAGTTCAACAGCTAATGCATTCTCTATGACAGGTTTCAATAGAGACATGTTAGTAGAAATGTGGGAGTTGAACTTAGACTTAGGGGTGACAGCACAAAGTGGTTTTATTGCACAGATGCAAGTCAAGCCTACTTCTTATGATCAGATCAAGGAAATACTATAGGGTGATAGTGAGTTAAACCAGACCATGCATGACATGTTGTGTGTACCTCGAGATAGTGTATTGAAAGAAAAGATTCTTATGGAAGTGCATGTATTGATGTATGCTATGCTTTCAGGAAACACTAAGATGTATATGAATCTCAAGTAGTTGAAACGGATGGTCAGATATGCAGAAGGATGTAGCTGAGTATGTGGTTAAAAGTAGTGTGTACCAGTAGGTTAAGGCTGAACCCTAGAAATCTATAGCTACCTTGTAATCTTTTTCTATGCCTGAATGGGAATGGGAATTTATCACAATGGATTTTGTGGTAAGATTACCCAGGACACCTAGAGGTTGTGATTTGATATGAATGATTGTGGATAGACTAATTTAGTCTGCTCGCTTTCTTCATATTAAGTCAACCTTTGATGTCTCGAAACTTGACTAAGATATACATGGATGAAATAGTTAGATTGCCTGGTAATCCAGTTTCAATCATATCATATTGAGATTCTAAGTTCACATTTAGGATTGTAGAAACAGTTGCATCGTGCTTTGGGCACAAAGTTAAGATTCAATATAACCTTTTCAACCGCAGACGGATGGCCAGTCTGAGAGAACCATTCGGACTCTTGAGGACATGCTGAGAGCATGTGTTTTGCTTTTCAGTGGAAGTAGGGATGAACATTTAAGTCTTATAGAGTTTGCTTAATGTGAATGTTGAGTTTAGAAATACACAACTGATAATGGTACGGTTTGGGTATAAACCCAGACAATACAGATTTAGTAAACCATTAGATGCATGATTTCAAGATAGTAAGATAGCATTAAAATATGTAAATAAACCTAATTGCATGCTTCCTGTTATGTTAATGTGTATGACTTAAAATTTACATGAATTGACACGTTTCTCTGAGATATTATTAGAAATTCTCAAGTACTATTAAATATTTGTGTTATGATACGTAAATAACTCTTAATTGAGTTATGTGATGCATAAACCAGGAATTTGGTTAATATGCACGTTCTTCGAGAAATTTCAGATAATTGAAAAATAGTACAGATGGTTTCTTATAGGTGAAGTAAATTATTCTTATTGGTGTAATAAGATGTTCAATTACATGAATTCAGTATGTATGTGCCGAAATTGATTTGAGTTTGGGATATTTATGAATTTTTAATCTGCCTGCATGCATGATATAAAGATTACTCAGTAATTACAATGATTTGAAATATACTGCTCTGCCAGTTCTAGAATTATACCGTATTGTGATTTGAACTGCAATCAAACAGATGAGATAACGGAAACCCTAAGAGTAGGGTGTTTCCATGTGACTAGTGAATGAGATAACCCTAAGAGTAGGGTGTTGGCATGTGATGAATGAATAAGGCAAAAGAAACCCTAAGGATAGGGTGTTCAATGAATCAAGTATTTTGATATCAATTTTCAGTATGAGATGTAGTGATGTTTAACAGTTAAATTGCATGATTTTATTTTAGTACCAAATTGACACGCATTCTGTTTATTTAAGAATTTTAGTTTGTCTGCATGTATAGTATGATAATTTCTCAGTAATTACCATAAATTGAGATACTGTTATAACAGTTCTACAAAGACAATGTTTTGTGGTTTGATCTGGAATCAGATCAGATGTGTTCTAGGTTGAGGGATCAATGCAGATAGTTGATCATAGGATCAAGAAACTCAAAAATCATGAGAAACCCTTAGAGAAGGTTTTGTGGAAAAACTATAACCTAGAGGGAGCCACATGAGGAGTTTTGGGTTTGATGTGCGTAACAAGTTTCCTTTTCTCTTTTAGGAATTTCGGGACGAAATTCTTATAAGGGAGGGAGATTGTTACGACCCATATCAGGGTTAGTCAATAAATACCTCGAATTACGTGAAACACCTCAATTAGTGTTGAGTATCAAATTAAACATCATGGTTAATCAAATAAGTTAATACGTGAATTAATAGCTGGGATTGAATCACCTGAGGCAATTAATGATAATTGCAGTGTTAATAATTAATTTAATCAAGTTGAATAAAGTACTCCAGATGCATTTAATTTATTGACCGGTAGTGACTAGCTAATAACCATATTTTCTCGCTTCGATATTGTAGTGGATTCCGTGCTTGGCATTTTGCAAGAAAAATCGTTTAAATTGGACCTCCGAGGCAATACTTATGCCATTTTTGGTTTTCTTGGACTTGAGATGCAGTTTTCCCATTATTTACCCCTTTAAGTGGGTCGGATACTTTATTTCCTTATCTTCTTCTTTTCCCAAGCGTCTTCCCGATCAATAGAATAGGAACCGACTGTGGAGCGGCGCCCAAGCAGGTCGATCGACCTGCAAGAGAAGAGGAGGGGCGATTTGCTGGAACTCCAAGCTCGGATCCAGGCGCCCTTCTACCCTTCTTCTCTTCTCCTTCCTTCCCTCTTCCTCCTTCCCTATACCTTCCTCTCCAGCAGTAGCTCGACCAGCTTGAGCCGGCCAGCAGTAGCAGCGCCGCACAACAGCTTGTGGTGGCCGGCCAAGGGTCGATTTGTTCGGGAAACACCACCAATCGAAGCCCATGATTCCCTTTTCGAGGTCCAAGCTTGCAACTGAAGCTTCCAGCTAGCTTCATCACACCAATCAACGCCTAGGGTGGTGCCTCTATGGCTTCGATCAAGTAGCAACAACTGCTGCGAGAAAGCTATGGCCAGAGGGTGAGGGGGCACGACCAACACCATGATGATGGTGCCTTTGAGCTCGACTACGAGGCTAGGATCCAAATCCGCAACCATTAGTTCGATTTAGCATTCGATTGAAGTTCAGTTAGATTTACAGCAAGGTTAGTTATCAATCGACCGAGTTATATAGTAATCGGCCGAGTTCCTTTATTTAGTATATCGAACAACATTTTGATCGGCCGAATTGGGTGTGATTCGGCCGAGTTTCCCTTTATAGGTTATCGAGCAGGATTTCGATCGGCCGAGTTTCCAGTGGATCGGCCGAGTTTCCAGCCAATCGGCCGAGTTCCCAGATTGGTCGGCCAAGTTCCAGAAGTGTGAGTAGTAGTTCATTCAGAAATCATTATTTAACTCAATTTAAATGCTTAATTGCTTCTGTATCAGTTGGTATAACTTCTAAACAGTGTCGTACTTACAATAGAGTATGTTAGATTCATTGGAACTTGAAATACGTAATATGCTTAATGAAAATGATGAAATTTCCTGTATTATGGTTGCAATGTATTTGTTGATTTAAAAATGGATATTTAGCATGGAAACTGGATAAATGATACTGAATCATGTTTAAGGATGACAAATGTTATATATGTGTTTCAAGTAATGTTCAGAATTTGTAGTAAGCATGGAATGTGATATTCTTGTTTTAAATGGTTATATGTTAATCAGTTAATAGACTTAGGTGCCCTAACACCGTAGAACCCCTTTGACAGATCTACTTCTTAGGGGTGAAACTCGTGTTGCAACATTATCCGTGCGGAGTCATGGAGACACGAGGACAGAGAGGTAGTGTCCAACAACAACGCGTGCGATGTCACGGTGGCACTGGAGAAAATTGGGGGTTATTGCAACAAGATCCGTGCGGAGTCATGGAGGTAACCCCGTGAGACTCTCCGCCTGTGTACTCAGGTTAGAGGAGGAGTCTAGAGCACTCGATGTAGTGCAGTGAGGCCGATGAGCCTGGGGTCCTATGGCAGAGCAGGGCTGGCGTCAGACTTAGCATTTCCCGGATGTGTCGCTAAGTCTTGTACGGTGGGATCGTAGTTCGCTACGGATCTTTATATGCAGGGTACACTGCATATGATTAGGGCATAACAATAATATAAATATGTAATCATATAGGATCACAATAAATTAATATATTTGAAATTTTGTGCCAATTCTATATATATATCTGTTTATTTGTTTAAATATTTGTTGTTGCATAGAAATGTGATTATTATCTGCAAATCTGCTATGTCATTAGAACTGCCCTGCTTGTACTGCACTTATGTTTTATTTCAATGTTATAAACCTGATGAGTTGTTTAGTGATAGCTAAGTGAAATGCTATTCACTGAGCGAGTAGGCTCATACCTCTACTCAAAACATTTTCAGGTCATCAACATCACAGGAATCTGGAGGATCCTTTCATCCTAACGCTCAGTCTGTAGAAGGTTTATGTAGTTAGTAGTTAGAGGTCTCTTAGTCCTTTCCCCTCGATCTTTGGGACAAGGTGTGGGTGAGAGAGAATGTGTATAAAGATGTAAATTAACTGTTATGCTTTATTTTATGTCGAACAATGTAATATGCTGCAGACTCTGTTTATATTGCTAGTCAGTTTAATAAAAATGCTTCCGCAGTTTGTTTAGATTTAGTTTACAGCATAAATCAAGTTAACTTTTAATGTCTTTAAAAAAATGTTTTAAAAGCTTTGAGTGGTTTGGCTTGTGTGTAATCCCTCCGTCGCGCCCTAATCTCGTGATTTGTGGGTAATGCGAGATCGGGGTCTGACAGAGTCTTTTGTTATGAGTTCTTGAGATTTTGTATCTTGATGTATATAATTACTCAAGAAGTAATTATCATGAGATGTAAACAGTTTATCTCTTGTTATGAAAGAAGCTTTTAAGGATTCAAGTTCTTGTCTCGAAAAGTTTTAATTTCCCGTGATTTTTGTCTTCCGCTGTTTATTGAATCGCTTCCGCTAAGTTTAAATCGTGATTATATCGTGGTTTGGAGATCAGAGCCCACAATTAGTGGTATCAGAGCTCTAGGTCAGTTGAGTCTACAGAGGCATAGGACTTAGGATGTCGAGTCTATCTTTAGTACTCCTTCCTTATCTAATAGAATCTTCTACTCCTCAGGAGAAGAAGATACATAAGGATGGCTGAGCCTCATGATGAGTACGTGGCAGAGAGTAGTGCTAGTGCACCTCAAGGCAGTGCAAGAGTTCCAAGAATAGAACAGCCTGCACCAGAATCACCAAGAGAGCCACCCAAGTTTGACCCAGCCGACATGGGTAACCCAGTTGTACAGACAATGTTCAGGCAGTTCATGACTGCCATGACACACATAACCGACATGATGCCCATGCCTACACCTAGGGCACCTGTCCAGCCTGAAGCACAAGGTATCGGTAAGACGCTCGAACGACATCGTCGTGTCGGAGCTACCGAGTACTTTGGGACTGCCGACCCCACAGATGCTGACCTATGGTTGACAGAGTTGGAGAAGGTGACGTGTATTTTACTACGCGCTTAAACGCAAGTATACGCGTCGAGTAATATAGGCCTTGTGAGGCCCGAGTCGAACTCAGGGATACGTGAATTATTGGGGACTTTTACTAACTAATCGCAATCAGCTAGACCGATTAACAAAGTAGGGTTTTGTTATTGAAATTAAAAGAAAAATAAAAATCAAACAAAGAAAACAATCGATTAAAGGTTAATTTAATCAATTCAAAGGGATATCTTTAGGATGGCGGTTTCACCGCGGGTCAACATTGTATTAGGTTTCATATAATTCCTCACACTTCTCTCTCTATCTGGGTAGTGGCCTGAATACAGAATTACCCACTGTCGTGGTGTAATTCACTACTTAGGTTTAGGTTGATTCCACCGTCGTAGTAATCATTCCCCTAAACTAAGTGCATTATAAACGGTCCCTCAGTTCCCACCATTAATTT
Organism: Alisma plantago-aquatica; assembly: GCA_963693085.1. Lineage (NCBI taxonomy): Eukaryota > Viridiplantae > Streptophyta > Magnoliopsida > Alismatales > Alismataceae > Alisma > Alisma plantago-aquatica. The sequence continues at coordinate 1,955,993,380 of OY856409.1, forward strand.
ACAACTCCTTTGTCAAGGGTTTTATTGATTAATGTAGAATTTATCTCTTTTCAACCGTTAATCCTTCTGTCAAAGTGATTAAGGGTGTTAAATTATTATTATGGTGATCAAGCATAACAATAGAAATGGAGAAAACGAATCTATACCACGGATTTGAGAGAAAAATATGAATTATTGATATAAAAATGTCATACAATGCATTCTCGGGCTACTCCCGGTCCTAAAGATTGAGGGTTTTAGCCTCTCATGTTCATCTCACACAAATACATGGTAGAAATTGGGGAATTCATAAGAAAAACGGGAAATAAATGGGAAAACCCCTGAACGGAGAAGAACCGGTAGATCCTTGGCGTAGAACACGAGCTTTCCCTGCCTGTCGGTGGTGGAAATCGTCTTTGGCAGCGTCCGAATCACCCAGGATGAGCTTCTCGGCCTCCGTTCTCCTTTCCCTCCTCCTTGGCACTCGTGCAATCAAAAATTGAGATCCCCCTCATCTCGGCGGCCGTCATTAGGTATAAGTCCCTAATTAGGTCATCAAATAACAACAGTCGTCCGATCGAGATCAAAACAGATCCAACGCATATCTGCCGGCGTCGATACCATCGACGCGGGTCGATGGTATCGACCCAGCGGATTAGCGGCAGCTTTCCTTTCTTTTATTCTGGGCGCCTGTGGTGATCTCGATACCATCGACTTGGGCGTCGATGGTATCGACTCCTGTAGCGTCGGTTTTGTCTTCTAGCGACGCTGTAGCTCTCCTTGCGTCGATGGCATCGACTTTGGTCGATGGTATCGACTGCATCTTCGCCAGCATCATGAAGTGATCTCGATGCCATCGACTTAGGTGTCGATGGTATCGACTCTGTATTGCTCTTCTCAGCTGACAACCTGTGGCTTGGTCGATGGTATCGACGGAAGCAGATACTTGTTTTTCCTGAAATTTCACAACAAGACCAAGTAAATCCACACAATTTATAATAAGATGATAAATAATGCTCAAAATAGTAAAACAAAGGGGATTTGATATAATATGATGGCAAAGACCAAATAAAGTGAATTATGCAATATTATCCATAAAAATGAGTAATTAAGGCACAAAACACATATGAAATGGGTCTATAAATGCGACTCAAACTCATCGCATCAAACTCCCCTAAGCTTAAACATTGCTCGCCCTCGAGCAACTAATCCTTAGAATAGGATTGCAGATGTCAACTAAAAATCAACACATCACCCCACATTCCACATGACTCCCACTGGACGTTCTCAAACCGGCCTTTCCTAATCACAGAACAGTAATTACCCTACAGGCGACAATAATCATCAATAAAAGAAATTATCCTTCAAACCAATGAACACTATCACATAAGGCAGTTAACATAATAAGGTTCGCCGATTCAGCATTGGTGCATCTTGTGATCGCCTACACTACGTTGCTCGCCCTAACTACCATCTACATGGAAGCAGTTCTGCTGATAAACATGAATGAGGAGAAAATCACAGTGGCCTACCAATCCGAGCAACGGGTGGATGGAATGGGCGGTTCATGGAAGAATTTGGAAGTATTACACAGTTTCAAAATGCATACAACAAAATGCCCTAAATGATGCAAATGCACATTGAAAATGCCCTAATGCTTAAAATTGGGTGGAATGATGCATGCACTAACCTTCCACCTCAAAAAGAGATAGAAATCTAATTAAGCCACATCATGTACTCAATTTCCTTGTTATGCAAGTGATATCATGTTCCTTTCTCCCTCTTATTCCATTTCCTTCTAAATTCTCTCTTTTTTTTCTTTTTCTTTTTTCAATTTTTTTTCAGATTTTTAGAATTTTTTTATTAGCCCACATATCCATAATTACTTAGAGATACATGTGTTAGGCTATTTTCTTCATGATTGGAAATCTTTGTACTATTTCGAGGGTATGGAACAATTTAGATCACTTTTTAAGACAACCGGAGGTACATGGTGTACTTATGCATGAAAATCATGAAAGTTATGAGTGCAACTACATGACATGCACCTAAAGGTAATGTGCATAAATCACTATACATTTTTTCCGTTTTATGCAAAAGTATGAAAATAACAATGCAAATCCTATCTACATGCTATGCACGCAAGAAGGAATTAAAACTGTACTTTACTTCCAATTCTTTGGTAGATTATGGAAAAATATGAAGTGGAATGATCACAAGATTAAGTTACTGAACCTTAGAAAAATATCATGTGTCCCTCCTTACTGACATGTGTGGTAGTTCAAAGGGTTTTTTCTCTTATATCCAATTAAGGTCTTATTACCATTTGATTAGGTTAGGCTCAAACAACCGTTACTATCCACTTTTCATGAGTCAATGGGGGTGTGGGTGTGACATATTTCTTTAGAGTTGACATAATCAATCATTTTCATAGGACAAGTTTCCCAAGGGACAACCAAGTTAAGCTATCCAAAAGACACAGAAATTTTTAAATTCCCTTAAATTTCCCATGAACACAGCGAGATGACAAGTTTTAAGACATCCACGATTACACTAGATAGATGTGGATCCTAAACAAAAACTAAAATTGCAAGAACAAATAACAAAGCAAAAACTAAAAACAACTAAAGAAAAGATAAAAGATAGAGCTGTTCCAGCCACCCCCCTAAGCTTGAATTCGACTATGGCCTCATAGTCAAAAACCAACTTAAGGGTGGAACAGTGATACCCTGATCAATCTTGCTGAGGCGGTGGTGGGTATTGCGGTGTCGTAGGATCCCAAGACGGGTACTCCCCCTGGAATCTTGGATCATATTGGGTCCTCGGCGGAGGCTGTTGCGATCGTCGTCGATGTCTGTGTGCGGATCGGTGACATGTCCATCGATACCATCGACGAGGGTCGATGGTATCGACTTGTTTTTATTGTGACACCGCCGTTGTGTTGCATTCAACCTATGATGATGTCGATACCATCGATGAGGTCGTCGATGGTATCGAGTTGACTGAGCAAAATTCGTATGAATATCTCCAGAGATCTCGATGGTATCAACTGGGGTGTCGATACCATCGACACTTTTATTGCGACCTGCCTGTGACCATGTCGATACCATCGAATGGGGTGTCGATAGTATCGACGCAGTGCGATTTTTGCTGGTGTCAACCTGAACCCATGTCGATACCATCGACGAGTGTGTCGATGGTATCGACCCTGCCTGTGCCTGCACATTCAATCAAACGGATCAAGGTATCATTTTTAAACTAAAATTTAAATGAAATAAAAGCAATCTATGACTAAAATTAAACTATCCTAATGTACCGATGGTTGGGTTGCCTCCCAACAAGCGCCCTTCTTTAACGTCTTAGGCTAGACGTATGACAATCATCATCTTTTCACCTTGGGGACTGCACTTAGAGGATCATGCGGTAATTTGAATTCAACACGATCTCCTCCAATGCCCAAAGACAAAGTACCTCTCCCTAAGGCAGTCACAACGTCTGCCGTTGCTTGAAACGGTCTTCCTAGGAGAATTTCACAACTGTGGAGCGGTGGCATATCCATGACGACAAAGTCCACTGGAAATATGAATCTGTCCACTTTGACTAGAACATCTTCACATACTCCATATGGTCTCACTGTAGACCCATCTGCCAATTCAATTGTTGCGGCCAACTTCTTTATCTCTTTTAACCCCAACTTTTGAAATGTAGCCAAAGGCATGAGATTTATACTAGCGCCGAAATCACATTGCGCTTTAGAAACATGTTGACCACCTATTGAACACGGAATGTAAAAACCTCCTGGGTCCCTTCTCTTCTTTGGTGAACTCCCGTGAATCATCGAGCTCACCGTCTCATTCATCCAATAAATTTCATCGTCTTTTATCCGCCTCTTCTTATTAATGATTTCCTTAATGAACCTCCCATAGGCGGGTACTTTCTCGATCATCTCCACTAATGGAATATTGATGTGGAGTTTTCGGAATATCTCCAGAAATTTTTTAAAGTGACGATGCTCTTTCTTTGACTTAGGATTAACCACATTTGATACATCTGCTGCCTCAACACGCCTATGAGGTGGCACACAAGGGCTTTTCGGGGGCACCTCCCCTAAGCTTGCTTCAATTACTCCCTCCAGCGTGGGCTTTGGCAAGACATCCTCAATAGTGGCAGCTTGTTGTGGTTCCTCTCTCGCCTTAGATGTCTCCGCATGTGCACAAACAACCTGCACTTGTTCCTCTTGTTTAGATGGAGATACAATATTCACAACTCTCTCTGATTTTCTGAAGAAATGGTTTCCGCCCGGCAATCCATAGTAAGTGTATGGATACGGTATTGCCGGTGTCACATGCACATTGAAAGTCATTTTTCTTTCTTCTACAGCTTCTTGCACCTGTGATTCCTCCTCAGTGCTTACCACAGACATGTACTTGACTTGATGGTGTGCTTGAGCCACATTTGCATTCTCGGCTGGTTTCTGTTGGTTGGCGTGCTTAATGGCCGCCACTTCACTCGAAATCTGCGCCACGGTGGTCTCTAATGCCCGCATCTGTGCTCCATGGCTTTGCAGCGTCTGCCCAAACTTGGTTAGAATATCACCTTGAGATTGCAATTGTTTACCAAACATGGCCATCATTTCTTGGTTTTGCTGAACCATTTGACTTAGCAATTCAGTGTTCTTGTCCTCGGTTCTCTGCTGTGGCTTGGCATCCGGATCCTACAGAAAATTATTCGGATCCTTCCATGAAAACTTTTTATCTTTCCTCCATGCATAGTCATTGTTTCTATAGCCCTGTTGTTGCATGAATTTCACTTGGGCCTCCCCATCATCAGATGCATCCTCCTTAGTTAGCACCTTCTTGGCTAGAAGATCTAACTTGGCATTCAGCTCCCTCACTATTCTGGATTCACCAGCAGCCTTGACATGTTCCACTGCACCTCTGTCGCCCCATGACTGTTTCCTAGCCATGTTTTTTCAGTATCTCCCAACATCTGGTATCCATATTATTCAGAAAAAATCCGGATCCAACTGAATCAAGATTACTTCTATCGTGCTCGGAGAGAGCAAAATAGAAGATTTTCACTTGTGTCTCCTTGTCCAATCCATGATGTGGACATCTCCTCAACATGACTTCGAATCGCTCCCAAGTCTCAGAATAATTTTCACCCGCCTGTTGGGTGAAATTGTGGATCTTCCGGATCATATCATTGGTCTTCTCAGGAGGGAAGAACCTCTCGAAGAAAACCTCCACCATGTGATCCCATGATTCAACAAACTCGTCGTCGAGGTTATGAAGCCACTCTCTTTCTACTCTAGCCAAGGAACTCGGGAATAACTTGAGGTAGAGCACATCCTGTGGAAATCGATCTATCTTCACCATATCGCAATTTTCAACAAACTGACTAATATGTGCTACTGGATCTTCATTTTTCAGTCCGTGAAATGTGTTTGATTTAACCAGGTTAATCAATGCTGGATCGATCTTGTAGGTTGGAATGTTTAGCCCCTGTTTCTTTATAGGCCCCTTTGATGCTGAGGAAGAAGACGCCTTGATCTTCTCCCATATTGTCTATGCTTCAGCCATTGCTTCTTCTTGTTCTTTTTCAGATTCAGAATTTATATCACTTTGGTGTTCCTCCTCGTAGTAGTCCTCGTCCTTTGGTCCCGCAGATGGAACCTCAGGTGTGCGATTCACGTAGTCTCGACTACGTGTGTGCACCATGCAAAGTACCTTAAATATGGAAATAGGGGTTCAGTACAATGCTTTGAACGAGTCAACACAATTATAGAGAATTAAAGGAATTTTTGAAATTGTTTTAAAATAAATAAAAAAAAAGTGGCCTAGAATGGCCGCTCTTAGCACTCAAAGTGCCAATAATTCGCCGTATCCCCGGCACCGGCGCCAAAAACTTGACGTGTATTTTACTACGCGCTTAAACGCAAGTATACGCGTCGAGTAATATAGGCCTTGTGAGGCCCGAGTCGAACTCAGGGATACGTGAATTATTGGGGACTTTTACTAACTAATCGCAATCAGCTAGACCGATTAACAAAGTAGGGTTTTGTTATTGAAATTAAAAGAAAAATAAAAATCAAACAAAGAAAACAATCGATTAAAGGTTAATTTAATCAATTCAAAGGGATATCTTTAGGATGGCGGTTTCACCGCGGGTCAACATTGTATTAGGTTTCATATAATTCCTCACACTTCTCTCTCTATCTGGGTAGTGGCCTGAATACAGAATTACCCACTGTCGTGGTGTAATTCACTACTTAGGTTTAGGTTGATTCCACCGTCGTAGTAATCATTCCCCTAAACTAAGTGCATTATAAACGGTCCCTCAGTTCCCACCATTAATTTTACAACTCCTTTGTCAAGGGTTTTATTGATTAATGTAGAATTCATCTCTTTTCAACCGTTAATCCTTCTGTCGAAGTGATTAAGGGTGTTAAATTATTATTATGGTGATCAAGCATAACAATAGAAATGGAGAAAACGAATCTATACCACGGATTTGAGAGAAAAATATGAATTATTGATATAAAAATGTCATACAATGCATTCCTGGGCTAGTCCCGGTCCTAAAGATTGAGGGTTTTAGCCTCTCATGTTCATCTCACACGAATACATGGTAGAAATTGGGGAATTCATAAGAAAAACGGGAAATAAATGGGAAAACCCCTGAACGGAGAAGAACCGGTGGATCCTTGGCGTAGAACACGAGCTTTCCCCGCCTGTCAGTGGTGGAAATCGTCTTCGGCAGCTTCCGAATCACCCGGGATGAGCTTCTCGGCCTCCGTTCTCCTTTCCCTCCTCCTTGGCACTCGTGCAATCAAAAATTGAGATCCCCCTCGTCTCGACGGCCGTCATTAGGTATAAGTCCCTAATTAGGTCGTCAAATAACAACAGCCGTCCGATCAAGAACAAAACAGATCCAACGCATATCTGCCGGCGTCGATACCATCGACGCGGGTCGATGGTATCGACCCAGCGGATTAGCGGCAATTTTCCTTTCTTTTATTCTGGGCGCCTGTGGTGATCTCGATACCATCGACTTGGGCGTCGATGGTATCGACTCCTGTAGCGTCGGTTTTGTCTTCTAGCGACGCTGTAGCTCTCCTTGCGTCGATGGCATCGACTTTGGTCGATGGTATCGACTGCATCTTCGCCAGCATCATGAAGTGATCTCGATGCCATCGACTTAGGTGTCGATGGTATCGACTCTGTATTGCTCTTCTCGGCTGACAACCTGTGGCTTGGTCGATGGTATCGACTTCCGTCGATGGTATCGACGGAAGCAGATACTTGTTTTTCCTGAAATTTCACAACAAGACCAAGTAAATCCACACAATTTATAATAAGATGATAAATAATGCTCAAAATAGTAAAACAAAGGGGATTTGATATAATATGATGGCAAAGACCAAATAAAGTGAATTATGCAATATTATCCATAAAAATGAGTAATTAAGGCACAAAACACATATGAAATGGGTCTATAAATGTGACTCAAACTCATCGCATCAGAAGGCTTTCAGGATTCTTATTATCCCAGAAGCTGAGAAGGTTAGACATGCTGTCTATCTTCTCAAAGGCAGTGTTGGTCACTGGTGGAACATGGAAGAGCAGAAGAGACCTGGAATAGAGTTCTCGTGGGAAGAGTTTCGTCGGGAATTTATCAATAGATATTTTCCAAAGACCTTCCTAGATGAGAAGATCTCTCAGTTTGAGAGATTGAGGCAGGGCATGATGAACATTAGCGAATATGAAGCTAAGTTCATGGAATTGCTGCGGTTCTGTCCGCACATGGCTGCCACAGATGAGGAAAGAATCAGGAGATTCGAGAAGGGTTTGAATACTGATATGTCAACCCCTGTGTCTGCCTTAGAAAACTGAGAGAGATTCTCTACCTTCGTTGAGTCAGTCCGAAGGATAGATATATCTGTGGTTGAGAAGAGGCAAACCCAGAAAAGATATCCACAGTTCCAGGGTTCTTCATCTAGGGATTTCAAGAAACCTAGATTCTCTGCGCCTAACCCTCCACCACCCAGATCGAGTTCTCAAACTCAATGGTCACCAAGAAGAGGTAGAGGACGGAGTCAACCGCTTCAAGGGACTCACAGTTCTGCATCGATGTCAGTTACTGGACCACCCCGACCACAACAATAGGAGAGGAGATGCTACAACTGTGGTAAGGTGGGACACTTGATGAAGGATTGCCGTTCTAGGCCTATCAGTGTGACACAGCCTCCGAGACAGAATCAACAAGGATATCAGAGAATGCAATCTCAAGGAGCAGCTCGAGGATGTGGACAAGCGTCTCAAGATGGATCATCAGCACCACCTCAACACCAGGCGACAACGAGGTTCTATGCTATGAACCCACCAGATGCAGTGGTCAATCCATGGGTAGTGGTAGGTCAGATGAAACTTTTATATCCTGATATGTCTACATCCTGTGTTGTATCTATTCTGATTGACCCGGGTGCTATGCACTCTTTCATCACTCATAGAGTGATTCGTAACTGCAATGTGACTGTTAGTCATAGGGCAGATAGTTTGTTGTTGGAGACTCCGTTGAGTGGGTCTGCCGTTTTGCAGGAGGTATGCTCTCCTTGCATGCTCTTCTTTTCTGACCATCGCATTCAAGTGGATCTTATACTGCTTGATATGCAAGGATTTGATATAATCCTCGGGATGGATACCTTAGAAAGGTATAGAGTTGTCTTGGATTGTGAGTCCAAGTTGGCTGTGTTTGCTGATGAAAGCAACACATGGATCTTTCAAGGTGAAAGAAAGATTCTGCCCACCTGTCTTGTGTCAGCTATGGTTGCTGATAAGCTGTTGAGGCAAGGATGTTATGCATTCTTGGCCCATGTGGTAGATGTTACTAAGGAAAGGTCCAATCCTGCTGAAGTTCCCATAGTCAGGGAATTCGAGGATGTGTTTCCTGAAGAACTTCCTGGTATACCACCACCTCGGGAGATTGATTTTGAAATCAATCTGATTCCAGATACGAAGCCCATAGACTAGACTCTGTATAGGATGGCGCCTGCCGAGATGGCAGAACTCAAGAAACAACTTCAAGAGTTACTTGAGAAGGGATTTATCCGACCGAGCACTTCACCTTGGGGTGCTCTGGTCTTGTTTGTTAAAAAGAAAGATGGGTCAATGAGGTTGTGCATCGACTACAGACAACTCAATAAAGTAACAATAAAGAATAAGTACCCTCTGCCGAGGATTGATGATCTATTTGATCATTGCGTGGTGCAACAGTCTTTTCAAAGATAGACTTGAGGTCTGGATATCATCAACTCCGTATTAAGGATAGTGACATATCCAAGTCTGTCTTTAGGACAAGGTATGGTCACTATGAGTTCACAGTTATGTCGTTTGGACTAACCAATGCACCAACTGCATTTATGGAACTCACGAATAGAGTTTTTCGACCTTTCCTTGATCAGTGAGTTGTCGTCTTCATAGATGACATCCTGATCTATAGTAAGGATGCTCAGCAGCATGAGCAGCATCTTCTCCAAGCTTTGACCTTGCTAAGAGAACACAAGCTGTATGCTAAGTTTAGCAAGTGTGAGTTCTGGATGTCGGAGGTATCTTTTCTTGGACATGTGATATCTGCCTCGGGAATTCGTGTTGACCCTACAAAGGTAGAATATATTCTACAGTGGGAACAACCGAAGACACCGACGGAGATTCGAAGTTTCTTGGGGTTAGCTGGCTATTATCGAAGGTTCATTAAGAACTTTAGTTCTATAGCCTTACCTTTGACCAAGTTAACCCGGAAAGATGTTCCTTTTTCTTGGAGTGATAAGTGTCAACAGTCTTTCCAGTTGTTGAAGGAGAGGTTGACAAGTGCACCTGTGCTTGTGCTACCTGAACAAGGAAAAGGATATGTAGTCTTCTGTGATGCTTCCAAGAATGGACTAGGATGTGTGTTGATGCAGGATAAACAAGTGATTTCTTTTGCTTCCCGACAGCTTAATAAACACGAGGAGAATTATCCGACACACGATCTGGAGTTAGCTGCTGTGGTTCATGCCTTGAAGATCTGGAGACATTATCTCTACGGAGAAACATTCCAGATTTTCACAGACCACAAGAACCGTAAGTATATCTTCTCTCAGCACGAGCTTAACATGAGGCAACGTCGTTGGATGGAGTTAATCAAGGACTACAATTGTATAATTGATTACCATCCGGGCAAGGCCAATGTTGTTGCAGATGCCTTGAGTAGGAAACCAGCAACATCAACCATGAATAGAGCACAACTAAACTCTTTAGTGTGCTCTAAGAGAGATATGTTTATCTCTTTAAGGCAAGACAATGTACAGATGAAGGTGTCATTGTTAGCTGGGTTGTTGGTTGAGATGCATATTAAACCTACCTTAAGAGAGAAGATTAAGGAAGCACATCAAGGTGATGATGCAGTTCAGCAGATCAGATCAGAGTATGGAAATGAGAAGCAAGATGGTTTCCATGACTCGGATGATCATGTAGCCTGTTATAATGGAAGGATGTTAGTGCCGGATGTGGGTAACTTGAGGAAGTTAGTCCTGGAAGAAGCTCATTCTTCCATGTATGCTATGCATTCAGGGAGCACCAAGATGTATCGTAATTTAAAGGAACTATATTGGTGGCCTGGTATGAAGAAGGATGTTGCAGAGTTTGTTCTAAGGTGTCCTGTGTGTCAACAAGTTAAAGCTGAACACCAGAAACCTGCAGGAACAATGCAACCTTTACCCATATCACAGTGGAAGTGGGACCATGTGACCATGGACTTTGTTGTTGGCCTACCCAGGACAAACAAAGGACATGATTCCATTTGGGTAGTTGTTGATAGGTTGACAAAGACAACGCACTTCTTACCTATCAAAACAACCTATTATGCTGAAAGGTTATCACAGTTGTATGTACAAGAGATAGTGCGTTTGCATGGAGTTCCTGTCATGATAGTTTCCGACCGAGGTCCTCAGTTTACAAGTCATTTTTGGGAACAGTTACACAGAGCCTTAGGCACCAAGCTAAGGTTTAGTACGGCCTTTCATCCATAGACTGATGGACAATCAGAAAAGACCATACAGACCTTAGAAGACCTGTTGAGAGCATGTGTTCTCCAGTTTACCAGAAGTTGGGATCTACACCTAAGCTTGATAGAGTTTGCCTATAACAATAGCTATCAACATAGTATTGATATGGCACCTTATGAAGCCTTGTATGGTATACGATGTAGATCGCCTTTGTGCTGGTATGAGACTGGTGAGCATCAGTTGTTAGGTCCTGATCTTGTCCAGCAGACCACAGAGAAGATTAAGGTAATACAACAACAGATTAAGACTGCACAGGATAGGCAGAAATCTTATGCTGACAAGCGTCGTAGACCCTTAGAGTTCCAGGTTGGAGACAGAGTATATCTCAAAGTCTCGCCTTGGAAAGGGGTCTTTCGTTTCGGAAGGAAAGGGAAGTTAGCTCCTAGATTTATGGGGCCTTATCCAATCATTGAACGGATTGGAAAGGTAGCATATAGACTAGAGTTGCCACCAGAGTTACGGAGGTTACATCCTGTGCTTCACATTTCTATGCTGAAGAAATGTCACCCAGACACCGAGTCAGTTCTACAACCTATGGAGGTAGAATTGAATGATGATATATCCTATGAGGAGGGACCAGTGTCAATCCTTGATAATAGAATTAAAAGGTTAAAGAAGAAAGATATAAGTCTTGTGAAAGTCCTCTGGAATCACCGTGGTGTTGAAGAAGCCACTTGGGAACTAGAGGATGAGATGAGAAGGAAGTATCCTGCCCTTTTCTCTTAATATGTCTTATCGATTTTGAGGACGAAATCCTTGTAAGGGGTGGATAATTTGTAACATCCCTGACCTGGGTTATGAGTTAACCCTAGATGTTTTGCCTAAATATGTAATTAAATCCTTGTGATTAACTTTGGGCATGTAATTAAGTTTCTCAGAGACATATATTTCAGTTTTTGCTCCTTTTTATATAAAGTTGTAGCATTGTTTTGTAATACAAGGACCTATGTGCAAATTACCCAGTTAGAAGGGTTAACTTGCAAATTGCACATGTTGAGATGTTCCTCTGATGTTGAGACACCATGAGAATGATGATGGTAAGGTTTGAGGGATTTCCCAAGCTTGAGCACCAAGGTGCAGCTGTGGAAGCAATCCCGATGCTTGAAAACCCTAAATTGGAGAAAAGTGCAATTTACCCAATTTGAGGGGTGCAACTTGTAAAATACATCATCTAAAATATCTTTTACGACTCTTGTCATCATTTAGAGAAGAAATGATGAAAGGTCACTTCAATTGAATAATCATATAATGAAAAACACCTTTGTGATTGAATAATCAAGGTGTATGTACAATAGCCTTTTAGGTGTATGCTTAAGTTATAGGTTGATCTTCTTTGCCTTCATTTCTTGACCTTAAAATAAGGTTGTCCTTAGAAATAAGAAGAAGGGATGAGAAAAGAAGGATGGAGGGACTAAGTTGAAAATATGGAGAACTTATGAGTTTATGTTAAAACCTCACCCCAAGTATATATATACTCTCCACCTCTCTAAGCAAGGGACTTTCCCTTCATTTCCTTCACTGTTCTATTCAACCAAACCGACTAAAGAGGAGTTGTGGAGCTCAGGAGGACGACCAAGGAGGGCAAGGTAGGTTTGAATCCTCCCTTTTGCTTAAGTTCATGGTTAGAACTCGAATTCAAGGTCAAATTGATGGCTAGCTCACATAACTCTACCTTTCTAGCCATCTCTTCTCGACTTTCCTTGGAAGGATCACCTTGGAAGACCTGTGGAAACTCAAGGACGCCATTAAAAGCTTGGATCTTGAAAGCTTGGAGCTCAAGGAGCAAGCTTTAGGCGGGTTTTATAATTCTAAACATATGCTTTGTTATATACATCTCGTTTATGCTTTTAGATGATAGTTCTTCTTCTCTACCTTCCTTTGCTACCTTGCAAGCAAATCCGTGAGAAATCCTTGCTGTTCTTGAGCTAGGAGATGAGGACGTTATTTCCAAATTTAATCCACTACTTTTCACTTTACCAAACGGTCTCCACAAATTGCTCTCTCGGTTTGCAAAACCGTGTAGTGAGCAAACGGTCTCAGGACCGTGTAAGGGAAAACGGTCTTCAAGACCGTTTAGCCGCGTTGACCGAGCGTGGACCGTATAAGATTTCTATTCATAATTACGTAGGCTAATCACCCACAAAATTTGAGATGATAACTCCAAAGGAATCGTGAGATATGGCCTTTTTAATCAATAACTTTAATTGAATTTACTCCTGATTTCCAATCTGTTGAAATCGCCCTTTTTGGGCAAACGGTCTCACGACCGTGTAAGAACGTTGACCAAGCATTGACCGTATGAGATTACTGTTCAAAATAATGTTGATTAACAACTCACCAAATTTGATGGACTAATTCCAAACGAGCTAAGAGTTGAAGGATGATTACTAGGGCAAACCCTAATTGAAATCAGTACTGAAATCTCAATGAATTGATTAAGTGTTTTTGGGTTGATTAACCCAAACGGTCTCAAGACCATTTGGGGATCAACCAAACGGTCTCAAGACCGTGTGGGGAATCACCCAAGACCGTATGGAGGTCTAGGGTCAAGTATAGTTGACCAATTGAAGGTATAAAGATACCAAATTACATTACAATTAAGTACTGATATGATAATCAACTCAATAGATCCAACCTTGAAGAATTTTCACTAAAATCCAAATGATGGATGGGCAAACGGTCTCAAGACCATTTGGAACTCATCCAAACGGTCTCAAGACCGTGTGGTGACAACCCAAGACCGTTTGAAGGTCTAGGGTTAAGGTAATTTGATCAATTGAGGGCCCAATTGCAATAGGTTAGTGAATTAATCAAAATACTGATTTGAGACTCAATCAAGGTTCAACTCCTATCAAATCACATTAGATTTTGATGAAATCTTGGGCAAACGGTCTCAAGACCGTGTGGAGTTCATCCACACGATCTCAAGACCGTTTGGGCCAAGTTTGGGGCCAATTGGAGCTCAATTGAAGGGTTCAACCTTGTGTTGATTCACATTGTTGAGTGTTGATGGTTGAACGTTGATGGACCTTAGTTGAACTAACTTCAACCCTAATTGGATAACAATTGAGGGTCAATTGAGTGACCAATTGGTTAAGCATAACCCTAATTAACTCAATCTATAAGTGGTTATCATAGCTTTGACCATTTGGAGGCTTCAACATTGATAATCAGAAACGATTGAAATCATTGAACCATGTTGGAGGTCCAAACGATTTGAGACCAAGTGGACCAAACGGTCTCAAGACCGATTGAGGTCACACGGTCTCAAGACCGTGTGAGGCCTCACGGTCTCAAGACCGTTTGAGGTCACACGGTCTCAAGACCGTGTGAGGCCTCACGGTCTCAAGACCGTTTGGGGCCAAACGGTCTCAAGACCAATTGGACTCAAACGATCTCAAGATCGAGAAACACCAAACGGTCTCAAACCGTGTAAGCCCTCTCGATCTTGAAGTCAAACTTGTTAAACGGTCTACACCCTCACACGGTTTGGGGAATCGACCTTGAAGGTCACACGGTCTTGGAGTCAACCCTAGCAAACGGTCAACTCATCCAAACGGTTTCAAACCGTTTGGAGGTTGAAGGTTGAAACCGTTTGAGGTTTTCAAAGGTTGATTTCACTTAATCACTTGAAGATGTAAATGGTTCAATGATGCTCAAATATAAACCATAATGATAACCTGGGATATTAAGGGACTAAGTGACTAATGAATTAACCCATGATGGTGATCAATGGGGTGAATTACCAAAATACCCTTGAGGGGTTCAATTGAGTAAAACCTTGTTCAAATCAAACCCTAATCACATGATAGTGATGTTCTGGCTTATGTTAGCCCATGAGGACTTAACCCAATCTGATCTAGAGTGGTGTTATCACCATCTACTAGTATGAGGAGAGAGAAAGTATTTTAAGAGAGAGAAAGTACCCTTTTAGGGTTGAAAACTCAAGTAAAGAACCTTCAATACACATGAATGTGCATGATTAGGGTATGATCCACCTATGTGAGATCATGTAAACCCTAATTATGATATATGATGAATCTTAAGCTAATCTGAGAGCATAAATGATGATGTTCCTCATACATGATGATGTTATGAGTTCAATTCACTATGTGATGTGAATAGTAAACCCTAATTCAAGGGTAATGATATGTGATGTGAATAGTAAACCCTAATTCAAGGGTAATGATATGTGATGTGAATACTAAACCCTAATTCAAGGGTAATGATATGTGATGTGAATAGTAAACCCTAATTCAAAGGTGATGACATGTTATATGAGTATTAAACTCTATTTGATAAGAATCAAAGAACTTAGCTCATATGACAAGAGTGGAAAGTATAATCATTGTTTTGAATAACCTTTATTAGTTGAATTAACCATGCAAGTTCTGATATGGAGGTGATCATATCCAGGTATGGATGATGATACTATATTCATTAAAGGCATATTGATAGCTTTATGAATAAGTAAAGTATCTTGATGCCTTGTCAGTGGCATTCTATGATAATAATGGGCTGTGAGAGCCATGAATACCATCAAGGTCATGCTTTAGAGATGACTTGTGATGAGTATAATGAGAAATGATGATTGATGTGAGTTAGGCTTGTTACATTTAGTATTCTCCTTTTATAGTTGTTATGCTACTGTTATTGTTGAAGAACAATGTGTGATGTTAAATGAATACTGAATGTACCTAACTAATCAAGTATAATGTAAAGCCCTGATCATAGACCCATCATTGTCAGAGATCAAATGATGGTGAAACAGGTTTTCCTAAGGGAACTCCTGGATCACATACTATTGAGTATGTGGGGTATATGGATGTGTAGAACCTTACATCCTAGTGTAGGAATTTGATGTAGATATATAATCTGTCAATCCTTCACTACAATCCCATACCGTATCAGTAGTAGGTAAACATGAAACCTCCTGATGACGAAGAAAACATAGATATCCGTATCAATGGAGATAAACATGAAATCTTCTGATGACGAAGAGAGTACAGAATGCCACTGTAACTCTAAAATAGCGAAGGACCAGTTTACCCTGGTGAGCTATAATAGTAGAGACACAAGATGTCCTACAAGTGATCCTCTTACTGACTGAGGAAGGTGAAGGTCATGAGAATTCGGCTCTCTTAATGACCTATGTATGATACTGATGTGACTTCTTAGCAATCAGTTGGAGTATGAGTGGTATGCCTCATCTCCACAGGGCATAATATTGTTTGTAAAACATAATCAACCGCGTAGTATACCTGTTAGAGATAACTACGAGTTAGTTGATTGATGATACACTGTAATAGTGCTTATATTCTTCATGTCTCATAAATGTTGAGCGCTTGTTTATAGCTGCAACTGCTATTGAATACTTTGAAAGCTTTACTGCTTAAAATATTCTTTGATGTTATAATAAAGCTTCTGGCGGAGAGTTATAACTCTCGCTGGGACAATTATGTACAATTGTCTCACCCCGTAGACTTCAACTTTTTAGGTGGACGTCGGAGACGGAGGAACCGGTCTACAGGTGACCAGTCCCAGCAGCAGCAGCACCAGGAGCAGTAGTAAATCTCAGGTGGAGATTTAGCCTGCCATGTGGTGTAGTTAGAGTCAGTCCTATGCGTCCTATGTACTCTCAGGTCTTGGAGTCTTTTGTTATGAGTTCTTGAGATTTTGTATCTTGATGTATATAATTACTCAAGAAGTAATTATCATGAGATGTAAACAGTTTATCTCTTGTTATGAAAGAAGCTTTTAAGGATTCAAGTTCTTGTCTCGAAAAGTTTTAATTTCCTGTGATTTTTGTCTTCCGCTGTTTATCGAATCGCTTCCGCTAAGTTTAAATCGTGATTATATCGTGGTTTGGAGATCAGAGCCCACACCCTAGGTGGTCCTTGAGAACCTGACCTAGGAGATGATGCTTGTGAAGATTTTGAACCCTCAAGTTAAGTAGTTGATGTATAAGTTTTGGTGGAATTTTTATGGTTGGAGGTACAACCTGAAGTTTTGTGATGTGAACTTGCACACTCACCTTTCCCTAATTGCTAGTGATTTCGAGGACGAAATTCTCTTTAAGGGGTGGAGTGCTGTAACATACTGAATTTTGGACTTTTTGCCTTTTTGGCCCTCTTTCCATCTTTTCCTTTCATTTATATCCTCTTTGACCTTTCTATTTATTTGTGGAGAATATAATGGTCTAATGAACATTTGTTCACCTTTTATTCCAATATTTGGGTTTATGCACAAATACCTCAGTGAAAGCTTAATAATGGGTTTAATATGTAAAATGTCCACTTAAATAATAAATATAATAAAATATTTCATCCTAGAACTTTATAGTGCTTTTTATAACATGAAAAAGAAAGGAAATCTCGAAATATACGTAACGGAGATGATAAATGTAATAATTGGAAATAATATGGGATATAATGGATAAAAGGAGATAATGTGGAATATATTGTTCCAAAAATCCCAAATAGGAAACCATGAGATAATTTGATATGCAAATTCATTTTCTTGACTTAAAAGATACTTAATGGCCAAGTATCATCTAATTTAGATAATAAGTAAATATATATAAGCCTTTATTACAAGATAATGGGAAATAAGCCAATAAGGTGAAATAAAATATCTAATATCCTCAAACTAGAAAAATAACTCTAGATTCATAATCTAAACATAAAAATAAGCCTTTGGGCAAATTTGCATTTAATTTGGTCAATGTTTAATATTTTATTTTAATCTGGAGAGAGAAAATGATTTAAAGACCAAAAATATTAAATATATGTTTAAAAAATTAATTAATGCCAAAAACGTGTTCCTAACGTTTATTATTACTTATAGACCAAGTTTTTTATTTTTAGGAAGTTTATAGATGCCTCTAATAAATTAAAAGGATAAATAAGTGATAAAATTTAAATGAATTAAATAAAATAATAAAAGTATTAAAAAACACATATTATTACCAAATTCGTGTTCTACATGTTAAAATAGACTTTTGGATGAATTTTGAATCAATTTGGAAAATATTTGATGAGAAGATAAATTAAGGAGAGAGAAAGTGTAAAAAACATTCAACTCATTATTTAAAATAATAAACAAATTCAAAAATAGAAATAATATCAAATTCGTGTCTAACATACTTTATATGACTTGTGGGTCAAGTTTTGTAATTTTTAGATAATCATAGAGTCATATATAAAGGAGGAAAGTGAAAATAAATTTATAAATTTTTAACCAAATAAACATTTTCAAAATGCAAAACTAATTCGATATTTTGATTCTACACGTCAAAATCAGTCGAGATGTCAATTTTGGTTAATTTTGGAAGTCGTTTGCATCCTCAAATAGGAAAAGAAAAAAAGTTAAATGATTAAATAAGAACTTTATTCAGATTTGTATTTGGCAACCTAATAAATGTCACGCACATGGAACGTTGGATCTTAATCCAACGGCTCGCGGATCATCTCCTACCTTGAGTGGAGACCAGCGCGGATGAACAGTAAATTTCAAAAATGTTGATTTTTCGTATGGTCATATCTCCCTCGTTACTCAACCAAATCACGTGATTTTTGGATTATTGGATTCCTAGTTCGATTTCGCACCACGTTATCCCAAAAATTTTACATTTGGACGAATATTCAAGAAACACCCAACTTGGGCACCGCCTCTCTATATCTCCATCTAACCAAACCCTAGTCTAGGTTACCTTGCCTATATATAACCATGCCCCTAGGTCCTCCGACACATTAGCAACTCACCCGTACTTTTAATTTCAAGTTTCGTCGACGTTTTGACCCCTAATGGAGGCCGAAGCACCAGAGCTTGCGGCTCCTATAGCTCTCTTTT
Source organism: Alisma plantago-aquatica (assembly GCA_963693085.1). Taxonomy (NCBI): domain Eukaryota; kingdom Viridiplantae; phylum Streptophyta; class Magnoliopsida; order Alismatales; family Alismataceae; genus Alisma; species Alisma plantago-aquatica. The sequence goes on from OY856409.1 coordinate 1,956,012,314, forward strand.
CCCTCTAACTTCGGCCAAATAAAGGGTACACCCAAGTTCGTCTCTTCTCTAGCTTTCATTTCCATATCTAAGTTTTGATTTTGGTTTAGAATCGCAAAAATGCCCAAAACCAAGCTCTTAAGCCGCCGACCATGGTCGGGTGCTCGTTGGGGAAGAAGGTCACTCGCCGATTTATGTTTCTACCCCTAATCTTTCCCTTCTTTCCTCTCTAGCTCGTGCGCAGGGCAACATCGTCTTTTTCCTTGTTCTTTTGCTGCTGCTGTGAGTGTGCATGCTTACGTGGCAAGCTATGGTTGGCTGATATTGTAAAATTAATATCTTTTTACTCGATTATCCAAATTTAAAACTAAAATATGTTTTGGAATCGGGAGAACGAGATATATCTAGAAAAAATATTTTTGTGATTTGTTTATGAGGTTTTCGAATATGTATTTTTCGAGTTGTTTTAATTAACTAATAAATATGGAAAATAACTTTAAAAAAGCCAGTATCTCGAAAATATACAAACCTATATGTTATTTTGATCAAAAGAACATAAATAATACATTAGTGAGGTTTTCAGAGTCTAATTCGATCGTTTGTGGAAAAAGTCGATGGTTTTGAGGTTTTAAGCCTTTAATGAATATACATAGATCTAATACATGGATATACTGATAAAATTAGGGAAAGTGGATCTGATCTCGTATAAAGGTTATGAAAAGTGGTTTTATGGCTCTAATGATAAGGTATGTGCATATACCCCTTCAGTTGGGAAAATTTTTATACCAATACCTATATTCCCTAATGAGGCTTAATTTGACCTAATTCATGCTTCTTGAAACCAAATTTGTCTATGCCTCAAAATCAGTTGTAGTATTGTCTTGTTTGGGTTTTATACCCCACTACCTTGTTATATAAATCTTTTTATTAATCTTGCCATAACTCTTTTTTTAGCATGTTGATCTTATTAGACTAATTAACTAGTGTAGTGGTACTTATATGTACAACCACCCATAGTTGTGGAATGTGTTATTTCTCCCCTGGGGAATGTGTTATTCTCCCCCGCACATGAAATATGTGCAGGTGACTGGGAATGTGTTACTCTCCCCTCACCCTTTTGGTTGAAGGTCCGGTAGGTGCCTCAACCCTACATAGTTAAGATAGTCAATATTAATCATACATGCAAATCCTTGGTTATATATTGTTTATGGCAAGCATCTATTGAAATATTCTTTTATATAAATGACCTCATTCTCTTGATGTCTCATCTTTTGATGAACCCATAGTCTGATTTACTTTTTATATTTATCTTGTCACCTTTAGTATAGTTTAGTGACACATACTTTTATTTTTCCTTCCCTCTTGCTGGGTGCTTTCCCAACCACCCAGATGTGGAGCAAGGTGATGAATAGGACTTGAAAAGCTTAGCGTTGGCATGGACGTAGCGGATGGATATGTTGCTTGGAGACAAAAGTGGAGTAGTCTAGTTTCCCTCTACTTAGATCCTCTTTTTGTATAAAGCATGTACACCCATATTGGGGAAATTTTTATGTACACTTTATTTAAATTGAATATAGTCAAAATTTTATCTTCCGCTGCTTCCCAATTGGATTTTGTTTACCATTGTTATTAGTAGAGAGGTGGATGGATCTCACCTCTTTACAGCGTGGGCAATAATGCCAACGACATCATGCAAACCACATGTATTACATTCAGTATGCCCACTATTATTGGCATTAGAGCTAGGTTGGTATAGTGTGTTGTATGCACCTTACCATTAGTACATATGTCAATATCCAAAACCCAATTCAGATTATTAGGGGAAATGGTATATTTGAAATTATGATCCACATTTGCTTATATATATCTTCCCCTCCATGTTGAGTTTAGTGTGTCCTTGGGGGTGAGAAAATTGGTATTTCATTCAACCCAAGCCTATGTGTTTTAAATTTTATCTTAACTTCTACATCTTATTGTTGTATTTAATAAAAATTTTCAATCTCTATTTTCATCAATGCCTTAGGTTGATTAAATCCATTACCTATTCGACTTAGGTTCACCTTATTTTAGCATCACATGCATAGTATTTAGTTTTTCTTGGTCACAAAAAATCTTGAAGTAACCAATTTCCAAACTAAATGAATGGCTAAAAATCACTCTTTCTATCTTAGGAACCTAAGAATAATGTTTCATAGAGAAGCTCACTTGTTTTTAGAAATTTAGAGGGATCAAACATTTTATTCCACATATCGATCAATGAAATAGTCTCATGAAATCACAACACTTTCCCCTATCATATCAATTATTTGACAACGATACAATTAGGAGAATAACCTGATGTTATAAATTGAAAAAAAAATCAAGTTGGCACTATGATCCAAACCCTATTATACATTTCTTATTCCATGTTCTTACACTCCACCCACTTAAATAAAATAATAAGACAAAAAGACTAATAAAACCCTAAGTTTTATTCATATTGCACGCCTAATTTAGCTCATAGTTCATGTATTTTACCTAAATTTCTACTAACTTTAGGTTTTTATGGTTTTCTGTAACCTAATTGTGTTTCAATGTAGTTTTGTGTTTCTAATTATAGAACAACATGAATGGAAGAGATAGACTCTCTCATTCTCAAGAACCAATCTTTAAAATGATCCAAGTCTGCAGGCACCACTCCTCAAGCTTAAAAACTCAGGTGACATCATTGGCATTCCAACTGCAACATGAATATCATCAAATTCTTCAAGTCGATTGGCGCATACCTCTAGATACACTTATAGCTGGCCTCACTTAGCTAAGAAATCGTGGTTGGTTATCTGATTGTCTGACACACTTGGCTGGTCCCTAGCCTCAATATGGAATTACACACTCCAACTAATTAGCTAGCCTTCCTAGTCTCCTGACTGACATTCCTTATCCAAACTTACACAAGGAAAGTGAGTTGATTGGCTAGAAAATCTCAAGAATCCCCTATTGGACCCTAGTTGACTGGCCACCAAGCATCACCTGGTCTACTGGCATCAAAGATTCATGACCCATCACAAGAGCTAATTTATTTGCTAGCCACCTAGTCGAACAGATACACCAGTCGCTTACAAAAATAAAACAAACACGCCACACTTTCTAAAGTGGGCGGTGGGTCCAATAACCATCATATAAAAGAAAAGATATATCTGAGGACTGATGGTCATATCCACACTAAGTTTGACCTACTTTTCAGAGAGAGGAGCCAGAGGTAAAAAAATTAACTATAGTCTGGGACCATCTCTAACCGCTACATTGGAACTTCTATGCCAGTAGATGATGTGAAGTCATTGTTGCAAATCATGGTTGCATCTTTTCATCCTTCTGTGACAATGATCTCTTCTTTCTTTTCTTCTATTTGTCTTGTCTCATGTAATGGACAACGAGCAAGTCTTTAACTGGGTAGGAGTGGACCTACGACACATTATTCATTATTTCATTGTATTGACTATTATATTTCTATGAAATAGTAGTCCAATTTCTTGCAATCTTGATTAGCCATCAATGTGTTTGTTTATAGGATTTTTCAATAACGAGAACTTTGTGTGTAAGATTGTGGATATGAATTGTTTTATGCTAACACCCCCCTCACACACACAGGGGCGGAACCAAGGGGGGTGGGCAGGGGCCATGCCCCCCCCCCCCAAAAAAAAATAAAAATAAACATACATATACATATATATACATATATTTATAACTTATATTTATAATATATATCATGTATGACGCATAAAAGAGATGAATGTGAAAGTAATGTATTGGTTTGCAGCTGCACTCATGTACCAAAGGTCATGAGTTTAATTCTTGTTGTGGGCATTATACTTTTTTTTTAGCAATAAATGCATAATACAATGTTTCACATATAAAGACACAAAACTGAACATGGTGTAGTGGTTGATATGTTATTTGATGTACCAAAGATCATGAGTTCAAACCTTACAATGAATATTTAGTTTTTGCCCCCCCCCCCCCCCCCCCACCTATGGATTCTGGTTCCGCCACTGCACACACACACAAAAATATGCAAATTGTTCTCGACGCGAAAAATGTAAGACCTCCGGAATAACACATTGCTGTGACTGGAGTGATATCCATCCGGGTGAAATTGTTATTTCGAAATAATCCAGTTGCATTTCAGCCTTACTAATTAGTTGTCTTTACTAATTAGATGTGGCGAGAGAGTTAAATTTTAGGGTAGTTAAGGTGAAACCCATCATCCTGATTTTCTTAATCATTTGATATATCAATATTTAATTTTGCATTTGAATTGTCAACTAGTCGTAATCAACCAAGTCAACTATTTATAATAAGTATTGGTTCCAAAATAGTTAAGCCATCAATAAGTTCATAACCAGTTGTCGCCTAAGACTGGATACTAACTATATTACGATTTTATCAGCTCATTTGCAGGTGAACTTTTGTATCATAGTATAGAAAAGTCTCCGCCTTAATAAATGTGGAATAAAATAAAGTCCGCTTATTCACACATAGCGTGCTTGACTTTTCATCTTATTCACCTTTGCTGGAGTCATATTCAAGAGTTTCTTCACCTGATTTAATGCAATTTTGCTTATTTTTAACATGCTTAAGCGTGAGAGTTTGCCAACAAGACAATGACACATGGATTATATAGGTTGGATAATGTGCATGTGTGCGCGTGAGCATGTGTAACTGTGTGTCGCCATGATCGTGTTGTCCTGACAATGCATCAAATGAGAATCGCAAGATTCTTCGAACAAAGTCACAAAGAAAATCTATAGGCGGACGAAAGAAAATTGCAAGATAATATTAATTACAATCGCAGCAGCATTGTCAGACAGCTTCTTCACTTCAAGTAGTAACATGGACTAGTGATGGACATGTCTACCTGTTGTGACCCCTTTCCAAGCTATGTATATCCAGTCGATACTCACCAAATCTTTGCTGGTGAAAACCCTCCCTTGTGAGAGGATGCAATAACGAAGCTTCAGAAACTGCAGCAGAACTAGTTGAAAAGCCACTCAAATCGTTACAACAAGCGGCTCTGCACAGTGGGCAGCTGGAGTGCGACTGAAGCCATTCGTCAATGCACAAGACATGGAAAACGTGAGAACAACCGGGAAGCCGCCTCAACCATTCCCCTGTTTGGTATTTCCCCAAGCATATAGCGCAATCCGCAGCACCATCTTCATCATCTTGTTTGTTGAACCCCTGGAACTGGATCCTAGGAAGTGACCGTATCACCGTAGGAGACAGGCCCCCGCCGCTTTGCTCCAGGGTCAGATGGTCTGCGGGGTTTTGAACCCGCCGGCTTCCTCCAGAAAAGGAACACCAGCTATCACTCCTTAGCAGCTCATAGAAGATCAAGACGAAGAGAACGATGCCAACTAATATGATTGAGGATGTGCTAGCTGAGGTGATAGATTTGAAGACAGGTTGCAGCCAATGTGGGAGCATCTTCTTTTGGTCTTGAAACTCACTTCGCAGCGGGGTACATTGGAGAAGACGCAACTGGGACGGAATAATTAGCTACGAGAATTGCTCATCTTTCGTCTCCGACAGTGTCCAGGAAAACAAGTTTAGTACGAAGAGGACAAGAACCTAGCGGAATTATCGATGTTGGAGAAAGAAACAACGCCGACCTGGCAAGAAGAAAGAAACGGGGTCGAAGACTCAAAGTAGGATGACATGTTTAGTTTTTAACAAGGCATAGAGATGGAAATTGATTTTTTTTTTAGTTTTATTTAAAAGAAAATAGTTGGTTGATTGTACTGGGCGAAGAAATAGGAAACGGGAGCTGAATCCGAATAGCAAACCGACAAGTTGAGTGAGTGTTGCTAAGGACTAAGTAGACCGTCAGCGTTGCCTCTTAGGTAGGGACAACAAACTGGCCGGCTGTGAAATAGAAACTCTGAATCTTGGGCATGGTGTGTAAGGGTGTTCTGTTGAAATTGTATTGTGACATATAATCCCAAGCAGCTATAATTATAACTAATACATTTTATCAGGTAAATTGACTAATTTAAGAAACGTCAAGATCAAGTATAGTATTAGAGTAAAAAACAACAGAGTTGGAGACTTAAACCATATCCCTCGTGAAGTAGGGTTGTATACCTAGAGTCAGAACAAGATGCATGTTGTTTTTGTAGTTAATCGGGTCAAGTATTTACAGAAAATAGTCATTTCGCACAGGCGGTAAATCAGCGCAGCTCAACGAACAATTCACACATTCAGAAAAAAGAGAAGTCGCTTGTTCAGGAAAGAAATTCCCGCGGGCAACCCCAGGCAGGAAAAGGCAGCGACTGGCAAAAGGCATGACGGTGCCTTAGCGTTAAGAATATACTTAGCGCCCTAACGAGCCTTATATATCGTGTGCCAAATAATCTTAGCGTTAAGAATATACTGAAGCGCCCTAACGAGCCTTATATATCGTGTGCGAAATCATCTTAGCGTTAAGAATATACTGAAGCGCCCTAACGAGCCTTATATATCGTGTGCCAAATAATTCTCATACATACGTTTGCTATTTATACACGCATATGGAATTTGAAGAGTCACCATCTGTTTTATAAAATCATTCAAAAAAGCACTATATTCCTACCTTGAATTGTAATCAGCAGTTATCATTTTGTACAAAGGCACCCACACACACACGTGTATTTGTCATAGCCACCACACGGTGACATACCTCCTCTAGTTCATTGGGATAACACTCGCATCCAGTCCCACAGAAAAGGTATTGTTCTATGTTAGAATTAGAAAATGTAAGACTAAACTTCTTTTCCATTTGCACAAAAGAGAAACAATTTATATCTTGGATATATAATTATATATACTAACTATACCTACTTTGAACTTAACCCATACAAAATTTAACTTCGCTAAAAATTTAATAAACCTAGCATTAAATACGAGATAGTGTACAAAGTGTTGTGCCAACAACTGACATTAACAAACGCGATGCGCCCACATTCTTGATTGCAGTCCAGCTGAAATTAACCATGAGTTGCCCTTCAGTTCCATTCCTGAGTCACGAATGAGTGCTGTTCTTTGCCCGTTTCCTTTGCAAAATACACATCAGACAGCAGAATGCGAGAAAATTTATCTGAGAGGCCATCAAACTTCTGTTTTCAGTCTGAACTAAATATTCATTTTGGGGTTATCCGGCAAGACATCCAACTGTAAAATTCCTCATCGGGAGTGTAGGTAGCCAACTAGAGAGGGTTTCCCGTCCATTCTCCTGTCGATCCATGTGCGTGAGTAGGCAGCGACGGCGAAGGCAAAGCCCATCCGGTGGCGTTTTTGCGAACACCTGGAGCGCAGTCCGGGTGGTCTGTCCATGGTAACGGACCACGGACCTCAATGGGTGGAACTGGTTGGCTAGTTGTTGCGTACAGCCGGAGACCGGTAGGTGATTGACGCGTTGGTGCTACTTGCTGTGGTAGAGCTAGCATGGTACAAACAATAGGAGCAACGCTGCAGCCACCGTTAGTGAAGGCGGAGACCACCCATGAAACTTCGAGAAACGAAAAGCAGATGGGATGGTTGATGATCATCTGCTGCTCGGTCGACGTCGTTGTGTCCAACCTCACGATGCAGAACCTTCACAGCTCGCTGGTCCTAGCGCCTAGACTCGCCCAGCGTGTTTCTTAGGTGGTGGGCCTGCGGGCGATGCAGGCTGGGGAGAGTCCATTATGCTGTGTGGGTTCTGGGTAGGCTTTGACAACTGACTGAGAGATATAATTAAGGATCCCCACCCGTATCACCTGCAAAGGGCGGTGGTCCGTGGCAGCATGATCACCACCGGTCAGTCTACTCCATCATAGCTTGCGTTTTATGCCTTTCACACTCCACAAAGCGAGCATTGATCCGAATGTCAAAGTGAGGAAGAAAAAAAAGCGAGCATAGTGAACAATATGGCATCATGCACTAGTATTGTCATTTGAAGTAAGATCCTAACCTCCAATTTGACACGGGATAAGGATATAGAAATATTATAAAATCAAGTCTGGTTAGTCCTACTAATGGGACAGAATTACTCTGGTCTGGATAACATGATGTGTGGTGTATCTGGTTCTAGTTTGGGTATTACATCACATCAGCGACAGAACTTACAAGCTGATTCACAAATATTTTGAAATCCACCTCAAAGCAGAAATTAGTTGGTCGGAATGTTAGACTAAACAAAACTAGTAAGTCCTAAATCCTACTTACATTTTATGTGCCAAACACCTAAATTTTTGTCATGTCATGATCTAATCATGACATTTAAAAACTAAAACACAACGCTTAATCATGTAAAGTCAGTCGTCAAATGGAGGGCACGCCATCTTTTGGTGAACCATATAAACTGAATCGTAAGCTAATTGTAGGGCATGCCGATCTGGCTTTGATGACTAATAACGAGTACATCTATTTTGTCTTTGGTTGAATAAGCCCTCATTTCCAAATAATTATCGATATAATTTTTTTTTTGATGACCGGGAAACCCCCCCTTAGAAAGCGCCACTTTGTGACCCCCCCTGGAAGGGTAAACCCGGGGGCCCACCCAGCCGCATGAATGGGTACCCAAATAGTAGCATCGTTGGCCGGCCGACGCTGTGACAAATTCACTTTTGGGGCATAGCCAGGAGTCGAACCCGTGACCTCTCGCAGAGGCCTTGCGAGCCGCACCGCCTGAGCTACGCCCCACCGGCAATTATCGATATATTCAACGTTTAATTCATGCAAATTTAAATAATTTCATAGATTATTGTGTTTTCTTTTTTAAGATTTACATTTTGAGCTACATCTACTATTGTATAATAACATTGGACGCCCTTCATCTAGAGTTACTTTTAGTTGTTAAGCTCTAGATTAGGATTTTCTTATATTTTTAATAAGACACGTCAATATTAGTCTTACTACTTCTATATAAGTTCATCATTTTTGAACTTTTGTACTTTGTATCTGATTCATTAATAATACATTCATTATAGGTTTATGGTGGTACAATAATTGATATAAACATCTAAATTTGATGTTCATGGACCATCGAACGAGAGAAGATGTATGCTTTTTAATCAACAATAAGCTAGAGAAATTACAAAACAATCTTTTGACGATATTTTGTTATATCTCAACACAAATGTATGATTAGACCATGAACAAACATTAACATGATAGATTCAATCAATGACAAGAGTAACTATTTACTTGAAGTTGAAATTCATGAATCAGTAAGAATAGTTCTAGTATGAAAATAATATTTTGGATCTAGCAATTGAATCAGTAGCCAAAAAAATTACTAGAATAAGAGACCATTTGTTCCTCCTTATGTTCTTTAGCCTCCCAGTATGGTGGATAGTTTTCTCTACAGGAAGGATCATACTAGAAATTGATCATTCAGAGTATGGGATACAAGTGTATTTCGATATCTAGATTTGGGATAGTCAAAAGGGACATGGTTTAATGTCGGATATGAGTGTGGTGTATATAGGTGTTTCGTAGTGTCAATGAGTTTAGGATTGAAGGAAGAGAGTTTTTCCTTAAATTAACTTTCTCAAACGATTGTGGCACTCCAAGTGTATCATATGAATCCTCTAGAGGAGTTCCTCGAGTACTAACATCTATTAACATATCTGGTTTTTTGAATATTGGAAGGTTCCAAATTGATCTTTGTTCAAAATTTCATTTCAATAACAAGATTGTATCTTTAGTACATGATTGAACTTAAGTTTGAAAATGGGAGAGAGAAGTGAAAACTTGACCAACAATTATTCCTCTTTTCCCTTTTGGTTATATTAAAAGAAAATAGTTAATTAAAATCAAGAAAAGTTGGAATTTCAACTGGGATTTGGATAATAATAATGATTTTATATAGAGTTTAAATGCAAGTAAATTTCCAATAAATATTTAGGTTGATTATTTTATAGATGGAAAAATCCATTTTGTAATTTGAAAAGGCTCGTAGAAAGCTTAGTTAATGTCCATGTTATGCTTAATGCTCTAATAGTGGGAGATGGTGAAACCTAGGGGATTGGGGGACCAGGGCAGCAGCGGCGGCATGAGAAGCTCCACTGAATCTAAGGCAGATCGTGGGGGGACAAGGGGTCATAATGGCGGAGGAGATACACCAGGACTGCACAGTGACAGTGGACAAAGCAACTCAGATCACACGATGCAACAGGGAGAAGTGGGCTTCATGATCCCATCCTTAGGGTTGCAGTTCAACTATGCGGGTTTGAAAGGAACACAAGACGACCTCTCTGGAAGTGGGAGCGCGGTGTAGGAGACTTCTAACACAAACCAAGAAGAAGGCAACCAGAACAAAAGAAAATACAACTCCGATAGCCAGGAAGAGACAATTGTGCTTGGGAGTGGAGACACGGCAAACACTAAACAACATAATACTTCAAAACAAATGCCATTGATATCCTTTAGCACGGTGGTGACCGGACGGCGTACACCAGGGGGAAGTGACACTATTATTGATAGACTGTTCAAAGACTCGTTGGCGGCCGAAGACATTGACCTAGGTGAGGAAGAAGGAAAACCCCCTTTCTCTATTAACCCAATGACTGAAGACAAACTAACCAAACCATGGTGGTACGCGGTGGTTGTCAGATTGTTGGGATCAGATATCGGGTATATGACTTTGAGGGACAGGCTTAAACTCATGTGGAAGATCACTGACTGTTTCAACATGTATGAAATGGAATTGGGACACTTTGTTGTCCAACTTTCTTGCAAGAAAGACTTTAATGAAGCCCTAACAGGAGGACCATGGAAAATATTCGGGATGAACCTTCTTATTTGGGAATGGTACCCAATGTTTAAACCAAAGGAAGATTATCCAGAAAGATTCATAGCTTGGGTGCAGATCATGAACCTACCCCTTCATCTTTATATGCCCACCATGATTGAATATATCAGGCTAGCTCTCGGACGGCTGATCAAAATAGATGACCACACAACCAATAGAACGTGAAGTTGATTTGCAAGGCTAGCTATCAAACTGGACACTTACAAGGAACTAACAGATGTGATTTTCATAAATGGGGAGTATGAGGTCGTCTATGAAGGCTTACCGTGGATATGTGCTACTTGTGGGCAGGAGGGACATACTTCAAAGCAATGTAACACACATGAATACCCATCCGAGAATGGTGATCACTCAACAAATAGAAACAACCGCGAGGGCAACATGGCAACAAATACAGCAAAGGATCAATGGCATACTCAAACAACAAAGAAGGGTGGATAGAGATATACCCAACATGCAGATATTCCCATCTCTCTCAATGATCAATACAAAAACCCCTTTTCCAGTCTATGGGAAGAGAAAGTTAATGGGGAAGAGACTACCAAGGAGATGGAGACGAACATAGTCGGGTTGCAAATGCAAGCTAAACCTAAAAGAACTGAGAAGATCTAGAAAAAGAAGAAGACAACAAAGCAAGCTGAGACAAATGATCAATCAGTTAACATATTGCAGGACATCATGAACACATGCAAAAAAGATAAGAGGACAACAAACACAAAGCAGCAAAAGAATCCACACATAGCTATTAATCCAGCAGTCGACGAGGTAATTGAAGTTATCGTGATCGAAGGAAATGAAGGAGAAATGGACACCTCTGATGCTAATGCTAAACTTGACACCCCAAAGGAAAATGTATCAAATGAGGAACTGAACAACATCAACAAAGTGCTAGCTATGAGAAAAAATAGTACAGGGAGGAAAAACTCAGGCAGTAGCACCAAGATGAAATGAGCAAGCAAGAAGAAAGCTTTAAACCCCACCAAACCCAGACGATGAAGTCCAAGAAAACCAGATCCCGACCCTCCGAATGCATTTCTCAGCAAAATCTCTAGAGCACTAATAGAAATCAATCAGGTGAATATGGAGGTAGTAGGTACCGCAAACGAGTAAGTCGAGAGACAATGCAGTCATATATATGCTGGGGCTAGTAAAGAAGAAGGAAAAGAAGTCAGTGTTACTACTGAGGAACTACAACCATCCATCACCCAGTAAGCCAAATGAATGACCATTGTGTTGGAACATAAGAGGGATAGGGAAGAAGGAGACACAGAGAAACCTCAAGGAGCTTATGACAACTTATAAACCGAAGATTGTGGCTATTGTCGAACCATGGCTGAACAGAAACAAAGCTACACAAACTATATCCATGTTAGGATTTGGGAAATCCTTTCGAGTGGAAGCTCAAGGATTTTCAGGAGGAATTTGGGTTTGCTAGAATGAGGTAGATTGTGAGGTAGCCATCTTAAACTATCACAAACAATTCATTACATGCTGCATCAACAACAACACCTTGGTCACGTTCGTATATACAAATCCTCACATCTCTGTTAGGAGGCTGTTGTGGAAGCACCTCATGAAAATGGGCAAAACTTTCACCAAACCATGGATTGCTCTGGGCGATTTCAACACAACATGCAATCCTAATGAACGTAGTGGAAGTAGGAACTATAATTACTCAGAAGCACAAACCTTCCAAGAAACGTTATTGGAGTCCTATTTAACATATCTTGGTTTCTTAGGGCCCAAGTTCACCTTCAAGAGGGGATTCCTGCAACAAAGGTTAGACCAAGATGTAGATAACACGACATTCATTCAAGCCCACCAAAAATATAATGTACAACATTTGCCAAGGCTACAATCTGATCACAATCCTCTGCTCGTCAAGTGTGTTAAAACAACTATAGAAAAGGGGAGATTCTGTGCAAAAGCTTCATGGCACGTGATGAGGGCCTAAAATCACTGCTTGCAAGTCAATGGGACCATAAAACAGAGTTTAGCATGACACTGATGAATGTCAAAAACTCGATTATCTGATGGGACAAAGAGAAAGCCTCTTCTAGCAGGCGAAGGAAAACCACCATCTTGAGAAACTTGGGGAGGTTGGAGAAGGAACTAGCTGACTATTATAATCCCATTACTGAAGGGGTTTATACTGATATGAAATCTGCTCTCGAAAACATTCTAAAAGAAGAAGAAGAGGAATGGAAACTCAAAAGCCACATAAATTGGATAAGAAATGGAGACTCAAACACGAAATTCTATAATGCATATTCAAACAGCGAAAATGCCACAACACCATCTTGATGCTCAAGAGCAACGAAGGGGAATGGATTACAGAAGAGTCGGGTCTGAAGGAATTGTTCAGAGCTCATTTCCATAATCTGCTGACGGAACCGACAAGGCAAAACCAGGAGATTATCAATACCATTCCTGCAAATTTCAAGAGACTAACGGCTGAACAGCTCAATGTCATAGTCGTTGAACCCAACGAAGCTGAATGCAACTGAATGCTCAAAAATCTTAATCCATACAAAGCGGTCGGTCTAGATGGAATCAACGCCCTTTTCATCCAAAACCACTGGTCGACTGTAAAGAGCTCAATTCTGGAGAACGGTCCAATTTAATGTTGAAGTCATGAACGTAAAATGGTAAGAGAACATGTCTAAGGTCTAGAGTAAGGTTTTAAGAGGAAAAAAAAGATATTGTTTAAGGTCTAAATTTAAAGCCAAAAGAAAATAGGTATGTTTAAGGTCAACATACAGAAAAAAAGAGTTCATGTTCAAGGTTTGGATCAAATAGTGATAGGTCTTATTGAAGGTCTAGAATAGAATTATAGGAGGTCTCGTTTGAAAAAAGGTCTTGTTTCTATTGACTCTAAAAGTCTACAAAACCCTTGTTTGGATGATGATTAACACTTCCACTTATTTGATTCTAATGATTGTACTTGAGTGATTTTAGACTAAGTATATACACACTCCAAATGCCTAAATTACACATCTTAACTTGGAAAAAGACAAGTCAAAATAAATGCAAGTGAACTTTAATGGAAAAGGCATCAAATCTATCAGAATCATGTTGCAAATCACCTGTAATGATCGTATGACTTGTAATTAAGCTTAGAAAAAATCAAGAGCATTTAAATTGAATATTTATACACTTTCATGGCACTTTCCAAAATTCATCACAGAGACTTTTTTTGGCCGAGTTTCATCTACGATAAACTCGATCGACTCCCTAGATGGATCTTGGTAACTACCCGGATCAACCGAGTTTCCCCAAGACAAATTCCAATGAAGCCACTAAACATGAAAATCAATTTTAAGGCATCGACTGGGTTACATCCATCATAAACTCGACCTACAACTCAAAATTGATTTGTCACATAGTGCTATCAGTCGAGTTACCTTTATTGAATCTTGACCAATTGCACTATAGGAAATGTGCAGAAAAAATATTTCTAACTATTGGAGTGTTGCAAAACTCAAAAATATATCTGTTGCAACACCCCAAATGGCTATAATTTGTCCTTAGTGCTTCTACTGGATAGGAGGCATCATCAACTATAAATAAGACCCCTAAGACTTCATCCCATGGTTAGCCAAGCACTATGAAAGTTCCTATATTATAGTTGAGTTCCCCCAAGAGCCTCCTTTCACTACTAAGATTAATCACGTGCTACATCCATTTGGGTGAGTAGGAGATTTGTAAGAGATCTAGTCTTACATGTATATCTTGTAAGGCTCTCACTTCCTCCACCTCCAGATCTCTCTTTCTATCATGAAGATGAAGATTCTCTCTCTTAACTAAGAGAGGTGAAGAAGAAGGAAGGATTCCCTTAGTTAAAGCTTCTCCTTAGTGAAGGTAAAGTCAAATGCAGAAGATCCAAGTCAAGAGTGGGTAATTCCTTTAAGGCGAAAGACTTGTTGCAAGAGTGGGTAAGTCCTTGGTGAAGGAGGAAGACTCGTTGCAAAAGTGGGTAAGTCCTTGGTGTGGTAGAAGACTCATGATCATGGATAGGTAGGTCCTTTATGAGGTTATTGGTTCCCTTTTCCTCAAAGGGAAGGTCGGGTTCCTTGTCCCAGAAAAATAAGGTCATATGTTGTAACTCTTATAATGGAATATAAGGAGTGATACATGGCTGAAAAATCCTAGAGGTTTACCTCTCTAGGTAGTAGATGTACACTATCCTAGTTTGGAGTTTGAAACCACTATCCATAGCATGTGTTCTTGTACTTGTTCAATCTCTCTCTCCCTTAATATGTATGTTTAGCTGCACTCAAATTCCATATTTGCAACCTTATCTCTTGAAGTAATTTGAAGGTCTAATGAATTTGCTTTAAGCATTTATCTCTATTCAACCCCCCTCTTCTAGAGACCATCATAATTGATCCTACAAGTGGTATTAGAAGGGGTCTTTTCTAAGAAATACTTTGACAAGTAGGAGAAGATGGGAAATCATCAAGGTGGGAGATACCTCATCGACATTCGAATGTTTGATGGGAGTAACTTCCTCTATTGGAAGAGAAAGTTACAATTCTACATCCAAGGATCAAGTCTTGAGCTATGGAGAATGGTAGATCTTCCATACAAGCTATCAGAGGCAAAGGTAGAAGAATGGGATGAAGTTATACTTTGAAGAAATCAACCTTGAATGAAAGAGAGACCAACATTCTTTATTCCTCTCTTTCCCCCATTGAGTTCAATCACATTTCTTCTTGTGAGATAGACTATGAAGTATGGAGAAAACTATGTGCCACTTATGAGGGGACTAAGAAAGAGAAGGAAAGCAAAGTCTATATTCTCAAAGGCCTCCTTGAAAACTCCAATATGGGAAAGGAAGAGAGGGTATCCAATATGTACTCAAGGATCAACATCATTGTGAATGGTCTTGACGTTCTAGGTCATCCTTGTTGGTATGTATGCCCTGAGAGCCAATCATGGGATGATTGGTGGGATACATTAAGATTGATTTGATAAACATCAAAGGCAAGCTTCCAATTCTTTCTGGTTTAGTCATATGAGATAATGATAGAACAGATTGAATGTCTAGAGAATGACAATACTCAATGACGTATGCTTTCAGGTTCAGGACTTGAACGATGAGATCATACAAATGCTAAGAGTTTGTACATTCTTATTATGTCCCTAGTCGGATGTCATTGTGGAAGGTAGATAGACAACAATGACACACAAGACTAGATTGTGGTGTTGGTTGATGACAGAATCTCGTTAGTCATGATATGGAGATATCAAACCAAACACATAGGTACTTGTTAGAGAACAAGTGTACTGGACAGACCCACTGTGAGTTTGACACATGGAACCATGACATGGTAGTCACAGCCAATTCTCATAGTGATGGTGGTGAGTGTAATTCTTTGAACTAAAATCACTACACTCAACACATGTCATTGGGTACACTTTGACATCATCAAACGCAGTCCTGAAACATGGGTTGTTATAAAGGTGATGATTGGGTGGCTTTGACACATGGGGCTTTTGAGGGGTGAGTGATAGATATGGGATTTGTCCCTCCTGAGGGAGTTTGATATCCATGGCCACTTGATGAGTAGGATTGAGATAGGCATGCACACATGTGTGAATTAGTATGTGATATTGATGTCATACATATCTCCTCCAATCTACTCTGAGATCAAGAATGTGAATGAATGTTGACAAGATGACTGTTCCATGCCTTGAGTTCATTCAGGATATCAGTGACAAAGGAATTATACATTCACTGTAACATCATTCATGGATTGTAGGATTGAAAGTTGTTCTCCAACTTTCTTTTCACTTAGATAGCACTGATGTGTGACTAGGCACCACTCTTTTCTTGTGAAGTCATAAGTGTTATGGACTTTCACTGCCAACGTGAAATGGACCTGCAGGGTCACAGATATAGGATTTAACCTGGAAGAGGAGTTTATCCACAAATGATGTTTAGATTGATTACTAAAGGAGTTTAGTAGTTCAATTAAACACTCAATCAATTGATAGCTCAATATCATAGTGTTCAAGATGTTCGACCGATTGATTATAGTATCAGATTGATTGAAACTACAATTGACGGATTTGCACAGTCTGCTGCCCCAACCGATCGGCTCATAGGGTTGAACTGATCGGCTCATGTTAGTGAACCAATCGGCTCAACTGGTGAGACGATCGTCTCATGTGTCATGAAACGATCGACTCAATTGTTGAACCGTTCGATTCGTGGACCAACTGAGATCGTTTGGAAAGTCAGAAGACTATTTTGCAAATACAATTTGTTTCACTTGCACAAATTCAATTTGGACAAGGATTAATATTTGATTAATCGGAAAGAAATATGAAAGTCAATTTGAGTTGGATCAGGACCACAAACCGATCAACTCATGCATGAACCGATCGGCTCAGAGGACCATATGATCAGCTCAGGTCCCAAACGATCGACTCAGGGCCCAAAACGATCATTTCAGGGTGTGAACCGATCAGTTCAGCTGGTACAGATTGGATGTTTTGTGGAAAATCTCGAACCCTTCTACTCCTACTTTAATCCCGCATTGCTCGGGGTAGAGAACCATGTCCCATGATGCTCCTATATATATAGGGGTATTGGAGGCTTCTCAAAAACAACAACTCAGAATACTAGTTGCTCTGCAAAGTTGTCGTTCTCTCTAGTTGTGGTAACCGAGAGACAGCCCGAGCAAGTACTACCCGATAAGGGAGGCACAACAAGGGAAAGACAACTGTAGAAAGGCAACTGGTTGTAGGAGAGTGTGTCAGTGACTAGTACACCGACAGGAGGGTGTGACTCATTTCAATTCCTTGTGGGACAAGGAGATCGGAGTTCCAGGTGGTCTGTATGGACTACTCAGAGGTAGGAGACTTCTGTCGCTCAAAGGATAGCTGTCAATCCCGACAGTCCCGGTGAGACCAGGAGCTGCACAAACACCGTCTAAGACTGGAGGTGAAGATTGCACAAGCCGTGAGGTAATGTCGCCAAGCAAGACTCGGGACAAGGTATGTCTCTACAAACCATCCTTCCTATTGTATAGACGTTGGTGCGATTCCTTTATTTTGGGTTTGGGAGAAGAAAGTTTTTGTTTCCGCTGCCTTCTCTGTCTCCCCTAAAACCCAACAGTGGTATCAGAGCCACGTCAACTGCTCTATACTTTAGGATTATCGATATGATCGATTTTGGTTTGTCACCTTTATTTATTGCATATGATGCGAATAAAATTGGCTTTATGCATATCCAATCCTAAATCCAAAAATCCCAATATACATATATGATATGTAATATGAATGCACTCAATACACCATGCCCTTAAATGAATTTTGTGGTGGAAGCATAGCGTGGTTTTGTCTAATAAACCCTATATATATGTGCTTGGTTGAATGTGGTTGCTTATATCTCGGTTTGTGCACCGATTCCCTACCTCCTTATTCCTGATGTAACTCAAGATAACTTGAGATTTCTTTCCTACCTTTGCTCCCCTGAGTGTAACTCAGGGTTTCCTTTTTCAAATGTAAAATAGGATAGATTTTTTTATATTTCCTATTATGTCAAAGAACGGAGGACACCTGACACAACTGAGATGATCAGTTCAAGGCATGAACCGACCAGTTGGCAATCCAGACAACCGGTTCGAGGAGCGAGATGATTGGGTGGCGGCCATGAGGAGATGCACAACGACCAGGTGAACCAATCGATTGGAGGAGCCAACTGATCGGTTGGTGGCACCCAGACGACCGGCCAGGGCGAGAAGGTCATTCATGTGATGAGTTGATCAAATCGGATGGCTATAGCACTTCATCATGGACAGGTTGCATGTGATGTATACCTAGATGACCATGATTCCTCTTGGCTCGAGGAATCACATTAGGATGGCCATAATCATCGCTTTTTTCGTTTCATATGTTTTCTATGGGATATAGCATGTATATGATACATACTATGTATTGTGGTGATTGGATATGTATATATATAAAAACCAAATCCCTCATCTAAATATTAAGTCTTTTACGCCTTCCATTAGCGACACACATAAAAAACTTGATCGACCAAGCATAGGTTATGCCAAAGCGTGGTGCTCCGTCTATCTCGTGGAAGTGAGAAGGGTAAACATGTAGGTTCTGCCAAAGCAGGGTGCATGTTTACCGTGTCAGCTTTTGGGTTAGACTTAACTGGTGATTCTTAGAGCGTCTAAGCCCAAAGGCATAGAATGTTCATGGCAAGGTGTTGCGCATGTTCATTCATCAAGAGTTGCATATGATGCAATTGGTATGATGGCCTACCTAAATAGTTAAGATTGTGGACAATCAGCCAAAGCTGATTCATGACTTGATGAAATATGGATCTTGACCCACTAGAAGATTGTACACTGCAATCTTTCAAATTGATGGTGAGGGCTATCAATTCGAACAAAAATAGTGGGAGCGATAATTAATTGAAGTCTAAATTATATCGTTAATCTTTCAAATCAATCAAATAAGTCAAAATTGAGTTTTGGACTAAATTGCATACATTTCCTTTTGTAGTAAAAATGACAACAAACAACAATCACTTTTCATTGTGATCGGTCCTTGAGAAGGACAAGATGAATAGTACTAACTTCCACGACTGGTTTAGGACATTGATAATTGCTCTCACTCAAGAGCGAAAGCTCTATGTCCTGGATACTCCAATTCTAGAGGAACCTGCTCCTACCACACCAAAGGCAGAAAGGGATGCCTATAAGAAACATTCTAATGATGCCATTGATGGAAAGTGCTTGATGTTGTGCTCCATGAACCATGAGTTGCAGAGACAACATGAGAACATGGGTGGCATTGAGATGATTCAGCATCTCAAGAACATGTATGAAGACCAAGCACGGCAAGAGAGATATGATGTCTCCAGGGCGCTGTTCAAGTGTGTCATGATAGAAGGAGATCCAGTTGGTCCTCACACACTCAAGATGATTGGGTATGTGGAGAACCTGACGAGACTGGGATTTCCCCTGAGCCAAGAGTTGGCTACTGACATGATACTGCAATCGTTGCCAGAATCCTACAATCAATTTGTGATGAACTACAACATGAACAACTTTGACAAGCCTTTGACATAGTTGTTGGGCATATTGAGGACAGCCGAGGCACATATGAAGAAGGACAAGCCTAAGTCTGTGATGATGATCATCAGCAAGAAAGGCAAGTCCAAGCGCAAGGGAAAGGGCAAGTCTAAGAAAGGTTCTGATGCTAGCCAGCAACCCAAGTCATCTTCAACTCTCAAGGCCAAGGGAGGCGTGACCAAGAGAGGCAATTGTCACCATTGTCAAAAGCCAGGACATTGGAAAAGGAATTGTCCACTCTATCTGGAAGAACTAAAGACGAAGGAGGCAACAAATGTCTCCACATGAAGTTGTCATGAAATAAACTTGTAACATTTTTTTGAGGTATATGATACCAAGATATAAAATGTAAAGCACTCAATAAATGGGGCAAGTGTTGCCGCCATAGATAGGATTACTTTAGTTTATTTTCAGCCTTAATGGCATGTAATAGAGTTATGAACTGCTATTTCATATTTGCTAATAGATAGAAACACATTACTTTTGCATATTGTATGGCAATAATGGCAATTAATAAAATTGATGTTTCCTTATGGAAATGCCTTGTTTATCTGGTGGTACTTGGTATGCATAAGATAAAATGATACCTACAAGTTATTGATAACTCAAACAATCAAATTAGCATAAATCATGAGAAATTCATTTCTAGTTTCCATATGATGGATAAGTCTAGACTCTTTTGGTTAGAGAACCAGTAAGAGACATGAATCTCTTAGACATGATTAATAAATCTTCACTAGTGGTAGTGGGAGAATGATTATCCTATTAGGTATAATACATGTGATGTATTCACGTACCTATTGGACTTAATGTTGATACTTCTAATGGTGTTTAGAGAAATACCAATATGAATATCTTGAAGTGTTCAAAAATATCATAGATGAAGTATAGATTTGGTAAAGTGTTAATCAGTGATGAGATCAATGGATGAAATACTTGAACCAAATGTTTGAGATCCTTATGAGTGATTATGATAATGTATCATAGTGAGCTCGTGATTAAGGCATGGTGATGTCTAAATCAAAGGGAGTCATACTCTAAGGAGTTAGAGGGTGATGATAAAATAACTTATTTCTTCTTAAATAAAGAATACCCCACAGTAATAAAGGACATTAAGAATCACAAGGAGTTGTGAGTTCTTATATCCTTAACAGATACACCTCAATAATCTATGTGATGAGTTGATCATATGATGAGTCAACTATCTAGATGAATATGAGGAATTGGAATTTGAGTTATGTTTTATGACCATTACATCATAAAATGACTTCCATGTGAACCATAAGGTATGACCTTGATGGTAGCACCCACTGGGATGAAATCCATAAGTGCGAATGAGTCTTAAGCGTTAAGACACATGGACAACATTTTGAGAAAGATGATGCTTGTTGATTGCAACTTAATGACTAAAATATTTGGCATATGGATACTAAAACCACATTCCCATGAGGAATAAAACAAGGATGTGTACATGACACAACCTATAAGGTTTATGAATCCATTAATGCAAATGAAGTCTATAAGTTGCAATGGACTAATCATCGTGATTGATTGAGTACAAGCAACTCAGAACTGTGATCTTTATTTTGATAATATAGTCATAGGGTTTGACTGATGTGTCAAAGATAAAGAAGGGATCTGTGATTTAGTGGAAGTGTATTCACATTCCACATGTTGATGTGAAATGGAAATGTTCTAGAATGGAAATCCAAAGTGGAAATTATCTTTAGGGAAGATAGAGATGTTTCCTATGTGATAGGAATAGAGATCTATAGAGATGGTTCTCGAAAACCTCTTGACCTAAAAAGAGAAAGCATACATTGCCAATCTATACTAAAGGGTTTAGTGTGCACAGATTCAGTGGGAGAAAACTTGTCCATGTTACATGGAGTTAGTATCCCAAGGCCAAGTGTCCAATTCTTATGAAGAATGGGAGCACTAAGAATAGATATGGATCTATCATGTATGTAATCATCCCATTATCTTGCATAGAAAGAATAAAATGCATTCATCATCTTGTATGTAGGACATGAAAATATGACAACTCGTATGTGGGACATGACGAGTGGATGTCTGTCTAGTTCCAGCAAGGGTTGCTGGAATACCATAAGAACTTGATAAGTACTTGAGAAGTACTAGTTCTATGGAAATAAGGAATGGTTCACTGTAATGAGTTACACTGATGCGAACTTCCAAAAAAGGACAGAAAATTAATCGCAAAATATATATGAGATATATAAAAGTGAATGTTTGTTAATGGAAACGTTCCAATAAAGTTGTTTTAAAAGGAAATTCCAAGTATCCGTGTGTTAGAGAACAACAATGGATACTATATGGATCTAGGAGTTCATGAGATGAACTTATTGATATTCCGATCTTTGATGACAAGGAAGGAGTTCTTGGTCATGCAATGTGGCTAAAGGTTAGCAAAGGAATACTAGATCGCATATTACGACAACTCCATCTCATACGTGAGATGTACAACGAAGAGATGAGAGACATGCAATTAATACCGACTTTGGCAAGGTGTTGCCATAACTCACTGTGTTAGCACTAGAGCACAATAACTTGTGGGACATGTTTGAAGATCACTATGAATATGATTTAAGGGTGATTGGCTCACAGTGCAAGTGGGAGTTTGTTGGTATGTATGCCCTGAGAGCCAATCATGGGATGATTGGTGGGATACATTAAGATTGATTTGATAAACATCAAAGGCAAGCTTCCAATTCTTTCTAGTTCAGTCATATGAGATAATGATAGAACAGATTAAATGTCTAGAGAATGACAATACTCAATGACATATGCTTTCAGGTTCAGGACCTGAACGATGAGATCATATAGATGCTAAGAGTTTGTACATTATTATTATTTCCCTAGTCGGATGTCATTGTGGAAGGTAGATAGACAACAATGACACATAAGACTAGATTGTGGTGTTGGTTGATGACAAAATATCATTAGTCATGATATGGAGATATCAAACCAAACACATTGGTACTTGTTAGAGAACAAGTGTACCGGACAGACCCACCTTGAGTTTGACACATGGAACCATGACATGGTAGTCACAGTCAGTTCTCACAGTGATGATGGTGAGTGTGATTCTTTGACCTGAAATCACTACACTCAACACATGTCATTGGGTACACTTTGACATCATCAAGCGCAGTCCTGAAACATGGGTTGTTATAAAGGTGATGATTGGGTGGCTTTGACACATGGGGATTTTGAGGGGTGAGTGATAGATATGGGATTTGTCCCTCCTGAGGGAGTTTGATATCCATGGCCACTTGATGAGTAGGATTGAGATAGGCATGCACACATGTGTGAATCAGTATGTGATATTGATTTCATACATATCTCCTCCAATCTACTCTGAGATCAAGAAAGTGAATGAACGTTGGCAGGATGACTGTTCCATGCCTTGAGTTCATTCGGGATATCCGTGACAAAGGAATTATACATTCACTGTAACACCATTCACGGATTGTAGGATTGAAAGTTGTTCTCCAACTTTCCTTTTCACTTGGGTAGCACTAATGTGCAACTAGACATCGCTCTTTGCTTGTGAAGTCATAAGTGTTATGGACTTTCACTGCCAACATGAAATGGACCTGCAAGGTCACACACATAGGATTTAACCTAGAAGAGGAGTTTATCCACAAATGATGTTTAGATTGATTACTAAAGGAGTTTAGTAGTTCAATTAAACACTCAATCAATTAGTTGCTCAATATCATAGTGTTCAAGATGTTGGACCGATTAATTGAAAATGCAATTGACTGATTTGCACAGTCTGCTGCCCCAACTGATCGTCTCACAGGGTTGAACTGATCGGCTCTGGTTAGTGAACCGATCGGCTCAACTGGTGAGACGATCGACTCATGTGTCATGAAACGATCGGCTCAATTGTTGAACCAGTCGATTCGTGGACCAACCGAGATCGTTTGGAAAGTCAGAAGACTATTTTGCAAATACAATTTGTTTCACTTGCACAAATTCAATTTGGACAAGGATTAATATTTAATTAATAGAAAACAAATATGAAAGTCAATTTGAGTTGGATCAGGACCATGAACCGATCGGATCAGGCATGAACCGATCGGATAAGAGCACTAGACGATCGGCTCAGGTCCTAAACCATCGGCTCAAGGCCCGAAATGATTGTTTCAGGGTGCGAACTGATCGCTTCAGCTGGCGCAGATTGGTTGTTTTGTGGAAAATCTCGAACCCTTCTACTCCTACTTTAATCCCGCATTTCCCGGGGTAGAGAACCATGTCCCATGACCCTCCTATATATATAGGGGTATTGGGGGCTTCTCAAAAACAACAACTCAGAATATCGGTTGCTCTGCAAGATTGTCGTTCTCTCTGGTTGTGGTAACCGAGAGAGAGCCCGAGCAAGTACTACCCGATAAGGGAGGCACAATAAGGGAAAGATAACTGCAGAAAGGCAACTGGTTGCAGGAGAGTGTGTCGGTGACTAGTACATCGAAAGGAGGATGTGACTCCTTCCGATTCCTTGTGGGACAAGGAGATCAGAGTTCCAGGTGGTCTGTGTAGACTACTTTAGAGGCGGGAGACTTCTACCGCTCGGAGGACATCTATCAATCCCGATAGTCCCGATGAGACCATGAGATGCATAGACACCGTCCAAGACCGGAGGTGAAGACCGCGCAAGCCACGAGGTAACGTTGTCGAGCAAGCCTCGGGACAAAGTATGTCTCTACAAACCATCCTTCCTATTGCATAGATGTTGACGCGATTCCTTTATTCTGGGTTTGGGAGAAGAATTTTTTTGTTTCCGCTGCATTCTCTATCTCCCCTAAAACCCAACAATCCTATGGATAGAGGATAGATAAATTCAAAGATCTATAGAAATCTCCCCAAGGAGTGCTGGTCCAAGGTGACCTTCAATGAAGAAACAAAGTCTCTTAGTGATATTCGTATTGAAGAGATCATAGGAAATCTTACAAGCCCATGAAGTTAAACTTGATAAGTAAGAGGAGGAAGAAAGAGAAGTAAAAGAGCTCAAGAGAATGAAGGAAGCTAAAATCAAATCTCAAATTGAAGCTATTGTTCGTCAAGATTCTTCATCATCTCAAGTTGAAGAATATGCCATGTACTCTAAAGATAGACTTCACAATGGCAAGCTTTTCTCCTCCAATCGGTCCTTCAAATGTGGAAAAAGTGTCACTTCAAGGAAGATTGTCTGCAAGGAAAAAAGAACCATCATCACAAGATAAGAGATGCAAAAGAAGGAGAAATGGCATAAAATCTCTAGTGACTCCTCTAACTCAAGCTCAAGTGAAGAATCTAGTAGAGGATCTAGCTCAAGCTCTAATGAAGATGGAGAATGCCACTTTGCCGCATGGTAAGTTCTAATGAAGAATCAAATGAGGTAAATCTAAACTCTTTAGATAAATAATATTTAATTGCAATTATTCATTCTACTCATGTCTCTCTTAAGTATAGTAAAAAGAAATAAGGAAAATCTTGCTAGAAGTGTTAATAACTTGCATGAAGAAAAGATGATCTTGAACATGCACAAATTGGCTTGCAAGATGAAAATAATGCTTATCTTAGTCATGTAGACTGTCTGAAACTTGAAAATGCTAGTTTTCTTAATAAGACTAGATTTCTAGAAGAATAAAATCTTATTCCTAGCTCTAATGAAGAGCATAGTAAATTTGTGAATTCTCTCATGCTTGATATTGTTGTTCTTAAAACTAAAAATGAGGACAAAGACTTTGTTTTGCAAAGAATAGAATATGAAAATAGTGTTTATCTTTCAAAGATTACTTTGCTTGAAAAATAAAATGCTTCCTTGCTTGCTTAAATCATTATCATTGAATCTTGTTCTAGTTCTACTAGTAGAGAGAACAATGTTGCTTCTCTTTATATTGAAAAAGATTCTTATATGACCGAATCTCTTTTCTTAGAAAATGATCTTTTGCATGCTAGAGATGATATCAGTCAATTGTATTCTATTATTAATTGTATTATGCATGACAATCATTGTTTAAGGTCATCTATGCAAAGATTCTATATGATATAAAGAATCTTCATCAAATCCTCGATCACACCACCGAACAAATGGGTAGAGATGGTATTGAACTTGATGGTAGCCCAAGGAACAACAAAGACAAAGGCCTTCAATTTCCAATAAAGAATCTTCTAGTTCCAAGGCTATGAGATCATGTAGTCATTGAAATGAAATTGATCATTTTCTACATATTTCCCCTTTAGGAAACACCCAAGTGTAACAGGACTTTGTCTACTAAGATAACCCCTCTGGACCCAAAAATATCATTAGGGACCATTTCATCTTTCTTCTTGTAGGTCACTTGCTAATGGATTGACTTGAGCTATTGATTTGCAAATTGGTCTCTCAATCCACACAAAAGAAGAAAGGTGAGATGTGTATGGAGTGGAAACACATGGAAAGAAATGGTAATAACAGAAGTAATGGTATTCTTGATCGTATCCAATCATATTGTTCTTTTGCCAAGTTAGTATGTACTAGAAATATGGTTTTTGACTCAAAATTGGTATATTGTGATTGTGATCACTTTCTTTCTTAGAAACTACCTCTAATGCTTTTATAATGGATTACTAACTTGCTTTTACATGTTTGGATATGACTTATATTTCTATCATGCCTCTAGATACATTTTTCTAGAAAAATATATATATTTTACAATAACTATTGTCGGTCAAGTTGTCTTGAAGGAAACTCGACCGACAAGCACCAATGAGTGAAAATTGCCAACAACTGTTGTCCGCTGAGAAGTTCAACCCAGAAACACAACCGACAATGTTGTGCACTGAATATACAAATGGTTTATTGGATGAAAATTTCCTCTCGAAGCTCTACATTTTCAACCAATAGTCTTATTGTATGGCACTCCTCTTCGTATCTTTATATATGCACATTATCATGCTTTAAATTTCCTATCTTGCATATAACTCTATCTCTCTAATTGCTCTAAATTGGTATCTTTATATCTTGCAATTACTTATCTTGAGTTGTTATGCATGTTTTGATGATGATTCTTTGAATCTCTTGGTTGTAATCTAAATTGCTTCTATTTTTCTCTAACTTCTCTACATCTATCTAGTTGTATATCTTGTTTTGATACAACCTTGAGCTTCTTACTAGTAATCATGTTTTGTTAAGGATTCACACTTTCTAGTGTGTAATATCCTCCCATGCTTATAGAATTTCATATCTTTGTGTTTGGATATTTCTCTACATATAATATAGCTTGGTCTTTGACTTGTGCATCTTTTTCTATGATCTAGATCCTACTAGTAGATCTCACTTGTGATATCATCTACTAGTAGTTCATATACATGTAGTTCTAGCCTTGTTAACTTTTTGGTTTACAATTATATGATATGTTGGCATGCATTGGGTTAATTAGAATAAAATTTTGTCTTGATACTTCATCTTTCAAAATAGTGTTGCCTTGATTTCATTGGATGATCATTCTTTTGGGGTTGGATCATTGTGTTACTTAATTTATAATATTTATTCTTAGAAATTTTTACCATTACAACTATTGTTATTGAATGGAAGATAACCATACTTGTGCAACACCTAAGCATCAAGACACCATTTGTTCATGATCATGGATAGCAATTTTTTCTAGTTCAATTTCTTAATGTCTTTTGTTGAGTATGCGGCAGCCGTCTTCTATATGTTCATTAATCATGTAAGTGTACAAACCATCTCCTTATATAGGAGATGGTTAGGGCAAAACATGTATGTTGTACTGCAAGTTCAGCCATGCAGATAAGATGTACCCCCGGCCCATATAGGGCTTATTACAAGATAATACAACTAGGTCTAATACTCCCCCTCAAGCTGGAGAATACACATCATGTAATCCCAGCTTGTTACACATATGTAGAAAAGGAGATGGCGAAAGAGGCTTTGTGAAGATGTCTACTGTCCGTTCTCCTGTCTTTACATGTGGAGTGATGATCTTCTTTGCTTTGACCAAGTCTCTGACAAAGTGGCAGTCGACCTCGATGTGCTTTGTCCGTTCATGAAAGACAGGATTATTGGCTATGTGTATAGCCGCTTGATTATCACAGTGTAAAGAGGCAGGAGTATGGATAGGCAATTTAATTTCATTAAGGATTGATAACACCCACTGGATATCACAGCAAGCATGGGCCATGGCTCGATATTCTGCTTCTGTGCTTGAGCGAGCCACAACTGATTGTTTCTTGCTACGCCAACTGATGAGATGATCCCCCAAAAATATACAGAAACCAGAAGTAGACTTTCTGTCATTAACATCACCAGCCCAATCAGCATCTGCATAACTTGTGATAGTAAGTCGCTGAGTATGATTTCATTTGTATAACAGTCCTTTTCCCAGAGTTCCTTTAAGATATCGCAAAATTCTTTGTACGGACTGCCAATGACATTGAAGAGGGTTGCTCATAAATTGGCTGACAACACCCACCGTGAAGGAAATATCGGGGCAAGTGATAGTTAGATAGAGAAGCTTGCCAACCACTTGACGATACAAAGTAGGCTCAGGAAAGGACTCCCCCTCGAAGAGATGTTTGTGGTGATAATCCATAGGAGAAGAGACTGGTTTGCAATCTAGCATTCCTGTGTCTTTGAGGAGATCTAACACATAGCGTCTTTGAGATAGGTTTAGGCCTTTATTTGAACGAAGGACCTCAATGCCCAGGAAGTACCGTAGGTGGCCCAAATCCTTAGTTTGAAAGTGTGACATAAGAGAGTTCTTGAGTGAGACGATGCCAGTTGCGTCACTGCCAGTGATGACAATATCATCAACATATACAGCTAGAGAAATGATGCCAGAGGAGGAGTTTTTATAGAAAAAGCTATGATCACTAGAGGACCGCTGAAAACCCAGAGATTCTAGAACAGTGCTTAGCTTGTTAAACCACGCTCGTGGTGATTATTTCAAACCATATAGTGAGCGGTGTAGCCTGCAAACTTTATTTGCAGACTCCCCTTCAGTAAGAAAGCCAGGAGGTTGTTGCATGTAAACTTCTTCTGTAAGGTCGCCATGTAGGAAGGCGTTCTTAATATCTAATTGGTGTAAAGGCCAATCCAGATGTACTGCCAGAGAGAGAAGAAGACGCACAGATGCAATGCGTGTGACTGGGGAGAAGGTCTCAAAAAAATCAACTCCGAAGGTTTGAGTAAAGCCTTGCGCAACCAACCTCGCCTTAAGGCGTTCCACACTTCCATCAGAGTTATACTTGACTGAGAAGACCCACCGACAACCGACAACATTGTGTCCAGGTGGAGAAGATACAAGGGACCAAGTATTGTTGGTTTGTAAAGCATTCATTTCTTCCAGCATTGTGGATCTCCAACCAGGATCTTTGAGAGCTTCTTGATAGTTACGTGGAATCTGTATTTTATCTAGCACAAGAGCAACAACTATGGCATGCTTTGTGAGTTTGGAAAGACAACAAGTATTAGAGATTGGATGACGAATTGTACATGAGTGAATACCTTTGCGAAGGGCTATTGGTAAAGTAGAATTCTCTGATTCTGATGGCGAAGGTCGAGCCGGAGGCTGGGAATCTACTTGTGGAGGTGAATGAATGGTGATTTCAAGTGGAGTAGAATTATCCGATGCTGGGATGGGAACTTCAGGACCCACCGGGGAATGTGCTGTGAAAAACATGTCTGATTCGTGAAATGTGACATCAGCAGAGACATACACGCGTTTAGACTTGGGACAATAACATTTATAACCTTTATGGACAGATGAATATCCAAGAAAAATAGTTTTAATGGCACGGGGATCAAGTTTATCAGCTTTTGGGTCAAAATTATGTACAAAGGCTGTACATCCAAACACACGAAGAGGGAGAGAAAAACATGTTGCATTTGGATGTAAAAGGGTGAAGGGAACCCAACCATTAAGAACAGATGAGGGTTGTCGATTGATAAGGTAGCAAGCGGTAAGAAGAGCTTCAGACCAAAGATGCTTTGGTAAATGGGCTTGAAACATTAGAGCTCGTGTGATATCTAATAAGTGCCTATTTTTGCGCTCTGCAACACCATTTTGTTGTGGAGTGTAAGCACAAGAGCGTTGGTGGATGACCCCGGTGGTCTGACAAAAAAGGTCAAAGGCGTTAGACACATATTCTAAGGCATTGTCCGTTCGAATAGTTTTAATATTAATATTGAATTGAATGGCAATCATTTTATGAAAAATTTGAAACACATGCAGGGCTTCATCACGAGATTGCAAAAGATACAACCATGTCATACGAGTAAAGTCATCCACAAACGTAATAAAGTAGCGATAATTATTATAACTTTGAATGCGAAATGGTCCACAAATGTCATTGTGCACAAGTTCAAAAGGCAAAGTGGATTTGACACTAGTACGACTAGGAAATGAAGTCCTATGATGTTTTCCTAACTGACAATCATCGTAAAAGATATGCTGAACAGAAGATAATGATGGCTCGAGCTTTTTGAGTTTCGCTAGCGATGGATGGCCGTAGCGTTGGTGTAGCTGAAGAGGAGAGCATGCGACAAAAAATGATCCAGGTGTAGATGAAGGAAAATAATATAGATCTCCCAGCCTAGGACCCGAACCAATCGTCTTCAAAAGTCGAGAATCCTGTATTATAAAACCAGTAGGTCCAAATGTTACATAACAGTTAAGGGAATCCACAATTTTTGAAACAGACATGAGATTGAAAGGAAATCGGGGAACATAATGAACAGAGTGTAAGTTTAAGGTGGGAGAAAGAGGGACAATGCCATATTGTTGAACTATTGTTGTGGATCCATCAACAAGAGTTACAGTGGGATGTGGTATTTGAGGATCAGAAGTGGTGAGAAGATGTCGCATACCAGTCATATGTTGTGTTGCGCCAGAGTCAACAATCCATGGAGAATTAGCAACCATCATAGAAGTTCCTGAATTCCCTTGATTGAAGATCATATTAGCTGAGGAAGAAGCTTGTTCTAAGGATGCAGAATCATCAGATGGTGGTTGTTGTGAATTGCGAAGCAGCTGCTCATATTCGGTGGAAGAAATGGTAACCTGGGATGGAGCCTCAGTCGATTGTGCAATATGGGCAGATCCAGCCCCACGACCACGGCCATACGGATAGCCATGCTTTTGGTAGCATTTTTCCACAGTATGCCCCATTCTATTGCAGTAAGTGCACTTTGGGCGAGGAAAGCATCCTCGACCTCGACCTCGAACAGTGGCTGCCATGGTCAGTTGAGAATCAGGGATGGGCTGCACAGTAGGTGTAGTGTCGGACTGGAGAATCCTGGAGTACGCCTCCTCAATAGAGGGAAAATGATCAGCTGCCAGAATAACACTGCGAACTGGAGCATAACGCGGATGTAAGCCATTAAGAAACTTTGCGGTAATGAGCCCTGCTCATTCTTTTGTTTGTGCTTCAGCAGAAATAGGCTGGAAAAAATTAAGTTGATGAGACAAACTGAGAATAGTATCATAATAAGTGTCAAGCGGGTTATCCCCCTGATTTTCAGAGAACAAACGATCCCAGATATTATAAAGGCACAAGGCATTCTTCTCTTGCGTGTTATGACTTTTGACAGCATCCCATATAACTTAAGCTGTAGTGTAGAACATAAACTTAGCAGCAATCTGAGCCTCCATGTTGTTCCATAGCCAGTTCCGAACCTGATTGTCACCACACTTCCACTCTGGGGTATCTTGGGCAGGCTTTTCAATGAAAGGAAGTTTGTCCCGAGATTCAAGAATTGTGCGAAGCGCATTCATCCACAACAGGTAATTCTGACCGTTGAGCTTAATTATTGAAACAGGAGCAGAGTCATTGTAGATTATGGTTTGGACCGATCCTTTTTCTTCAGCCATGATGAAGACAGATGTAATAAGGGAAGGACACACGGTATAAGCAGGATGCAGGAAGAGTAGCGCTGCCCCAAGCAAAAATATCAGAGGTGCAGGAGGATAACACTGCACTGAACGCCGGAGTGAAACACGGTAGTAGACTATAACGAAGACACTATTGCAGGAGAGATAACACTGCAATAGGAAATAAACAACCAACCGCTATAGGAAAATACAACACTCACCCATGCCCTAGGGGAGAGACATGGGGAGGAGATACGATGACTGGTGGTTACTGAACAAAGTTTGTATTAGCAGTAGATATTAGTGATGTATGGTGGCTGAGACAGTAGACGGCGTAAAAGGTTTTGATCACATCAGCGGCACTTGAGTAGCAGGGATAGGAGACGAGCTAATTGGCGACTTGGGGACTACTGCTTTCTGTGGTGCAGGGGTCACGCGGAGAGGCACGCTAGAGCAAGGGTGCCGAGCGGGAGAGAAGGGACTGGGTGACATCGGACCAGCAGCATCGGCATCCTGCGCCCAACAGCAGCGCGTGAGCGGCGTCATCCAGAACGGGAGCAGCGTCCGTCTCAAGCGGCAGTCATGGGAGCCCGGCAAGATGCGGACGCAAGCGGCTGTCGTGAGGTAGTCATACCATCCCGGTCATGAGTGAGAGAGAGGGGTGCTGGGTCGGGAGTCCACAAGGATGCGGCTGCAGACGGAGGGCGGGGAGCGGAAGTCCGCGGGAGTGCGGCCTGGGGCTGGGTGGGCTAGGTTTAGGAATACGCTCTTGATACCATGTTGAGTATGCGGCAGCCGTCTTCTATATGTTCATTAATCACGTAAGTGTACAAACTATAAGGAGATGGTTAGGGCAAAACATGTATGTTGTACCGCAAGTTCAGCCATGCAGATAAGATGTACCCCCGGCCCATATAGGGCTTATTACAAGATAATACAACTAGGTCTAATATCTTTGTATTTAAGCCTCCATGTGATGCACTTTAATATAATAGTTTGTGGATAAGTTTTTTGGGTCCATACATAGGCTTTTAATATATGAGGACCTAGAGTAGATTCATGTATATTTCCCCCTAAGATGGAAAATACGTGGTAACAAACTTTTATCATATGTTAATTCTATTTCATTTTATTCTTCTCTCTTAGCATCTCTACGCCCACTTCTTCATCATCTTAACATGGTTCTTCTTGAGTTTCTCCTTGCCTTATGATTTTCCTAGCATATTGTCATTACAACTATGTGTATGTTCTTAGCTTCACCCTGATCCAGACCTTGTGTCAAATGAGAAACCCATTATGTTACTACACCACATAGTTGGAAAGGAACACCTATCATGATATGGCCCAACAGATAATCATACACAAGGATATGATGTTTATTTTCCATCTTATAGAACTCAAGAAGACTAGTACACATCTACATATAAATTTGCAACACCTTGAAGGATCCTCCCATTCAGCTTAATGAGATCTAATAACTAATATATATTTCAAAAAATCAAGATCACCATGGCCTCATTGTGACAAATTGTATCTATGATACTTTACTTTGATACTAAAATTGGGCTCACTATATCTCCCAAAAATAGTAGAAAAGTAGCCCAAATTTCAGCTTATAGGTGACTCATATCTAGAGATCATCCATTCTAATGCACTTCACTCATGAATAAAACCCAAAAGGGAACCAAATAGATGAAGAGACTATCCTTAGATAGCCATTGAGTAGATGTAAGCTTCTTCATGCCCATTAGATCAACAAGCTCAATAGTCTAGATTGACCTATTTAGGATAATCAATTGATGATCATGTAGATTTGGACAAGTTTGGTTGGCCACATTATCTAGTGTAAGAGAAAGCATTTCATCCCAAAGAGAAATGCATGACTCTAAGGATCCCATATGCAAACATCTATAGACATTATATCATGATCAAGGGGAACATATGCAAGATGGAGAAGGCCTTCAGTCATTCCAAAGTCGATCAATGCCTCCTTTTTTGTCTATAAGATACCAGTTATTAACTTCAACTCAAAGGTATTTCATGGTAGGACTCCTTATAGAATATGAATAACTATGACAAATGAGTCAAAGGGGTTAAAGTCTAAATAACTAAGGGATATAGAACAACAAGGCAAACATTATATATATATATATATATATATATATATATATATGCATCCTAGATCAACTAATATCATTCATAGGCAAATAATTTTTTTATATTGGGTTCCCTATGGATTTCTTGAATCTAACACAAGGCATTCTTATAGTATCAATAGTTACACAATCCCCTTGTTGGTATCCATAGGATCAATCATGTTGTAATCCTTTCCAACTCACTAATTGAATCACAAAAAAAGGTTCTCAAGTCAAGTGTAAACCCCGGGACCAACTGTGTCATTGGGGGGACACCACGACATGCCCAGTAAAATGCCAGCCACTATTACACCACGGCGAATGCCAAGAATCAAACACATGACCATTCTTTGATGTGTTACCGAGTCACACCACTTGAGCTATCGACCACCCCCTATAAGTATGAGATATTGAGATCACATACACACTAGAATTTGTTTTCTAAACTACAGATTCATTTACTCAAAACAAACTATTACTTAATAAATCAGGTTTATGTAACACTAATGCATCCTTTTATTGATTGAAAATAAAGTGCATGATGCAATCAAATAAAAGATTTATAGTATATGTAGACTTTTCAATTTTTTGGTAGATATACTGGTTTGGAAAGATTCAATGATGCTTCAATGCCCGTTTCACTTGTGGTGAAATTTCTATTCAAGTGTTGGCCATTTGCCACAAACTCACTTGACTTTTCACTCCATAAAATGAAGGCACCGTGTAGGTAGATGCTCTTGATAGTGTATGGTCCAAATCAGTGAGAACGGAGTTTCCCTGGGAACAATCTTAGTCTTGAGTTAAACAGTAGAACTTGAGAAGTAAACTAGCACTGATAGTAATCCAGAGTTTAAAGATAGCTAATTTGAAATGTAGATAAACAATATGGAAATAATTCATAGTAAGGAGTAAGATATAAATTTGAAATGTAACAAGTGTGTTTTGAACAAAAGGAGAAATAAAATATGAGTGAAGTGTGATATGAGATAAATTCTTACAGTGATAGCAAGAATGATAAATAATCTATTTGTACCTTGTATGTTTCAATTTTAGGAATGCTTAATCTACATGATTAAAATGAGAAGGATAAGTAGCAAAAAGTAAGTAGTAGTGTATGAGGAGAAAGATAAGAGAAAACAATGGCTTTTAGTAATATGTGAATTTGTTTTTAGAAGTATAATTAGTTGAAGGTACATTAAGGGATGTAAATTGGTTCTATGTATGATTTCAGTGTACATGTGCAAGCAATATGTTAATTAAAGGTGTCTGAAAGTTGTAGTCATTCATACCAGTAATCCATCTTAGTATTGTACATTTGTGTTATGGTGATATGGGTTGAATAATTATGGAACAAATGAAGGGTTACCATGAATAAGGTAGTCTTACCTATTCACTCATATGAATAGAAGGGATGATAACCATATTGTATTGATATGTAACCCTAATGAGGTATAGCTTGTTATACCTAGATTTAATATAACTAAGTGATGGTAATTGGGTATGAATAGTCCTTGAATGATTAATACAATCATGGAGTACTTTGTTACTATTGTTGAAACCCTAGTATGCTATAACATGATGGTTACACCTTGAATTATGTGTGGGTTCATACTTGAGAATAATATGGAATGTGATGGTAATGCTTCACCTTATGCATCCATGATGCAATGGGGATGTCGTGAGTAGTATTGTACAATTGCTGTTGAATCTAGTCTTCCAACTCAAGATTGTTTTGCTATTTGAGTAGCACAATAGTAAAATTCAAAAGAACATGGTGAACTCTCTTTTGTGACATAGAGGTAATACATAACAATAGTACATTTTGAGTCGTATGAATTGAGATAGTTGGATCAGATTATCAATGTTGAGGTAACACCTCAAGAGTATTAAAAAAATATTGAAATGGTTGTTTCTCTCTCTCTCTCTCTCTGCTATGATTGATTGCGGCATAGAGAATTTGTTTGTTATCATTGAAAACTGTTTTAACATGTTGTGATTATAAAAGAAATAAAGGACTTAACGTTGAAAACTACATTCAAGTATAAAATACAAGAATGTAATGACATGTAAGATTTTAGAAGCTTAAAATAAACTTTGAATAAACTTTGTTTGTGTATTTATGTTTTGGGTATGAAACTTTTTAAGGGGGTGATAATTGTAATGACCATATTTATGCGTAATTGGTAAACTAGGGTTTACCTGAATGATTAAATGATTCATTAGATTGAACATCATGTAGACTTGATTAATGATAGTTGATCAATTGTGATGTTTCAAACCTAATAAGAAACTCTAACTATGATTTTAGTTTGAAGAATTAGGGTTTGAGAAATGTAAACCCTAATCAGCAAAAATTAGGGTTTTGATAGGACATGATATGAAATTTGATCAAGATAGTAGTGTGGTAAATGATTTTTCATATTTTTTACAAATTTTGTATTTAATTGAATTTTGGATATGGTATGGATAACTCAATCATGGAAATTGGAGAAAATTTTCAGAATATTTGAGTGTTCTTTGAATGTGGTTCTCAGTCGAACTATACTTCGACCAAAATGCTGACAGAGTGCTTTTTAGCAGTGTAGTGTTTTATTTTTATTTATTGATTGATAACTCCAAATGATCTGAAATTTTAATTGGAGATATGAAACTCACTCATAAACAACATGTAAAAATTTCCTAATTTTTGTATGTGTTTAGAACTTATCAGTAGATGAATTATAGTAATATTTTATGATAGAAAATTCAGCGGAAATAAGAGAAAGTATAGTGAGGGGTCAATGTGCAATTGACCCAAGTAGCTCAATTGCTCTATATGGTCAACCTAACACACAAGGACCTCTCATAATTCGTTATTCAATCCAGAGAAATGAAATCCTAGAAAGAGAGGGAGAGTTAGGGTTTGAGAGGAGAAAGTAATGGAGATGCTAGTCTAGGGTTTTGCGGTCTGAGGAATGATGAAATCATGTAAGTTTAGCCTCTTTGGATATAGTTTTATGGTGAATCTTCTCTCACATGTCAAGATTCCATCCCTCCTTTGATTTGATCTGAAATGGTGTCAAAACTTCCCCTTTTCTCACTCTTTCTTCATAATCCCTCATTTTTAGGGTTTCCGAGTTGAAAGGAAGAAGAATTGGGTGAATTGCTAGGGATTTGATATGATATCAAGATTGTCAGGGATGAGCTGTGTTTTTAAGGTGTTTTCACACCTTAGGGTGAGTGGGAACTTCCTTTAAACACTATATTTCACGAAAATTGGTTGAATCATCCATAATCTTTAATTATTTAGTATGCAACTACAAGCCCTAAATTGTCTGTTTGATCTAAGTTGTTGCAAAATGACATGAAATGTAATCTTCCACTGTTTGGATGAATTTTAGATGATAAAATCATAATATAAATGTATACAATACATCCTAATGAGAATTCCCTAAGTATTCGCAGAGGTTATATGAGTAAATTGAAATATAGGGAATTTGTCTATGACGAAAATTACTGTATAATTAAATAGAGAATTTTTTTTATCTGGATCCCCTTGGTTATGAATGATTGTTTATCTGAATTCATCTTACATATATGTCATATACTATCTGGGATTTCATTTAAGGTGAATAGTGTTTGTTTGATATCTTAGTGAAGAGGGTGAAAACCTAGATGCGAGGAAAGTTGGATATTTGCGAATAGATATCGTGAAACCCATTTGAACGGATTTTCTTGACATGATAGACTTTATTTATTCAATTTTATTATTGATGCATGTTATCTCAGTGAATGGCATGGAAACCCAAATTCAACTCAATTCCAAGGTTGCATAGATATATTGATTTTATATGATTTGATGATAGTAGTCTTTATTCAGTGAATGTTTATGTCACATGAAATCCTTATGAGAGCCATGAGATAAGTGAATGAGGTAAATGAAACCCTAAGGATAGGGTGTTCAATGAATCAAGTATTTTGATATCAATGTTCTCAGTATGAGATGTGGTGATGCACAACTCAAGATTTGGGTTGAGGGGCACGTTTTCCAAGAAAGTACAAATAATTTATAGGTGCAAATGACGATTACTCGTATGTCAAGTAATTAACTCTTATCAGTGTATTAAGAAGTTCAATTGCATGATTCTAGTGTATAAAGTATCAAGTGGACATGTATTTTGTTATTTAAGAATTTTAGTCTGCCTGCAAGTATAAAATGTTGATTTCTCAGTATATTACAGTGTTTTGAGTATATTACTGTGCCAAGTTTAGAATGATATACATGTTGTGTTATAAACTTCAAATAAATAGACAAGGTACCATAGAGATACTAGAGTCAAGTATATGTAAGGAAAAGATACAATATAGTTAGATCTTTTCAGGAATAATAAAATAATAAACTTAGGAGCCCTGAACACCATTGATTCCCTATGAGAGGTCTGTGCTGTAGGGATGAAATGACCTAACCCTGGCAGTGTCTAGTATATGGGGGTCATATCGTACTAATAGGTGGTACGTGGGACGAAGCCCTAGTGGAAGTCTCCTTTAAAATATAGCATGTAGTGTCCAACATCAACTAGAGATCCTGGTTGCACTAGAGTACAGAAAATCCATTAGGTGGCTTGACTCTCCGCCTGTGTGCTCGGGTTAGAGGAGTCTAGTTTGTACGACATAATAGGTGTGCCAAGGCTAGAGAACCATTTTCTTGTGGCAGACCAGTGACGTAGTCAGGCTTAGCATTCCCGGGTGTGTTAGCTAAGTCTTGTACGGTGAGATTGTAGTTCACTATGAGTCTTCATATGTAGAATACACTGCATATGATCATGGCATAAGCTAAAAATATGATCATATAGGTTTAAAGAGTTTCTTATAAGTAAGAAAGGCTAAGAAAGATTTGAGTAAAGTTTCCCAGAAATTATTCTTTGTATGTTTCTAAATTATTAGTTCTCTTTGAAATTAATCAAGCATGCTCATATATTGATTTACTATTGTTGATATCTAGAGTATCCTACCATATTTATGATTGTAAATGATCCATCTCTTTAAAGCTTATTTCTTCTATATTTGATATCAGTTGTTCAAAAGTATATATGTAATTATATCAGTTCTTTAGACTATTTCTTTGAAGTACTCATTCACTGAGCGAGTAGGCTTGAAGAAGGTCAAAGCATCAGAGTAGATCTACCACATGAGTTAAGTATGAGATTAGTTAAGTTCAGTCGGTCCCTATCACTCTAGGTCCTAGTATAGATGTGAGAGTGTTATAATTGATGTTTGTATCTTTGTTTTCTTAATAAGAGAGAATGTATCTGATTATCATGTTGTATGTACCTGAGAATGAATGTATGGATGTGTATCATTTATTTTGAGATCATATTAAAGTAATCAAAGTTTGATTCTCTTGCAAAGTTGTTTATGTGATTGGATGCGAGAAAAACAAAGAGTTTGAAAAAGAAAAAAAAGTTAAGGGTGATCTTTGTATTACGATAAATCCTCAATTTATGGCCTAATCTCATGAGTAATGGAAATTGTGAGATCGAGGTGTAACATAAACATTCTTTAAAAAATGATAGGAAAGAAAATTAGAAACCATATCAAACAACATGTATAAAATTAACAGTTATCAATTAATGTTTCCGATTGTATATTCTCTTTTCATATTTATATGAGGGTCCAAATAAAGTTCAAATAAAGTAAATTTAGATGCATAGGTTAAATAAGGCATGCAGAATTTGAAATTTACATTACTTTTCATTTTTGGAATGTTCAATATGTCATTTAATTCATTTGAATCCTTTTAACATTATCTTGTTAATTGATTTTATTATTTGTTTATCTATACTAGTATTATCCAACTAAAATAAAATTTGGCAACTAGGCCAATTAATACATGAAAAATAAATTTGGCATTACTTTCTTGTTTAAAAACTGTATAGTGTATTATTTCAAATACATGAATGGTTTACCTATTATATTGGGTAGATATGATGCTTTTAAATTTATCCACTCATGAGAGAAGTGAAGAATATCTTATATTTACTTAAATTCCTCAATCTGTCTTCATTATCCTTAACAATGTTTATTTCTAGTTTCTTTCAGATGATAGTAACTTAGTTTCCAAATACATATCAATTTTTTTTCCATAGTATTAAAAACATCCTCTAAAAGTTAATTGAAGAGGGAAAATTATATTCTCTTACTTTTTTCTAATAATGACATTTTACAATTATTTAGTACATATGAGTGGGATTCTATTATTACATATGTATTTATTAATGTGTTTCTGAAATAAATTTCAGATTTCATTTTTCTTATGATAATGTTTTCATATATTTGTCATGCATGTACAACATTGTCTCCCATTATGTTACACCACAATTTTATTTATTACGATCCATACAAGTTTGTTTACAATATCCATTTAATATATTAGATATTTTCTATTTAATAATAAATTCAATATTTGTGGCGTTATCTTTCATCCACTTTTCTTAAGAAATTTGAGGAATCTAGAAACTCCTAAAATATGTGAAACTTATCTACAAGCAAACTTGAACATGAGGAAAGTGATTTTACAATTAATTCTTCATGTTGTGGTTGTTTAGCATTTTATTTAATATTTTGTGCTTTATACATTCTCTCTCCTAAACTACACTAGGATAGATAAGTTTGTCCAATTAATGTAGAAATTCACACTTAGAATAATTTTGGTATGCATATTTTGAATTTTGGGATTTATTTGTACTAGTGAAGATATTTAGTAATTTATTTAACACTTTTGGCTCCTATTCGTATTTTCTTTTCCAATCAGAATTGAAAGTGTTATCATTATGCAAACAATGTGAAACTTGCCACCCAAGGCAATTGGGATCCAACAAAAACATTTTTACAATTATATTTTACTTTTGAGATTTCTTTTTATGAGTTATGGAACCATTATAATTTTTGACATATTACCAATATTTTTATCCAAATATTATATCTTTATTATCAACACTTACTTAATGGAGTCATATTAATATCATATTTTTACAAAAGACTTATATATTATTAGTATGCATGCAATTCTACATCCTACTTATTTTACATTTTATATCCATTATTTTCATATTTATTTAAATTATGAGACATTATTAATATTTATGAACATGAATTTACCAATTGTTACTCCAAATCATATTATTTATTTTTATTTAGCCATTATGTTAGTAAAAAAAATTATTTAACATATGTCCTGATTTCATTTACATGTTGTACATAATTAAGCTATTATGTAAGTATTTTTTAACTTTTACCCTTGGTTGGTCAAATTTATGAAACCAATCTTACTAGATTTCTAATCATAGAGTAGGGCAAGATTCTAAGTTTTGGTTCCTTATCATGTTCCACCCCTTAAAAGGATTTCTTCCTCAAAATTTAATCATCCCAACTTAATCAGTCACCTATACTCCACCCTTTTAAAATATTTTATCAAAACTCGGGTATTACTTTCATCCTAAAAACTAAGGTTTAGGATATCTACCAACTAATTCTAGGGTTTCTCCACTAAAAATTTACCTACGACTTCATTGTGACTTAGTTCAAGAAAAACTTCAATAAAATCAATAAAAACCTTTTTTTTTGTACATATAGTATTATAAAGAAAATAATTTGATGACAAAACATTGCGATACAAAATTGAAGATATGCCAAAAATCAAAGTGAGAAACCAAGTCACTATTTCCATTTCAGATCTCCTTTTCCTAATACTTCATTGTCCTCATAACCTAACACCCTCATGAAGTCAAACCTCATTATACTCAAAGATACATGTCATAACTAACCTATGTTATAAGGTTTGGGCAACTAAAGCCTCAACACATAAGGGTTTACTCATCATGATTCTTACATGTACTTCCTATGATCCTAAATCAACATTTCATCATCTCATGAATTATTATTATTGGTCGATTCTAGGGTATATCACTTAGAGGGTGACTATGTAAGGAAAGAGCTCATATTATGGAGACAATATTGAAATAGTTAGAAATCTGACCACTATGGGCTCTGATAACTTCTTGTAAGGATTGGGACCCGACAGGGGATCCACTCCCTATCTAATTTTGAGAATAAACTCATCTATTCCAAACATACTAACATGCATGATGGAATAGGTTTAATTTTTTCTTCTTCTCAAATAGTAGTATTCAAAAGATCAAAGTATAGCAGCAAAATAAAAACTTCTTGACTATATTCAATATTACAAAAGTACATCATCATCTCCCATAAGGGTTTACATGAAAGTTACAACATAAGGATCTAAGTAGAGGGATATCCAACCATGTCAACTCTATCTCCCCAAAAGCTTCACCTAGCAGGTCCACATCACCAAGTCCAGTCTTCCAAATCCTACACCTTGGATTGGAAGCATACCCCAACAAAAAGAGAAAAGTTGATGACATCAAAAAAATGTTGATATGTGCATACTAAGTCAGGTATTGAGCAATATAAAGAATGAATGACATCAAATAAGCATGGCTTCCCATAGAAATGATAAGGACTACCCAATTGGGCATCAAAAGAATGTATATTCAATAAAATGATGATAAATAATAAGATACTTATTGAATTAATACAATGTCACAATAATAATACCACAATTCATAAATAGTTACATGGTGAGAAATAAAAAGACTAACATATACTAAAAAGTAGGGTAGGAACCCATATGTTCCACACCAAAAGGGAAGGAGGACTAAAACCTTAGTGCCAAATGAAATATAGTAGTTGTAGGAGGACTAAAACCTAGTACATCTGCAAGAGGAAAAAAGCCTCAGCGCCTAAAATATTATATATCACAGGAGGACTTAAACCTTAGTGCAACGACAGGAGGACTAAAACCTTAGTGCAAAAAATAAATATGGTGTCACTAATTCTTGTTATGACTAGTCAACCACACGTGAAAATATGGCAGGAAAGATAAAGTATGGTCAAGCACATGTAAGGGATTAGATCATCCAACTATTATCAATGGGGTCAGAGGACCAATAAAT
Source organism: Alisma plantago-aquatica (assembly GCA_963693085.1). NCBI lineage: Eukaryota > Viridiplantae > Streptophyta > Magnoliopsida > Alismatales > Alismataceae > Alisma > Alisma plantago-aquatica. The sequence goes on from OY856409.1 coordinate 1,956,055,229, forward strand.
AAGGTTTCAAACATTTCCACAATTAAGATACTTCACATGATCACAATAATACACAACTTTAAAATTTAGGTTTCAAAATAAAAAGATGAACAAGACATAAACAAGGATAAAAAGGAAATTCTGCAAAGTAGGACAATCATATTATCAGAATCAAGTAGAATATGTCATATGGAATAAATTCTCAAAAGAGAGAGATTGTGTAGGATAGTATGTCATGAGAGTGAGAAACTAGGTTTATTGCTCAAGGAGAATAATATGAGATGCAAACATACCTTAAGAAGTTTGCCAACTCTTCAAAGTTCAAACCCCAATCCCAAATCATGGTTCCAAGGTTTGAAGCATTAGTGGTTGAGGAAAGATCGCTGTGAGATTACAAATCTTTGACGGCTCATACAAGAGACTTGAATAGGAGAATAAGAGAGAATGTTAGGAATCATGTCCTATCGGTAAACTAATTTCTATGTGTGTGAAGGTCGTTGGGAGGGTTATATATATAGGACTACACTTGGGTAGAAAGAAACTTATTTATATTTTTGTTTACTAAGGAAAATATGTAAGTATATTGTAAAAGAAGAAAAGTTAAGCGTTCTTTAACAAATGATAGGAAACAAAATAAGAAATTGTATCAAACAAAATGTATTAAATTAAATAATCATCAATTAATGTTTCCGATTGTATATTCTCTTTTCATATTTATTTGAGGATCCAACCGAAATTCAAATAAAGTAAATTTATACGCATAGGTTAATTAAGACATGTAGAATTTGAATTTTACATTACTTTTCATTTTTAGAATGTTTAATATGTCATTTACTTTATTTAAATCCTTTTAACATTATCTTGTTAATTGATTTTATTATTTGTGTATGGATACTAGTACTATCCAACTAAAATAGAATTTGGCAATTGGACCAATTAATACATGAGAAATAAATTTGACCTTACCCTTCTTGTTGAAAAATTGTATAGTGGATTCTTTCATATACATGGACATTTTACCTACTGTATTGTATATATACGATCCTTTCAAAATTTTCCACCCATGAGAGAAGTCAAGAATATCTTATATTTACTTAAATTCCTCAATCTCTCTTCATTATCCTTAATAATGTTTATTTCTAATTTCTTTCTGATGATTGTAACTTAGTTTCCATATACATATAAATTCTTTTCATAGTATTAATAACATCCTCTAAAGATAATTGAAGAGGGGAAATTATATTCTCTTACTTCTTTCTACTACTGACATTTTACATCTAATTATTTAGTACATCTGAGTGTGATGTTGTTATTACATATGTATTTGTTAATGTGTTTCTAAAATAAATTTCAGATTTATTTCTTTTATGATTTTACATCTAGATTTATCATGCATGTAAAACATCATTTCCCATTATGATACACTACAACTTTATTTCCATAGAAATTAGTTTACATTATTCATTTAATATATTAGATATTTTCTTTTTATTAATAAATTCATTATTTTTTGGCGTTATCTTTCATTTTTTAAGAATTTGAGGAATCTAGAAACTCCTAAAAGATGTAAAACTTAGCCTACAAGAAAATTTATAATTAATTCTTCATGTTGTGATTGTTTAGCATTTTATTTAATATTTTCGACTTTAATATACATTCTCTCTCCTAATCTACAATAGGATAGATAAGTTTGCCCAATTAATGTGGAAATTCACACTTAGACTAATTTTGGCATGCAAGTATTGAATTTTGGGATTTATTTCTACTATGGAAGATATTTAGCAATTTATTTAACACTTTTGGATTCTATTCTTATTTTCTTTTCCAATTAAAATTGAAATAGTTATCATTATTCAAGCAGTGTAAAACTTGGCAGCCAAGGCAATTGGGACCCAAGGAACATGTTTTTACCATTATATTTTATTTTTTAGTTATTACACCATTAGAATTTTTGATATATTACCATTATTTTTATCCAAAATATTATATCTTTATTATCAACACTGACTTAATGGATTCCTATTAATCTCATATTGTTACAAAAAGATTTATATATTATTATGCATAAAATTCTACATTCTACTTATTTTACATTTTCTATCATTATTTCCATATTTATTTAAATTATAGGATAATATTTATATTTACGAACATGAATTTACCAATTGTTACTTCAAAGAATATTATTTATTTTTGTTTAGCCATTATGTTAGTAAAGAAAATATATGTAACCTATGTCATAATTTCAGTTACATGTTGGCACATAGTTAAGGTATTATGTAAATATGTTTTAATTTTTACCCTTGTTTGGTCAAATCTAAGTTACTAATCTTACTAGATTACTAATCATGGAATATGGTAAGATTCTAATTTTTGGTTCGTTACAACTCTCCACCCCTAAAAAGGATTTTGCCCTCAAAATCTAATCATCCCAACTTAATCAATCACCTATACTCCACCCCTTTAAAATGTTTTACCTAATAAGTCAAACAACAGGTTCAAAGACTAGTCGTATCAAAACTTAGGTATTACTTTCATCCTCAAAACTAGGGTTTAGGATATCTATACCGACCAATTATGGGGTTTCTCCACTAAAACTTTACCTATTTATTCATTGTGAATTGTTCAAAAAAACTTTGATAAAATCCAGAAAACCCTTTTTTGTACTATAGTATTATAAAGGAAATAGTGTGATGACAAAACTTTGTTAGATAAAATTAAAGATAGGGACCAAAATTAAAGTGAGAAACCAAGTCACATTTTCCAGTTAATATCTCCTTTTTTGAATACTTCATTGCCTCATAATCTAACTCCCTCATCAAGTCAAACCTCATTATATTCAAAGATACATGTCATAATTAACCTACATCATAGGGTTTGTGCAACTAGAGCCTCAACACATAATGGTTTACTCATCATGATTATTATATGTACTTTCTATGATCCTAAATTGACATTTCATCATCTCGTGTATTATTATAGGTCAATTCTAGGGTATCTCACTTATAGGGTGACTATGTAAGGAAAGGGTTCTAATTAAGGAGACAACATATAATTAGTTAGAAATCCAACCACTATGGGCTCTGATACCATCTTGTAAGGAGTGGGACCCGACGGGGGATCCACCCCCTAACTAATTTTGAGAATAAAATCATCTATTCCAAACATACTAACATGCATGCTGGAAATAGGTGTACTTTTTTTTCTCAAATAGTGTATTAAAAAGACCTAAGTATAGCAGCGGAATAAAAATTTCATGAATATATTTAATATCACAAAAGTACATCACCATCTCCCATAAAGGGTTGACATGAAAGATACAACACAAGGATCTAAGTGGAGGAATATCCAATTATGTCAACTCTATCTCCCCAAAAGTGTCACCTACTAAGTCCATGTCACCAAGTCCAATCTTCCAAATCCTACATCTGGGGTTGGAAGCATACCCCAGTAAAAGGAGAAAAGTAGATGACATTAGAAAAATGTTGGTATGTGCATAATAAATTGGGTATTAAGAAATATTAAGAATAAAGAACGTCAAATAAGCAAGGCTTCCCATAAAATTGATAAGGACTGCCCAACTGGGTATAAAAGAATATAAATTCAATAAAATGATGTTAAAGAATAAGAGACTTATTGACTTAAAACAATGTCACAATAATAATGTCACAATTCATAAATAGTTTCATGGTGAGAAATAAGAAGACTAGGATATACTAAAAAGTTAGGCAGGAACCCATATATTCTATACCAAAGGGCAGGAGGACTACAACCTCAAAGCCAAAAAAAATATAGCAGTTGTAGGAGGACTAAAACCTCAGTGCATCAGTAGGAGAAAAGGGTGAAGGTGAATTAGATTATTCATATATTTTGATATAAATGAAAACTTACTAATGCATAAAGGGAAAGCAAAGCCTATATTTCAACTCATTAACCCTTTGTCTCATTCTTCATATATTATTCTTACTTTTTGGACTATTTGCATTAGATTAAAATTTTAAATTTTATTAGAAGGAATCCATTAAGGACTATAATTACATATGAAACTTTCGAGATTCCACCTTAAATAAATTTCATCCTCAAAATTTCCTCTAGGTTACTTTACAACTTAGAGTATTTCTTAACCTTAATTACTGATAGTTAACTATTCAAGCTTCAATAGGTTTATCACTTAGTGTAAAATGTATATATGGAGTCTATGCTTTGTGAAATATTTATGTGGACATGCATTAACTATTACCTTGTTCTTCCCAACTTACACTTATGGTCTATGATACAAAAAAATCACTATACTTAGAGAAACTAGTATTGATTTGTCCTGGATTGCTATCAAATCTTAGGTCTTTTGTATTTCTTACATTTATTGATATGTGTTGGTCAAGCACATACCCAGGGATTATGGATCTTGTCGTGCTTATTCCTCATTAACCTACTAGTACATACGTATTATACCACATGAACTAGTAAGATAAGATAAGTTGGATCATATGTCTTATGCTTATTTCACCCTGTTTAAATCTCAATTGGTTATCCATGACTGTTTAGAATACATAAGTTGTGTCATTAGGTAGGATTTTTGTTGGTACTTGATTTCTAACTAGGTAAACATATATATTTATCATGGTTGCCTCTTCTAGGGGTGAAAACTCTTATCATTATAGGGCATGGTATCTTTCCTTGGAGTCCATTATTATACCCTAACTTCATGTCTTCATCCTACAAGTCGCTATATGAATCATTTTTCCTAGTGGCCATCTACCCATTTGCTCTGATCCCATAGTGTAATGCCCTACAAGTTTACCTATGATAGTGGAAGCATTACCCATGTTTTCCATCACATGGGGTACTTAGACTTAGAAGGATGTCACAAATATGACAAATATTGCGAATAAATAAATTTTCACTGTGCATTAACTTGAAATGATTCATACATAGTTCATTAGAAATGAAAATTATAACTTATTCTATTCAACTCTAAGATATAGCCAAGACAATCATATCCAACATACACTATGGCATAATTGAAAGTTTGATGGAACCCCACCAGGATGAACTTTAGGTTCTAGTCCTTGAAGTGTCCTTCCCTACTCTGTACTTACTCTAAAACCTATGGACTTCATGTCCCAAGCCATGCAAAGGAAAGCATAAAATTAGTGAACGGTAGTGGCATGTTATAGAAACAAGTAAGGTATGTATATTTTACATAAAGAACACTTGACATCATTTTGAACCTAAGAATTCTAGAAGTATATTCTTCACATTACAAACTAAATAAGAAATATATGCATCTCTATATAATTACCCACTTAATGGCACATATTTCTAGAGAAGACCATGATTTCTAGGAAGCCCATAATGACCTCTTAAGGCCCATAATCGCGAGAGAATATAAAACATAAACATTTCTCATTACTTAACACGAATCTTAATCTTTACCTTAGCATTAACATGAACACAATCTTAGATCTTGAACATAATAGAATTTCTCCATCTTGGAACATAATGAGGTTTCTCCCTCCTATGCATGATGGATTTCTCCCTTTTAACAATGAACACAAACTCTTTAGTCAATTTCTTTCACGATCATAAGCATAATCTTGGTGAATGTGATAATCATAAACTCTAAAGTATGGTAAACATAAATTCATGAGTAGTATAATACATGAACTGAAATGACTCGAATATTTATGAAAATGTAATCATATAATTATGATATAAATAAATAAACACATCAACCAAATAAGTGTGCATAGAAGCACAGTGTGTTTATATTGGGCAAAACTCCTAAGTCAATTCTCCTTGACATGATTGTGCCCTAAGTAATAGTAACATTGATCAATAATATGATATGAACATTACTCAGTAGCCACTAACTCTAATTTTTATCTTTGAATCGTTGAAGAGTTGAATGTGGAATACAAGGTTTGACAATAGGCTAGATTGATAGAGTGTAGATATAGCTTTCCAACACATATTTTTCCATATTTTTATAAGGTTATTTTAATTTCTATGAATTTTTTAACATGTACCAATCCAAAAATAGGGATCTATAGTATGTCATCGATTAAATATTAGAAAGTGGTTAATGAAAATTATAGGAAAAAAATCATAAAAGCATAGATGATTCTTACATTAAATCAAGGACACGGGGGGTAAAAGCAGCATTCCACATAAAATAAAAGTTGCTTATATTCCGAAACAAAATCATATGTTGTTGTCAAAAACACTCATGTGAGATTATTAATACTATCACATTAGAAGGAGAAGCTAAGGCCATATCATGACCATGTTTATTCCTCCCCTTACTCCATTACTAACAATGTGGTTGGAGCTCCAAATCTCTAATCCATACTAGTAATGAGGGGCAGTCCCTCTTAGAAATCTAACCTTATCATTGTGTTCATGAGGAGGAACCACACTTAATGAGTATAAGCTCAAGTGTTGGTATGCACATGATCTTGGGAACCACTCAGACTATGGGCAAGGAGTAACTAGAAGAACTGAAATTAGTAAAAACATTGTGAAAAGATCATGAAAACAAATTGTAAGGATTTCGCAACATCAAGCCAAAGTGGAGGGAGAAAACATATGGAGGAAAGGACCACTTGTGTCCTTCAAAGATGTTATAGGGACATGCAAGATTGGGGAAAAGGTTGAAACTCAACACCATATAAACAAATTGGTAACACACCCAATAAAATTCAAGAAATGATCACGGAGGCAAAGGAAAATCCATTAAAGGCATTCTCATGGTCTAAGATCTGTGGAGGAATATGCAGTAGAATCTGTGTAACGCCCCGACCTACTGCCCAATGCTCTAGTAGAGTTTTAGGAATGATGACTGGCCCCACATACCACCACTAGCCTTAACTGCACGCTTTTGTCCACTCACGCGCAAGCCAGGATCAACTTCCCGACTGGTCACCCATCCTAGTACTATTCCAAGATGAGCACGCTTAACTATGGAGTTCTTTATAGATGGCCTCCCGGAAAAGGAGGTGCACCTTGCTGATATGGGTAGTCCAATTATTCCTTTTAAGATCATGTTATCCTAGGCCTCAAACCGGGGATGTTACAATCTCCCCAACTTAGACTCTTTACGTCCTCGTCAAGGCTCAACTATATGACCTCATAATCTGACCCCGTTTCAGTGTAGACCCACAATGGCCCATGGACACCCAGCTCCCGTCCATGGCTACCAGCGCAAGGGCGGCTCCATCTCGTCTCTACGGATAGCCCTTTCCAACTTGTCTGGACTGTACGGCTCAAGACTGGCATGCCACATATTTGTAACGCCTGGGCCCACTGTCCAAGGCTCTAGTAGAGTTTCAGGAATGACAAATGGCCCCACAAACCACCACTAGCCTTAACTGTGCACTTTTTCCACACTGACGCGCAAGCCAGGATCAACTTCCCGACTGGTCACCCATCCTAGTACTACTCCAAGCTGAGCACGCTTAACTATGGAGTTATTTAATGATGGGCTCTCGGAAAAGGAGGTGCACCTTGGTGATATGGGTAGTCCAATCATTCCTTTTAAGATCATGTTATCCGAGGCCTTAAATCATGGGATGTTACAATCTCCCCCACTTAGACTCTTGACGTCCTCGTCAAGGATCAACTATATGTCCTCATAATCTGACCCCATTTTAGTATAGACCCACAATGGCCCATGGACACCCAGCTCCCGTCCACGGCTACCAGCGCAAGGGCGGCTCCATCTCGTCTCTACAGATAGCCCTTTCCAACTTGCCTGGACCGTACGACTCAAGACTGGCATGCCACATGCCCATGAGGCCCCCACCTACTGGAGGGGTTATGGCTCTGATACCATTTGTAACACTTGGGCCCACTGCCCAAGGCTCTAGTAGAGTTTCAGGAATGACGACTGGCCCCACAAACCACCACTAGCCTTAACTGTGCACTTTGTCCACACTGACGCGCAAGCCAGGATCAACTTCCCGACTGGTCACCCATCCTAGTACTACTCCAAGCTGAGCATGCTTAACTATGGAGTTATTTAGTGATGGGCTCCCAGAAAAGGAGGTGCACCTTGGTGATATGGGTAGTCCAATCATTCCTTTTAAGATCATGTTATCCGAGGCCTCAAATCCTGGGATGTTACAATCTGACAAAGGTTGTGTTTTGGTATTTGAGAGTGGAGCGATTGGGTGAAACACACGATAAAGCATTTAATGTCAAAGTAAGAACAAGTGTCCTGGATGCTTATGCACGCATCAATTGCATCGAGGGTAGTAAAGAGAGTAAGATATTTGTGAAGATTGTTATAGACATAAAGCGAAAGGTCAAGGAAGATATGGGTACAAGATAGGGAATTTATGGTGGAGTAGAAAAGGGGATGTCTTGGGGTCATTTACATTCCTTTATAGGTGTGAGTAGGTCTATGGGGGTCTGTATCGACCGGGGCAGCGAGAGACAAAAAACTAGAGAAATATGTTTCGAACAAAGTAGAAGAGAGATAAGATGTGTTAGGGATCATTTGAATCATGGGAAAGAGATGGATTCATTGGAGAAGAAATCTCACAAAAAGTCTACAAGATGAGATAGGACATATTCAAGAAAGAAACACAATAAATTAGTTTTATACTTGCAAACAAAAGCAAGGAAGCATATGACTTAATGCCCTTGGATCATGAGAAACAACACACAACTTTTGGATGGAGAAGGGAAAACATGAAAAGAAAAGGAAAGAAATAAAACCTGAAACTTTAGGTTTGACTAACTTATTAATTGAATATATGGTTGATTTTCATTTAAAACTTTATGGGAAACTTTTCTAAGTTATTTGAGGGGTCAAACAAAGTCAAAATGACTTCTAATTGTGACCGTAGGCTAAAAAGAGGGTTTGGAGTATTCCTAACCAATTAGATTTTAGTGTAGGATAATTGTTGACCTTCAATTCCATAGAGGTCCCTTCTTGTATTTATATGTATTTCAAAGATTAGATAATTTGAAATTACTTTCCTATGTTATTTATTTGAGTAAAAATTCGTGGTCAAGTGTGATTATTTACTCAAAGGCCTTTCTTGTTACTCATATATACCCTGGAGGAGTTATCTCAAGGAGAGACAAAAGTGAGATTCATTTACATGTTAAGTCTAAGAAAAGGAAAATAGAAAGTCATATCAATGTTTCTTGTTCTAGTGGGTATTTCTTTCCATATATTTGAAAACAAGATGCTTTATTTATTTTTAGTGAACCCAAGAAGGGAAGAGAGAGATAAAAAGTGAATTCATATCTTCATGTATTAAAATGTATAGAAAGGGAAAAAAGACATGGTTAGTAGGTGTCTTGTTCGAGTAATCTTTTACCTTATATGTTTCCAACACTAACTGGATCCCCTTTCATAAACTTTAAAAAAGAGAGAGAAAGGTTAATGTAAATTACATTATTCATTTGTTTTGAGATAAAGGAAACTTATTAATGAACAAAGGGAAATAGAAAATTAGATTTCAATATTTTACCCTTTTATCTCATTATTCACATGAAATATTTACCATATGGACTATTTTTATTATATTCAAAACTTAATTAATTAGAAATACATCAATAAAGACTTAATATTACATATAGTTTTGTAAGATAATGGCTCTAACAAAAAAATGGTGCAATTCAAGTGAGATTTGATAGAATTCTTCTTAAAGATATCTGATAGACATGATTCCTTATTATACCTTGGATTACCTTCTCTTTGTGGCCTCCCACCATGAGTCTCTTCTTATTCAAATTCAGAAAACAATCCAAAGATAAACATGTTTTTCTTTACCTTTATTTCATGGTATATATAGACCAAGTTTCATGAGCTATCCAACAAATTTTGTGTGCACAATGACAGCTACAAAGACCCTGCATATACCTTCATGAATAAAGTAAGGAAATAGGACAACAACATTAGAAAGTAGAATCATTTGAAGAATATTAGGCTTCTAAATCATATCTCCAACCAAAAGAAACTTTTAGCCTATGTGTATAATACATAAGCATACTTCATATTTTGGGAATTGTAGGTGCAATATGATGAACTATGTACTCAATAAATATCCCATTTTAATTAGACAAAAATAGAGATGCAAGTAATAAATTTTTGTAGAAATATGTCAAACACAAAAATATGAAAAAAATCTTCACGTGATTAAATGGTGAACATGGAGAATGAAAAAAAACTAATATTAAGATAATAATCTGGATCCCAAACCACATCACTGAGTTTGACACTAAAAATACCCTACAAAAAATTAAACATTCCAGACCTTATATTGATAGATTTTGAAAATTACCCCATCACACCACTTGAGCAGTTGTTTAGTTGTTTTGGACCACAGGAAATATGTTCTTACCTAATGAATATGTACCAAATGAAGACCTGAAGAACAAAAAATATTGATGCTAGATTTATGTAGAGAAAATTGGCACACTATCTGACACTTAGTGATTTTCAAAATCCTCAACAAGAAATGATTAATTGAGAATATAGATCACTCAGCCACGATACTCATTTCCATGGTGTTAAATTCAACCAACCATAATGATCTCAAATTTATTTCACTCAACATCATGAGTTCCAAGATCCTCACTGTAGTTATAGTAAAGGCTCAAATCCTACCTATGTGGTTGGATATCCCCTTTTCTTCCATATTTATACTAGCAATGAAGACATATTATAGCATTTTTATAGTCCAAGAGGTTATGCACACCACAAACAACAAAACCAAAGGAAAAAACCTCTTGGAAGTTAAGATGGATCTATCAAATGCCTGCAGCATGCATAGCTGGTCATGCATCAAAAACACTCTTACACGGACTACCATATGTATATTGAAGATAAAAGAAATGGAGATATTACATAATTTGAAATGGAGACCTCATGCCCAACTATAACATGTTTTAATTATCAACAAAATAATCATCAAAGAAATATACTCAAACATAATGAAGAATATGAAGGATATACTCTCAATTTGGACATGGAAATTCTTGACCATGAAGGGAAGGGTAATTCCTATAAGATCAATGCCTAATGCATTCTAAGCTTATACCACACAAACCAAAATATCGCTAAGTTCAACCAAATACCACAAACATTTACATGGAGAAAATTCACAAAGGTTAGTTCCTCAATAAAATATCACGAGGAAATATCACCACAAGAAAGTAGGAAGGTGGACTGGTCATCAAATATAATATCAAATTCATAGAATCCTTGTTGATAAATTGTGCATGGGGATTCTCATCAGACAACAAGGTTTCTTGATGCAAAGTTTTGAAACATAATTGCATGGGAAGAACTAATGATTTGGAGAGTCTTCAAATGCAATCTAAATGACATTTCCATATAAACACAAAATCCATCAACACAGAGAATCCTAGTATTGTAGGGGTAGGACGATGGATAGAGGAACCAAAAAACTAAATCTCCCTTCTAGAAACACAAGCTACATTAGATATCAAATGACTGAGGGTTGTGTCAATGGTAGTCAATAATGGGATTAGGAATACATAAAGAACATCACAAGCATGAAACCTACTGACAAAAGGGAATGGGGGAGATTTATGGACATGGAATACAAACAATGTAGACTAATTCATGAACAAGTTGACATAAAACCAACTTGAATGAAATCAAGGACCATCATTATAGGTAGATATGTCAATATTGAGATCGTTAACCTACTAGAAAAACTTAAAACATTTTATGGTAGTTCATGTATGATCATAATCATCATCATCATCTAAGCCTCAGTCTTAACCATGTTGGGGTCAACTGCATGGATCCTTCTTTTTTGACCAACTTTGTTTTGGGTCATATTCTAAGAAAGATGTAAATATTCAAAATCACTTTTTATAAACTCTTCACATGCTAATTTATGCATGCCTCTTCTTCTTTTAGTTGTACTTAAATCAATATCATTGCTTCTTATAAGTGTGTTACTTGATAATCACCCAATTGTCGGTGCACTGGTCAAGGGGGCACTCCCCAAACAGCCAACCCAAGTTCCAATCTCATTGGGAGCAACCTAGGTGCAAAACAACTGGTTGGTGGGTGCTCTGACCAATGATGGTTGCGGCGATATAATACATGATCAAGTGTGGTGTGGGAGTGAGTGAAAACCACATGTATGACCCCAAGGTTTAACCTACTAGGAGGAGACCATTTGTGGCTCATTACAGGAGGTGATTCTTATCATAAAAAAAGTGTGTAAGTTAATCAGCATTGACTTGTCCTCAATTCTTGCCACCCTGATGAATGCATATTCATCTTAGTTCCAGTCGCCACTTTTTGCCCAGTTTTGCACCCAAATCTCTCATATACCCTATGAATCTGATATGATATAATTTTCCTCTATTTCATATGATTATTTAGGATTCTGATCAAATCAACTAGTTTCCATGGAAGGATAAAGAACTGCGCTAAGTGCCAAGAAACTTTTGAGAATTTGGACCCTATTTTTGATGGATTGTTCCTTCATCAGAAAGCATCCTCATCAGTCAGAGGATTCATCAACATAGGCCCATAGGCCCATATCCATGGAACCCCCATGGGGTGGGTTTATTCCATGAAGTTGGCAACCGATGTGTTTCAAAAGGTAGCGATCGATACATCACCGTCCATCGTCGCGGCCAAGATAAGCGTCGCGACCATGATGAGCATCATGACAACAACAAGAGTCACGACTGGAACAATAGTGGTGACCCCAACAAACATCTCGACCACTACATCATCACTATTACTGCAACCTCTACGTCATCATCATCGTCGCTCCCACTACGTCGTCACCATCATTGCGACTGTGACGCCTAAAGTCGTCACGACAATAAAGCCAAATGATGTCACGACTGAAATTGACTAAGACAGTGGTCACAACTGCGGCACGAGTTTCGACCGCAATAGTTAAAAAGTTGTAGCGACCACTACACACCAAGATCTGAGCCTATAAACAAGCGACCCCCTCTTTCATTTGGGGGGGGGTCTCTTTTGCTCCATTATACCGCCAAGCTTCTTCTCTACACCTAGACAAGGAAGAAGATTGTTTCGACCACCACCATTGATGCCTTTGTGGTGTCCTTATTGCACCACCTCCTCTTCTCAATCAAGAACTACTGTCTAGCCATGAAAGAGGTGGGAGTTCAAATATGCATTGACCATCACCTGTCCACCTACCGCTCCATCTCCTATGAGTAAGATTACGAGAAGGGAAGGAAGGAGGAAGGAGAAGATCATCCTCGCCTGCCATTGGTGTTCTTCCTCTCCTCCTCCAGATCTACCCCATCATCGAGTAGAAGATTTTTTCTCCACCGAGTTGCACCCATCTTCTTCACCACGATCATGGAAAAATCTTTCCTCTCCCTTGTTTTCTTTGTTTCTAACATGAGTAGTGAGTAGTTCATCTTGTTGGGGTGTGAGGACTAGCCCCACTACCCGTGCTTACATGTTCATTTTATAGCATTCCATGGCTTGTATATAAATTTCCATCTTGTTGTTAATCGTTTAATGCATGATTTGTGGATTGATCACCTACCTTACATATCTACTATGTTCCTTTGTTGCAAGAACTTCAATACTTAGGATTTGCATATCAAGTAACATGGTTGATGCCCGGATGAGAACTTCTAAAGGGATATCTTTGGAGTAGTAAGTGTGTGATCTGTGAGTAACAAGACATTAAGCTCATGGAGATGCTTATGCAATCTCTATTTCCTAATGGATGGTTTTTGCTTACTCCATTTGATGGTTGTATCTTTCCTGGATGTGTTTTGGATGTGTTTGTACGTGTAGCGATGATGAAACCCAATTCCACCTCAATGACTCCCATCATTAATTCAAACTTAGTTTTAATCATGATCTTTTACTTTCCTTACAATTAGTTGAACTAAACTTGAATCACCTCTTGGTCCCAAATATTAGTCCTCATTCAACTGGATACAACTAGCAAGATTCTTAAAAATGTTGTCCCTTGGGATCGATCTTTAACTATACTGCGATAAGACCCGTCCGCTTGAGGGTGGTACTATGGCACAAGGTTTGGTTAAATCCTAGGGATTTCATCCCTAGGTGAATTTGTTAGTGTACTAAAAACCACATCAATTTCTGGCACTATTGCCGGGGCCAACAGAATCGTCTGTAGTTTTATTTAGGCTCATCTAGGATTTTACTTTCATTTTTGATACTATTGATCATATACTTGAATTTGGTTCTACTCCATCCATCTGACTCCCAAAAAATCATTCCATCCCAGGTACCCCCAAAGACTAGTGCATGCGACCCTCCAACAACATCGGCCTTACAACTAGCTTTGACCCTGAGATAGAATGAACCTTTCATTTTCAGAGTAGAGAAAACCAAGTTAGGATGGCACAAGAGGAGGAAATTTCCTAAAGGGTGTCTCAAGCCCTTAATGTACAAAGGGAAAGGCTTATGCAAGAAGCTCGAGTTGTGGTTCAAGAGGAGATCCAAGTAGCTCAAGCAACATGTCAACAAGCTAAGTTATAGAAGGACCTTCAAGAGTACTCAACCCCTAAGGTTGTTGACATTTAACACCCAGTACAACCTCCTCCCATCATTGCTCCAAACTTTGAGACCAGGTTACATTGGATTACACTGCTTCAAAACATCCCTTTCTATGGTAAACAAGGTGAGGATAGTCAAGAATGTCTTTTGAGGTTCATAGATTTATGTGCTATGACAAAGCATAATGGAGTTATAGATGAATCTATCAGACTTTGTCTTTTCAAATATTCTCTTACAGACAGAGCCATGAGTTGGTATAGTTCCTTGAAATGCGACCCCATCACCACTTGGGAACAACTTCAAAATGTTTTGTTGGAAAAATTCTACCGTCCTTCCCTCACCTATGATATTAGGGGTCAGATAACACAATTTACTCAGGTCCCTAGTGAAACCCTGGTAGAAGCATGGAAAAGATACAATGAGTTACTATGCAAGTGTCTACACCATGGCATACCTAAGAATCATCTCATCGAAATCTTTTATAGGGGAGTGGATGATGATATCAATAAGTTTTTAGACTCCTCATCTAGAGGAAACGTCATGTGTCAAAGTTATGACAGTGCATGGAAGGTTGTCACCCTTAGAGCTGAAAATCAAGCCAAATGGGGCAGATCTGTGGGCAAGGGGTGTTGAAGGTATCTATGGCAGAAAGTAGTCCTGAGTACAAGTCTATTTTTGAATCTCTAAAGCTGCTAGCCGCCAAGAAAGACAACCTTGAATCATCTTTCAACGTCTATGAGAGGAGGCGATCGCCCCCTCAACAACAAGAGCAAGTCAAGTCAGCTTCGCCATTTTGTGAAGCATGTAAAGGCACTGATCATTCTATGCTAGCCTGTAATATTCTCTATGACATTGTTCTGGGCAATGTGTGTGCCCAAGTAGGTAATGGTTAGATGGAAATTTTGAATGCCATTCAAACTAGTCCTAGTCAAGGGTATTATAATTTGAATCAAAACCGGAACCGTCCAAGGTTTTTAGTGCGAAAATCCTTCGGGATCCAAAAACTCACAACAACTCGGTGGAAAACCACAAGCTGACTGTCGAACATCAATTAAAGTTGAATCCAAATATGAAATAGGTAGCCTATCTTGAAGTCATCAAATTGCTCACTATGGGAATCATCTATCCTATATCTAACTCGCCATGGGTAAGTCATGTAGATTTTGTCCCAAAGAAAGGTGGAACTACCGTGATACACGATGAAAATAATGAACTCATCCCCACTTGAACAATCATTGGTTGGAGGATGTGTATTGATTATAGGAAATTAAATAAGGCCACATGTAAGGATCATTTCTCAATGCCTTTCCTAGATCAAGTCTTAGAGCGATTGCCTCGCCATGAATATTTTTTCTATCTCGATGGTTACTTTGGATTCTATCAAATTCCCATACATCCATATGACCAAGAGAAGACATCAAACGACTCATGCATGGGTGAAACATAGTTTCTCTTTCAATCAATTTTTCTCTTCATGAATAGAGTCTACCTTTGTATGACTTATTCATTTATTTAGCTACACTTTTGTTCTTCTTTTAGAAACTAGTTTGTTGTTCTATAGAGACTTGGAATCCAAAGGTAGTAATGATGAATGTATTAACTTCACAATAAAGGTATACATTCCATGCTCTCAATTATATCATAACCCTCATTCCTTAACCAAGCTCATCATTTCCAACATTTATCTTTGTTTTAACTTAGTTTCTTATCCTAGTCTTATGATTTACATGTTCATCTAATTCTCCTTACTTTAACTCTTCTGAAGACTCTTCACTTATATTTACTTATTGTCTACTTAACTTTTTTCTTCTATTTTCCCTTTGCTTTGGAGTACATAAAAACATTATACTCAATCATATAGTCCATTCCTCATGATTGATTCTTACTATCTTGGTCCTTACATATTTTTCTCATATCTTTTCCACATTTCATATTTAGAGTTCATATAATACTAATCATTAAACTTAATATGAACCTTATGTCGTGTTCCTTTATTCCCAATTAAGGGTTTCTCATATGAGGCCCCAAAGTTGGATCTCATATATCAGTTCCAACTGATTCTTAGTTATCCCAGTGTTTCCCTTATACTTCAAAATCTTAGAGTATATACATTCATATTAGAATTTGGATCTAATCTATACAAAATTTACTCTTGCTATGTTACTAATAGGATTCATTCGATCCCAGTAATGCATCCTGCCAGCCAGACCAGGCCAAACCTACAGTCTTGAATCCAAGAGCTACTCAAGATTACTCAACTCCTATTCATCTCAAATGTGTGGAAGAAAACTTATCCACTTAGGAAAGCTCATTCAAAGATCATTTCTAGTATACTTGATACAAAGAATGTAATCAATAAATGCTACAACTGCATAGTGTACAACAAATCTTAAAGACCCATATACATATATTTCAAAATACTGAATATCTGAATTCAAACATATAAGAGCTTTTCTATTCATATCCAATAAAATAATAATATGAAATGAAAGTTCTATCTCATTTTATATTTATGCTCCTAATTCATGTTACTTATCTTGTTTCTAACCCTAATATTTCTAGGGTTCCTCTCTAGACCATCCTTCCATTGTATACCTGGCCAGGGTATACATGAAAGAATAGATAGAGTAGCTTGATACTGGTTGATCCAAGTACTCAGATATCGGGCCAGGATATCCAAATACTCAAATCCCCAAAGCTAACATCATAACATCTCCTATCTGCCACACTTATGACTCTAACTTACTAACTTAATGGTCCCTGACAACTCATCCTAAGCTCTGATACCAAATTGTTACACCTCGATCTCACAATTTCCTTTAATCATGAGATTAGGGCATAAATTGAGGATTTATTGTAATACAAAGATCACCCTTAACTTTTTTTTTCTTTTTCAAACTCTTTGTTTTTCTCGCACCCAATCACATAAACAACTTTGCAAGAGAATCAAACTTTGATTACTTTAATATGATCTCAACATAAATGATACACATCCATACCTTCATTCTCAGGTACATACGACATGATAATCAGATACATTCTCTCTTATTAAGAAAACAAAGATATAAAACATCACTTACAACACTCTCACATCTGTACTAGGACCTAGAAAGACAGGGACCGACTGAACTTAACTAATATCATACTTAACTGATGTGGTAGATCTACTCTGATGCTTTGACCTTCTTCAAGTCCATGTGGTTTCCCTAAAAATTGTGAGTAGAGGGGTGAGCCTACTCGCTCAGTGAATGATCACTTCAAAGAAATAGTCTAAAGCACTAATATAATTACAGATATACTTTTGAGCAACTGATATCAATTATAGTAGCAGTAAACTTTTGCTAACAACCATTTTATGGCTATTTATGGCTCATATTTCATTGTCAAACCTTCACTATAAACTGTTTTCCACTCCGTTTTATCCTATTTTTTTCATAAGAATAACCCACATTGTGCTCCTAACTCTTTTCTCATCTTTTGCATAGTTTTCCCTCATTTTTCCACCCAAAGTCAGCAAAAAGGCCCATCCTGGCCCACTTACAATGAGCACCTGAACCGGCCCCTTTACTGGCTGCACGACATGCCCACTTACCCATCATGGTCGCTACCCGTCCCGACAGCAGCCCGACACTGGTGTGTCGCGCAAGGGGCCCTGACGAGCAATATGCCATCTACCCGACAGGGAGCTTTGCCCTCCACGACTCACCCTGATGGAATCCATCACACGATGAAGCCACTCATCAGAGAAGCTTCCCACCAGGGTCATTACCCAACACGGTCAAGCGATTTGCTCGCAACTCGACATGCGCAACAAGTCGTGTCGGGTGACAGACGCGTCGGCCCTCCCCCAAAGCCACGTGAACGGAGCCAATAAAGGACACATGGCCCCACGAGAACCGAAACCTCTACCAGTTGTTGTCTATAAATAGCAGCTACATGACTCCGATGAGATGGGTCAAAATCCTACGAGAGCTAACTCCGGGAAGACATCAGGAGCTAGTGTGTCGTGTTCCAAGGCGTGCCGGGTGATACTAGGTGAGCACACCCCCAACCCGAGAGGGGCGGGAGGAGTTCACTTAGAACATTTCCCGGTAGCCGTAGCAGCACGATACGACCAGGAAGGCCACCCTTGTCGGGTCCCTAGATGGCCTTAACCCGAGACGGCTCACCCCTCTATACCTGATACAAGCAACCTGAGAACCTAAGCGATTCCTAACCCGATACGATATCGAACCCGATACGAACTAACCGTTGCGGTATGTTGCCCGAGAGGGCCGACTGCCTGACACGGCCGTGTCAGGTAAGGAGTTCTACTCGATACGCCATGTCTGTCATGCCTATCACCCGAGAGGGTTGGCTGCCTAATATGGGTGTATCAGGCATAGCTCCTGCTCGGTACTGGGTTAGCAGTCCCTTAGGGGTCTGCTGCTGTATATCGACCTCCTAAATCAAGGAGATCGATGCTTATCTTTCCCTTTTTACTGCATTTTACTTTAATTTCCCTATGCATTGTAACTAAACCTTTTTACTCTCCTTAAGCTTATTAGAATCTATGGAGTTTATCTCTTGTTGTTATGTGTATGGTTCCTTTTTGTTGGATGATTTCTTTATAGCATCTAAACTCTAGTTTCTTCTTTTGGATTGCACATTTGACTAGCTATCGAATCATGTTTCCCGTTTCGACACCCTCGAGAGGGGGCTATCACAACTCTAGAGTTTGGTCTGATCTGGGTGTACGAGGGTACCTAGGATCAGGGCTGCTTCAGTTTACCTTACCACTCTAATCTATGACCACTACCCTTGAGAGAGGGAAATGGTGCATAGTTAGAGGTACCCTCTTTGAGAGAAGAGGCTACAGAATGTTTTCCATTGCTTCTTGTTATGCCTAAGTTTTCTTCCTTCGTGCTTTACCTCAATGACAATTTTATCTCCTCAGATTCTATTTATTTAAAACACTTATAAAAATCTCTAAACCCCAAAACTTAAATATTTCTTGTAACTCCTTTTGGAGATAGGGTCTTTGTTTGTTTCCTTATGTTTAGTTCTTGTTACAACACCCCCTTTTCTTGCACCCCCTTTTGATGTGCTTAGACAAGTGAAACTCAAGTTCGAAAGCGTCGTTCTTCCTATCCATGTGTTCGACCTTGAACTACTTCAACCCTTTGCTATTTGCAAGTGTCTTAAAACATTCGGGTATTATAAATTTCTAAAGTCTGATAACCTAGACATGATTCCATTCTTGGACTCACGTTTAATTCTCGTCAACTTTTTGGTACCGTTGTCGGGGATAGGCAAAGAAAACCATTCTACAAACTTTAGTTTCGCTTGCACTTTGCCAAAACCTGGTACATATGCATATAATACTGCAATTATTTACTACACATAATATTTACTGTTCATAATCTATACAACACTCTTACACCTTTGTTTCTTACTAGGTACTCCTTTCTTTCTTTCTAGGTCATCCAAGCTCTTGACAAGTCATGGCTGACCAAGCCCCTGAAGCTCGCTCTCTTCGCTCGTTCATTCAAGTTCGAGCTAATGAAGAGAGAAACCCAGTTGTAATGCAGCCTTTAAACGTCACCAACTTTGAACTGAAGCCCTCCTTCCTCCAGCTCCTACAGCATAATAGGTTCGGTAGAAACACCTCTGAGGATAACCCATATAATCATCTAATAACATTCAAGAGGACGTGCAACACCTTTAAGATCAAAAGAGTCCCACTAACACATATCTACATCCAGTGCTTCCCGTTCTCACTGAGGGACAAGGCACTAGAATGGTACACCAGCTTACAGGATGGGAGCATCCCTGATTTGGGAGCATCTTGCCAATGCTTTTATCGCCAAGTTCTTCCCCATCGAGAGGACCATCAAATGTCAAAACAAGATCACGAGGTATTCCCAGAAGCCCTCGGAGAATCTTCATGAGACTTGTGAAAGATTCCAGAGCTACCGGCATGAATGCCCACATCATGGTTTTTTGGAACCAAAGCTCATCACCACATTTTACAATGGAGTGTGCCCCGCTGAGAGGAAGTCCTTGAATGCTGCTACTGGCAGTGATTTCTTGGGACTTAGTGCCCAAAGAGCTAGGGAGATTATTGAAAACATGGCTACAAACCAACAAGATATAGAATACGACCAAGAGTCGCTAAGTCACACTACTCCAGGTGAATCTAAAGCTATGGAAGCCCTCACATGCAAGCTTGACAAGATGATGAAAGATGTCCAGTCCCTCAAGGAGCAAGGTTACAAAGGGAAGGTTCAAAAAGAGGCTGTGAGGAGTTGTGTCACCTGCGGAGAGCCCGACCATGTGTCAGATTTCTTCTCACACACCACACCCCAAGAAGATCTCAAAGGGGACTTTACAAAGAATGTGAGTTATGTTCAATACCGACGGCCCGACCATCTTGGTTTTTGTTATGGGAACACCAGTGTTGTTGAGAACTCTCACCAGCTGGTGAGTGGGAAACCTTCGGGAGGACCATCGCATCAACAATGACAGACAGGGTTCCAGCAGTAGAGGGCCTTCCAACAAAACCAACAACCACGACCATCTTTGACGATAGAATTTATGTCCTTCTCCAAGAGACAGAATGACATCAATGAAAAGATGCACAAGAGCTCATTGGATAGCACGACTCTACTCAAACTAATGTAACAACAGATGTGTGGTTTTTCTACCTAGATAGGGGAGCTCCAGCAACACAACAAACATATTGATCAACAGCTGGCAAGCCTCGCCCAATCCCTTAACCATCAGGTGGGGTGTTTCCCCTCCAATACTAAAGCCAACCCATGAGGACATGAGATGGCAAAAATGGTCATTCTAAGGTTAGGAATGATTGTATCACCAGCCGTTGAGAAGATAGTAATGTCAAAAACAGTACCTGCCGAAGGAGTAAGCACAGAGGTTGTTGAGGAAGAAGTTACACAGAAGTCAAAGAAAGTAGTCAAAGACAAGGTTAACGATGTCTCTTCTAAAGAGCGTCTGGATAAGTACGCACCCCGCGTACCATTCCCACATAAGCTGGTAAAATACCAGTTGAAGAAGAGGTATGAAAAGTTTCAGTCCGCTATAAAGAAGTTGCATGTGGACGTCCCGTTCCTAGATGCCATTGAAGAAATGCCCACTTATGCCAAGTTCCTAAAGGACCTGATAACAAGAAAAAGGAATGGAGAAGATGTAGAGACTATGAATCTCACCAAAATGTCTAGTTCTTTCATTAAACTAATACGCCTTTGAAGAAGAAGGATCTAAGGGCCTTTGTAATCCCCTTTCAAGTTGGAGATAATGTAACTCGAAAAGGTCTAGCAGACCTAGGGGCCATCATCAGTCTGATGCCTCTGTCCCTTGCCAAGAGAGTGGGACTCACTGATATGGTAAGCACCAACATGAGGATACAACTGGCTGACCATACCTTCACCCGACCAGTTGGTGTCGTTGAAGATGTGCCCATCCGAGTGGGACGCTCCTTTATCCCTTGCGATATTTTTTTGATCGACACCATAGAAGATCTGGGCTGCCCTATCATTTTCGGGCGACCCTTCATTGCCACCGGCAGAGCTCTTATCGATGTCAAGGCGGGAATGATTACGATCCATGTTGGAGGAGATCACATCGACTTCAACATTAGTGATTGTATGAGGGCCCCCTCGTTCTTTGAATCCTCCTACTTTGTTGAGAGCTATTAGCAGTTATGCGACGAAGTACAAGAAGAGAAGGCCATGGTAGATCCTTTGATGTGCACCTTAACTGGTGAGTTACGAGAGATCGATGATCCCGAGGTCAGAGAATTGTTGGCCTATCTGGATATTGAAGAAGCGACTGGGGATGAAGATCCTACTAAGATAGTTAGATATGCTGCTCTCTGAGAAGCCCCTACTGAAGAACAGAAAAAGGAAGTCCCACCAGAGCTAAAAGTCTTGCCGAAAGGCCTTGAGTATCATTTTCTAGATAAAGAGAAGATGCACCCAGTAATGATCAACTCGGGGTTGATAGATTGCCAGAAAGACCAGTTGCTCAAAGAGTTAAGGTTGCGGAGGAAATCCCTGGGCTACTCAATCAGGAATCAGAGAGGGATAAGACATTCAGTGTGCATGCACCAGATCCATCTGGAGGAGGATTCTAGGCCATATGTCCAGCCACAAAGAAAGTTGAATGAAAAGCTTCACGAAGTCGTTAGCAAAGAAGTAGTTAAGCTCTGAGACACTAGAATTATCTACGCTATCAGTGATAGCACGTGGGTGAGTCCAATCCAAGTAGTTCCCAAGAAGGGAGGGATGACCTTGGTTAAGGGAGATGATGGGGTTGATGTGGCCACCAAGATGGTCACTGGATGGCAGATGTGTATAGATTATCGGAAACTTAACACTGCCACCCGCAAGGACCATTTCCCTCTTCCTTTCATCGATCAGATGTTGGAATGCCTAGCCCATCATTCCTACTTTTGTTGGCTAGATGGGTACTTGGGTTTCTACTAGATCCCCATCCACCCTGATGACCAGGAGAAGATGACTTTCACTTGCAT
The DNA here is from genome assembly GCA_963693085.1 of Alisma plantago-aquatica. Taxonomy (NCBI): domain Eukaryota; kingdom Viridiplantae; phylum Streptophyta; class Magnoliopsida; order Alismatales; family Alismataceae; genus Alisma; species Alisma plantago-aquatica. Next base: position 1,956,078,268 of record OY856409.1, read on the forward strand.
CTACGGAACTTTTGCCTTTAGAAGAATGCTCTTTGGGCTCTGTAATGCACCCACTACCTTCCAGAGGTGTATGAACGCCATTTTTGAAGATTTGCTTGAAGACAAGATGGAAGTGTTCATGGATGATTTCAGCGTGTATGGCAGCTCATTTGATGACTGTCTGAACAATCTGTCCCTCCTAATGAGAAGATGTGAAGAGCATAGCCTCACCCTCAACTGGAAAAAATGCCATTTTATGGTACAAGAGGGGATTGTTCTTGGACACAAGGTGTCAAGTAAAGGTATTGAAGTCGATCCATCCAAGGTTGAGGCGATAGCTAAGCTCCCACCGCCTACTTCTGTTATAGGTGTTCGCAGTTTTCTGGGTCATGCCGGTTACTACTGGTGGTTTATAAAGGATTTTTCAAAGATAGACAAGCCTCTCTCTAACCTTTCGGTAAAAGATGTGAAGTTTGACTTCCCAGAGGAGTGTATGAAGGTGTTCTCAACTCTGAAGGGCACTTTACTATCTACACTGATTCTCCAGTCCCCTGATTGGAGTCTTCTATTTGAACTTATGTGCAACGCCAGTGATTTTTCTATAGGGGCCATACTCGACGAAAAGAAAGACAAGAAGCATCGTGTTATATTTTATGCGAGAAAGACCCTAGATGAGGCTCAAAAGAATTACATGACTACAGAAAAAGAAATGCTAGCTATTGTGTATGCCTTAGACAAGTTTAGGTCTTACCTCATGGGTTCAAAGGTGGTTGTTCACACCGACCACGGGGCTATTAAATATCTAACGTAGAAGAAGGAATGAAAGCCTGAAATGCTATGTTGGGCACTGTTGTTACAAGAGTTTGACCATGAGATCAAAGCCAAGAAGGGCTCAGAGAATGTGGTTGCAGACCATCTCTCTAGTATTTGGATGCAAGATGATCATCCAATGCCCATCAATGAAAGCTACCCCGATGAGTCCATCTACTCAGCCCAGTCAGCAGACCCTGAGGGGCCGTGGTATGCAGATTTATGCAACTGCCTGGCCTGTAAGCAGCTTCCCCCATATATGTCTTATAATCAGATGAAAAAGTTCTTTTCCGATTTAAAGAACTATTATTGGGATGATCCCTTGTTGTTCAGGCGTTGTGCTGACGGGTTACATAGAAGATGCATACCAGAAGAGGAAGTTTCGAAAATTTTGTTCGAATGTCACTCCTCTCCATATGGAGGACGTCTGGGAGGTGAGAGAACAGTTTCCAAGGTGCTACAATCTGGTTTCTACTGGCCAACCTTGTTCAAGGATGCTCATGCATTTGTAAAGTCTTGCAATGAATGCCAGCGAACTAGGAACATTTCCCGTCGCAATGAGATGCCACTATCAGATTGGATTGAAGTTGAAATTTTTGATGTGTGGGGCATTGATTACATGGGACCATTTCCTTCATCCTACGGTTTCAAATATATTCTCGTCACGGTCGACTATGTCTCTAAGTGGGTTGAAGTAGTGCCCACCCCTACGTGTGATGCTGAGGCAGTGATCAAACTCTTCACCAAGATTATATTTCCAAGGTTTGGAGTTCCAAGGACCATTATTAGTGATGGCGGCTCTCACATCACTGAAAGACAGTTTGAATTGCTCTTGCGTAATTACAGTGTTTGCCACAAGGTTGCGACACCATATCATCCAAAAACGTCTGGTTAGGTGGAAGTCTCCAATCGGCGGATCAAGTAGATCTTGGAGAAGACAGTTGGCAAATCCCGCAATGACTGGTCGGCTAAGTTAGATGACGATCTCTGGGTGTACATGACTGCTTTTAAGACGCCTTTGGGCACCGCACCTTACCACCTAATATATGGAAAAGCCTTCCATCTTCCTTTTGAATTGGGGCATAAAATGTTCTGGGCAATCAAGCAGCTCAATATGGACCTGACGCTGGTTGGAAAGAAAATATTTCTTCAACTTCAAGAGATTAAAGAATTGAGACTCCATACATATGAAAATGCCAGGATTTACAAGCAAAGAACCAAGATCTGGCATGACGCCCATCTGAAGAAAAAGGACGTCAGTGAAGGTGATAAAGTTGTGTTATTTAAATCCTCTATCTGTCTTTTTCCAGGGAAGTTGCAGAGTAGATGGTATGGACCCTTCATCGTGGAAAAGATATATCCATCACAGATGATGGAGCTGTATGAAAAATATGATCCAACAAAGGTCTTTCCAGTGAACGGACATAGAGTCAAGAGGGTTTACAAAGATGAAGCATTTGTGAGAAGGTCGGAGATAACCCTGCAGGACGTTGAGGCAACAACCGAAGGATCGGAGTCGAAGTATCTGAAGCCTATCTAGATGATGATGAAAACTACAATGCTCTTCAGGAGGCAGCCCAAATTTTTACTTTTCCTAGCATAGGATGTTATTTCCTTTCATACAGAAAAACATTATGAACAATATTATTGTAATAAGACTCAAGTCAGTGCATGCACCACATGCACATACTCTCTTGTTTTATGGGCCACCGACTTAGTTTTATAGCCTTGGTGGGTAATACTATCTGAGGTTGGAAGTCTTCCATTTTAAGACAATGATATTTTACCCATCAATGCTTTTTCTTTTCTTTAGTTTTATTTTTTCTACCATTGCCTTGCTTTGTTTTTAGATTTTCCCTTTTTGGTTCTATGTATCGGGCATGCATAGTTGATCGCCTCTTTAGTTTCTGCTCTGCCCGATACCCTTTTGTCTGGCCGTATCGTCCATCTGCCTTTTGTTTCTCCTATATCGGGCTGGCGGGTAGAGTGGCTCAAAGCACGCTTCCCCGTATCGGGCAGAAGGGTGTAACAAGAAAGCGTATCACCTGACATGCCTGGCTCGTGCGACATGCATTTTGTGCGGTGCGAAGCTTTCTTAGGAAGGCAAATCACTTCCCAACACGGTGGATTTGACTGATTTTACAATGTTATGGAAATTGATGCGCTTTATCACGGGACACGTGTCCAGTTTTACCCGATTTACCCCCGCTCGCGTTGGCTATATATAGTAACTTAAGTTTAACCGTGTCAGGCACTTGCATTTACTTTTCACCTACTCCCGTATCATGCATTTTGTTCTCGCTTTGCTCCTGTGCCAGCCAGCCTTCCCGACTTCTCGTGTCGCCCACGACAGCTCCCAATGATATAGGTATAACCCGATATGCCCTATCATGTTGCACAGCCCGTGTCGGGCATGTCATATCGTGCAACATTTCTTTTAGTGATTCCCGTGTCGGGCATGAGGTTTTAGTTTTGTGTATCACCCAAAGCGTATTGTGAAATGCGTGTGTCGCATGACACATTTTGCACGATGCCCATGTCAGGAAACACCCTCTGCTCCATGCCGAGTTTCGCCTATCAGGGTTTTCAATGTTTTTCTGACTGTATCACGCGATGCACCTGTCGCCCGAACCATACCTAGTATCGAGCAAGACCCATATCGCCCAATTTTGTTTTACAAAGGAGATTTCACTCGTATCGTCTGATACTCTATCATATCAGGCGACACCTTTCTTGTGAGTCCGTATCAGGCAGGGTTTGTTCTGATGAGGCGACCCGATATCGGCCTACCCTATCGACCATAACTTGTGTCGGGCGACAAACATGTTTACCTATACACCCGATACCGACTTGTTTGTACTGGGTAAATCGTATCGCGCAACAACACTTTTGATATGAACTCTGAACCGATATTGGTTTTTCGAGTGTCACCTATCTGGTATCGGGCGACATGACCCTCTTTACCGCCCGATATGCAGCTAGGCGACCCATTTAGTAAACTCATTACTTACCTATTATTGTGTAAACATTGCAGACATGGCCCACACCAAGAAAATAGTCATCCAAGTCGATGAACACGACCAAAGGATCAATCCCGAGGCCGCAACTGAAGCAACCACAACCGGGCAGAAATGCCCGAACCCTGACACAACAGGGCCGTCTAAGGTCGAGAAGCCGCCCAGAGTAGCAGAATCACCAACAACGACCTCAGCTGCGGCGACCAAACCAGCACCTCTGGATCACTCACCAGTCTGGTTCGTGCCCAGAGACAAGGAGCACAACCAGAGGCATGCAGAGTTGGCAGCCAAAGTCTACAGGCCAACCCGTTTCTGCCACCAGTCATCCTTCTACCAGATATGCATTTTCAACAGACTGGAAAATGTCTTAGAGGCTGTCGGGCTGAGGAAGATATGCTTCACCCACACCGCCTCTTACATAGAACTCACAAAGGAGTTGATGTCGTCCCTCCGCCGGGTGAAGAACACAGCAGAAGAAGTTGAAAGATTCAGTGGGCCAGATAGACTGTAAGGGCAGCTATACAATGTTGAGCATGTGATATCTGAAAAGCTGCTCAACGAGATCTTCTCCTCCAGCCTCTAGTGAAGCTGAGAAAAACCTACTCAACAATGGTGTTAGAATCACCAAAGGCAACAGGTTCAACCTAGTCGCACTCTAGAGGAGGCTCACCGATGAGTCAACGTTCAAACTGGGGAGCAAAGTGGTGGCTGTGCACTCCTACTTCTGGAGGATAGTGTACAAGATCGTGGTGTGCCTGCTCTTCAACAAATACGAATCGAGCAACTTGTACACTAAATATCTCCACCTCATGTGGCACATGATGGAGGGACGCACGATCAACCTGGGGCGGTTCCTTCTCAACCGACTTTATCCACTGAAGGATGCCACCAAGGACTATAACATGGGAGGGCTAGTGAACCTGATCGCGATAGGGTTAAGATACCCCAAGGAACCACATAGTCTGTCGAGGATGAGAGGTGACGATAAGATCAACCTCAAATTCCTAACGAGGGCTAGCATCATCAAGAAGGAGGGCCACTACTACTTTTATAAGTTCGCAAGGATGAACACGCTCCTATCTCACCCATGCTGTGCCAACTATGACGCAGAGAAGCTGGTCTTCACCACAATGGAAATCGAAGCTTTGCTGGTTGAAGCCGCTTATGCTGCCACCACAAGAATACAAGAGAGGGCGGCTGCGACAGGAAGGCCAGTCCCCCTAGATGCTCGATAAGACCAAGTAGTGACTGTGGTCACCCCCGCTTAGCCGTCCATCACCACCATGCAACCTGTGGCAGCCGCTCTTGAAGCCGCGGTTGCCACCACCGAACCAGCAATAGCCACCCCCAAAGCCGTTGTTGTTGCTCCTGAGCCGGCTACGGCAACCACAACAACAAGATCCACGACCACTGAGGAAACAACGATGATTGTTGAAGTCATCGACACTACCGGGGTGGATGTTATGATTACATCCCCCGAGGAAGCTGCCACAGAAGAGACGGCTGCAGCTCCTGAAGCTTCAACTGCGCCTTCGATGGCGGAAGCAGTGGTACAGTCGGACGCCAGCAATGACGCGTTCGCTGAGCTCCTGGAGGCAGATCTCAGGGATGTGCAGCCCACACCGATGCCACCACCAACATCGTCAGTGGTTGCTGCAGAGGAGGTCACTAATCATCGGGTGGTGGACCCATAGCTGCCTTCCCCGCACCCTTCTCCACCACCACAAGATGACGAGGCAAAGGCAGCCATGAAGGCACCGACGCCCCACCCTGAAGCAATGCCCTCATGGATGATTCAGATGGATTCGACCCAGCTTGAAGATGCACACTCTTTGGGCCAAACTTCCCGTGTAAGGAACATTGCGAGGACGAGAGGCCAATCAATTGCAGCCCCTCCATCACTGGGGCAGGTCCTTGGTCAAGAGTTTGACAACTTGTGGGAGGTAACGAGCAACCACTCATCTACTTTTGCTTCCCTAACCTACAAGTTTAGTGTTTTCAGAGGAGGTTGAGCAAGCAGGAGCGTCAACTACTAACTCTAGTTGGCCTTCCTAGCCAACTAGAAGCATTAAACAACACAATGCAGCTGATGCTCCAATGCCTCGACACCATTGAAGAGAGGCTGAACCGGAGGGACGACCAACCCCGTTCAAGACAACTAAGGAGGTCTCCATTTCCCCCAGGCCCTGGCACTCAGCCCTCATCTTCAGAGTCTTCTTTAGGAACATCATCTTCTTCCTCCTCCAGCAGGCCTTCCACAATGCCCGAGGAACAAATGACAAATAAGACCGTCGACGGGGCTCCAACAGGACAGGAGAGCACCCGCGACATCGACATAGCTACTCCCTCACCCTCCCTAGATGAAGCTGAAGATGCAGACGTATCCATCAGCCTTGCGGAGGGCTCTTTTGATGAATCCGAGGGAGAAGGGGTGACATATATTCTGCCAATGACAAGAACCCCCTAGAGCAATGAGTTCGACGAAAGACACATTTTCTGCACCGTCGGAGATCCTCTCCTTCGAGATGGCTGATTTCGACCGAGGGCCATCGACTACCTGACGATCAGAGACCAGAAGCTTCTGAACGCGGTCCTGAGGTCGCAGGTAGATGGAGAGGACGTCGTCTGGAGTGACAATTACTTCTTTGTACAATGGGAAGTGCTAAAAAGCATGTTCCGCTCCCCAAAAATAGTAGGGAAGATCCTCTTCCGGGTCTTGGAAGGTGCTATGATAGAGAATTTAGGCACCAGGACTGGATGGTAGCAAATTTATAATGCCACCTCGGCCTTGGCAAGAAGATTGATGAAAGGGGCGTACGACTCCATCCAGGTGGCCAACATGCTACAATACATCAAAGAGCACAACCCAAACCTGGTGTTGGCCCCCTACAAGCATAGAAGAAACTGGTTCCTCTGCGTGGTAGACCTCTATAGCCACGACGTCCATCTCCTCAGCTGCTGCACCGAAGAGGTCCCATGCTCAGGACACATATTTGTACGCCCAGAAGACAAGCATCTCAGGCTTCTCCCGCTGTGTCTTCTCTGCGCCATCAAGCACGGAGTCCAACTCCACAGTGGCATTTGGAACTTCTTCTCCCTCAGAGACTTCCCCATTCAAGAAGAGGTGGGAAGCGGAAATAGTTCCTTCATAGTCCTACGCGCCATGGAGTTGCTCCACATCTTTGGATATATAAGGCATCTCCAAGGCCAAAATTTCTATCAACTCAGAAGCACATATGCGCTGCTGCTAATCAAGGACAGATGCTATTTCCTAGACGTAGGCGTACTAGAGAAGCTACTGGAGAGTGACTAAGAAACTGACTCATCCCAACCCAGTAGCCCCCAAGGAGAAGAAGCCGAGTTGGCCATGAATGTCTATGGGCAGGCAAGCAGATGGACGTTCTGCGAGAAATACTCACCAAGGAAGGCTCCGCTTCGCCTGCTGTATCTGAAGAATTAATCAGCAACTTTGACCACTCTGCATGTGCAATTGTATCGCAGGAGAAGGTCAATGAAGTTCTCCTCAGGCTAGATGATTCTACCCCTGCAGACATCATCTATGAGATAGGCAACATCATAGTCCCTATTGATGACCTTCGGGACTTAGTAAAGGTAGGAGGATGTCTAGCACTGTCGGTGGCGTCAACCTACATCTAGATTCTATAGAAGAAGTTTGAACACACCTACATTTCCCACCCAATGGTGTTCAATGATATCTGCCTAGCTGATGAATCAGGAGCGAAATAACTGTTTCTGGCTAAGATACAACACAGTATGTCGTGTATCATATTCCTTCCAATGTTGCATTACAACCATTGGACCTCCTGATGGTGTACACTCACCCACGAGTAGCAATCTTCTACAACAGCTCTGACAGCAACAAAGATCATCTGGTGTAATGTACATCAACTCCATTGACACCCCTCAAGTGCTTAGCAAGGAAATACTACATCGAGGTGGCAACGTTGATCCAGCCGTTCCTACAGAGCACGACAAACAAATGGCACGAGCTTCAATTCTACCACAACAGTCTGCAACAAACTCCACAATCGAACGACTGCGGCATCTACGTGCTAGAATGGATCTCTAGCTTGGTGACACTACAACAAACACCCGACAAGCTCCACCACATCGAATATCACAACAACCGCGGAGAGTATGTGTTGGAGCTTCTATCTGATGAAGGCGCAGGCACCAACTAAAACCCTCATTAACTTACACCTACCCTTTCCTACTTATCTCACAACTCTGGGGATAAAGTGCGGGGTAAGTTTGGGGGGGTACTATATCAACAAGGGAGGTACCTAAAAATTTCTTCCCCTTCTCTTCTTTCTATTTTTTTCATATCATGTGTACATATATATACATGTCTGATACAAAATAGTGCATATACAACTCCTTGCCTCTCTATAATTATACAAAGACACTTTATAATAAAAACCTGATACAACTTCTCCCAGCTTGTTTTCTCTGTGTATAAAGAGGCACAAATTTTTTTTATGTTCTTTCCGAATGCAGTCTCAAACGACAAAGACTATAACTTTTCTACGCCAATTTTGAAAAATAATCTCACAACAGCTAAGAGATGCGTATGTGAAGGAAAAAGCTACCCAAACAACAAACTCTCTTTTGTTTCCCTACCCATCAAAAATCCCAAAAATAGAGAAAAACCTTATGAGAGTGAATAAAAGCATGAGAGTTGTGCCAAATGAAAAACACACACACTTGTCCTTCTAAAAGTACCAATCTTTAGGCATGGTAGATCCATGGTAGTGGTACGTAGGATGTGAAATCACTGCTCTAAAGCCAATTGTCTTGGACTACAGGGACCACTTGCCTGTTAAAGGACCCATACCTGCATGGATTAATGGGAAACAAGAAAAACCCAAAATGCCTTAAGCCTACCCAAAAACCCAACTTCTTACCTCCAGAGCTATTTGGTATGAAAGATAACTTCGAAATGATGCACCAAAGTCTCACTGAAGCTAAAGAGAACTTTTTTTTTCTTAAATAATGCAGAAAAAAAATAAAGTCTGTTGTTTGTAGCCAGACATATTTCTCCTCAAGGACGTCTCAAAAACTCACTCAAACCCCTTATTCGAAAACTATGTCGGGTTACGAAGAAGTATCGCAAAACAAAGTTTTAAAATAAGTTCAAATTGATTGAGGACAATCAAAATGCAAAGTTTGGGGGAGTTGATAACACCCATTTTATGGCTATTTATGTCTCATATTTCATTGTCAAACCTGCCTTCTAAATTGCTTTCCTCTCTGTTTTATTCTGTTTTTGCATAAGAATAACCCACACTGTGCTCCTAACTCTTTTCCCATCTTTTCCAGAGTTTTCCCTCATTTTTCCACCCAAAGTCAGCAAAAAGGCCCATCCCGGTCCACTTACAATGAGCATCTGAACCACCCCCTTTACTAGCCGCACGACACGCCCACTTACCCGTCACGGTCACTGCCCATCACGACAGCAACCTGACACGGGCGTGTCACGCGAGGGGCCCTGACGAGCGATACGCCATCTACCCGACAAGGAGCTTTGCCCGCCACGACTCACCCCGATAGAGTCCATCACGCGATGAAGCCACTCATCGGAGCAGCTGCCCGCCAGGGTCATTACCTGATATGGTCAAGCGATTTGCTCGCAACCCGACACGCACCACAAGCCGTGTCGGGTGACAGACGCGTCGGTCCTCCCCTGAAGCCACGTGAACGGAGCTGATAAAGGACATGTGGCCCCACGAGAACCGCAACCTCTACCAGTTGCTGCCTATAAATAGCAGGTATATGACTCTGATGGGATGGGTTAGAATCCCACGAGAGCTAACTCTTAGAAGACATCAGGAGCTAGTGTATCGCGTTCCAAGTCGTGTCGGGCGATTCTAGGTGAGCACACCCCCAACCCAAGAGGGGCAGGGGGAGTTCACTTAGAACTCATCCCGGTAGCCGCATCAACATGATACGACAAGGAAGGCCATCTCTGTCAGGTCCCTAGATGGGCCTTAACCTGAGACGGCTCGTCCCTCTATACCCGATATAAGGAACCTGAGAACCTAAGCGATTCCTAACCTGACACGATACCGAACCCGATACAGACTAACCATTACGGTATGTCACCCGAGAGGGCCAGCTGCCCGACACGGCCGTGTCGGGTAGGGAGTTCTACCCGATACGCCCTGGATGTCATGCCTATCACCCGAGAGGGTTGGCTGCCCGACATGGGTGTATAAGGCAGAGCTCCTTCCTGGTACTGTGTTAGTAGTCCCTTACAGGTCCGTTGTTGTATATCGACCTCCTAAATCAAGGAGATTGATGCTTATCTTTCCCTTTTTACTACATTTTACTTTCATTTCCCTATGCATTGTAACTAAACCGTTTTACTCTCCTTAAGCTTATTGGAATCTATGGAGTTTATCTCTTGTTGTTCTGTGTATGGTTCCTTTTTGTTGGATGATTTCTTTATAACATCTGAACTCTAGTTTGTTCTTTTGGATCGTCCATCTGACTAACTATCGAATCGTGTTTCCCATTTCGAAACCCTCAAGAGGGGCCTGTCGCAACTCTGGAGTTTGGTATGATCTGGGTGTACGAGAGTACCTAGGATCAGGGCTGCTTCAGTTTACCTTACCACTCTAATCTACGACCACAACCCTTGAGAGAGGGAAATGGTGCATAGTTAGAGGTACCCTCTTTGAGAGAAGAGGCTGCAAGATGTTTTCTGTTGCTGCTTGTTATGTCAAAGTTTTCTTCCTTCACGCTTTAACTCAACGACAGTTTTATCTCCTCAGATTCTATTTATTTAAAACACTTATAAAAATCTCTAACCCCAAAACTTAAATCTTTCTTGTAACTCCTTTTGGAGATAGGGTCTTTGTTTGTTTCCTTATGTTTAGTTGTTGTTACAACACCCCCTTTTCTTGCACCCCCTTTTGATGTGCTTAGACAAGTGAAACTGCAGTTCGAAAGTGTCGTTCTTCCTATCTCTGTGTTCGACCCAAAACTACTTTGACCCTGTGCTAGTTGCAGGTGTCTTAAACATTTAGGTATTATAAATTTCTAAAGTATGATAACCTAGACATGATTCCATTCTTGGACTCACATTTAAGGCTTATCAGATTTAAAGACATTTATCATTTACAATCATAAATATGGCATGATACTCTAGATATCAACAAGAGTAAATCAATATATGAGCATTCTTGATTAATTTCAAAGAGAACTAATAATTTAGAAACATACAAAGAATAATTGCTGGGAAACTGTACTCGAATCTTTCTTAGCCTTTCATACTTATAAGAAACTCTTTAAACCTATATGATCATATTTTTATCTTATGCCCTGATCAAATGCAGTGTACTCTACATATGAAAACTCATAGCGAACTACGATCTAACCATACAAGACTTAGCTGACACACCCGGGAAAGCTAAGCCTAACTACGTTGCTGGTATGCAATAGAAAATGGCTCTCTAGCCTCAGCACACCTATTATGTCGTAAAAACTAGACTCCTCCTCTAACATGAGCACATAGGTGGAGAGTCAAGCCACCTATTGTCTTTTTTGTACTCTAGTGACACCAAGATCTCTGGTTGATGTTGGACACTACATACTGTACTTTTAAGGAGACTTCCACTAGGGCTTCGTCCCCCATACCACCTGTTAGTATGATCCGACCCCCGTATACTGGACACTGCCAGGGTTAGGTCATTTCATCCCTACAGCGCAAACCACTCATAGGGAATCTACGGTGTTCAGGGCTCCTAAGTCTATTATTTTATTATTCCTAGAAAGCTCTTACTATATTGTATCTTTTCCTTACTTATACTTGAATCTGGTATCTCTATGGTACCATGTCTATTTATTTGAAGTTTATAACACAATATGTATATCATTCTAAACTTGGCAGAGCAATATACTCAAAACACTGTAATATACTGAGAAATCAACATTTTATACCTGCAGGCAGACTAAAATTCTTAAATAACATAATACATGTCCACTTGATACTTTATATACTAGAATCATGCAATTGAACTTCTTAATACACTGATAAGAGTTAATTACTTGACATACGAGTAATCAGCATTTTCACCTGTAAATTATTTGTACTTTCTTGGAAAACGTGCACCTCAACCCAAATCTTGAGTTGTGCATCACTACATCTCATACTGAGAACATTGATATCAAAATACTTAATTCATTAAACCCCCTTTCCTTAGGGTTTCATTTACCTCATTCACTTATCACATGGTTTTCATAAGGATTTCATGCGACATAAACATTCACTGCATAAAGACTACTATCAACAAATCATATAAAATCAATATATGTATGAAACCTTGGAACTGAGCTGAATTTGGGTTTCCATGCCATTCATTGATATAACATGCATCAATAATAAAATTGAATAAATAAAGTCTATCATGTCAAGAAAATCCTTTCAAATGGGTTTCACGATATCTATTCACAATTATCCAACTTTCCTCGCATCTAGGGTTTCACCCTCTTTACCGAGATATCAAACAAACACTATTCACCTTAAATGAAATACAAGATAGTATCTGACATATATGTACTATGAATTTAGATAAATAATCATTCATAACCAAGGGGATCCAGATAAAAAAATTTCTCTATTTAATTATACAACAATTTTAGTCATAGACAAATTCCCTATATTTCAGTTTACTCTTATAACCTCTGTGAATACTTAGGGAATTCACATTAGGATGTATTGTATACATTTCTATTATGATTTTATCATCTAAAATTCATCCAAATAGTGGAAGATTCCATTTCATGTCATTTTGCAATAACTTAGATCAAACAGACAATTTAGGGCTTGTAGTCGCATACTAAGCAATTAAAGATTATGGATGATTTAACCCATTTTCGTGCAATCTACTGTTTAAAGGAAGTTCCCACTCACTCTAAGGTGTGAAAACACCTTTAAAATGCAGCTCATCCCTGAAAATCTCGATCTCGTATCAAATCACTAGCAATTCACCCGATTCTTCTTCCTTTCAACTCAGAAACCCTAAAAATGAGGGATTATGAAGAAAGAGTGAGAAAAAGGGAAATTTTGACACCATTTTGGATCAAATAAGAGGAGGGACGGAATCTTGACATGTGAGATAAGATTCACCATAAAAATATATCCAAAGAGGCTAAACTTATATGATTTCATCATTCCTTGGACCGCAAAACCCTAGGTCAGCATCTCCATCACTTTCTCCTCTCAAACCCTAACTCTCCCTCTCTCTCTCTAGGATTTCATTTCTCTAGATTGAATCACGAATTATTAGAGCTCATTGTGTGTTAGGTTGACCATATAGAGCAATTGAGTTGCTTGGGTCAATTGCACATTAACCCCTCACTATACTTTCTCTTATTTCAGCTGAATTTTCTGTCATAAAAATATTACTGTAATTCGTCTACTGATAGGGTATAAATGCATGCAAAAATTATGAGAGTTTTACATGTTGTTTATGATTGAGTTTCAGATCTTCAGTTAAAATATTTTTATCATTTGGAGTTACTAATAAATAATTAAAAATAAAACACTACACTGCTGAAAAGCACTCTGTCAGCATTTTGGTCGAAGTATAGTTTGTCCGAGAACCACATTCAAAGAACACTCAAATATTTTGAAATTTTTCTCCAATATGCATGATTGATTATCCATATCATATCCAAAATTCCATTAAATACAAAATTTGTAGAAAATATGAAAAATCTTTACCACACTACTATCCTGATCAAATTCCATATTCATGTACTATCAAAACCCTAATTTTTGCCGATTAGGATTTACATTTCTTAAACCCTAATTCTTCAAACTAAAATCATAGTTAGAGTTTCTTCTTAGGTTTGAAACATCACAACTAATCTACTATAATTAATCAAGTCTACACGATGTTCAATCTAATCAAGCATGTAATCATTCAGGTAAACCCTAGTTTACCAATTAAGCACAAATGTGGTCATTACAGTTTAACTTTTCTCCTTTTATAATACACTTACATACTTTCCTTAGTAGACAAAAAAATAAAAATGTTTCTTGCTTCCCAAGCCTAGTCCTATATATAGACCCCTTCCCATGGCCTTCACACACATTGAAATCATTTGACCAATAGGAGATGACTCCTAACATTCTCTCTTATCCTCCTATTCAAGTCCCTTGTATGAGTCGTCAAAGACTTGTAATCTCACGACGATCTTTCCTCAACCACTGATGCTTCAAACCTTAGAACTGTGGTTTGGAATGGTGTTTGGACTTTAAAGAGTTGAAAAACTTCTTAAGGTATGTTTGCATCTCATATTATTCTCCTTGAGCAATAAACCTAGTTTCTCACTCTCTTAACATACTAGCCTACACAATCTCTCTCTTTTGAGAATTTATTCCATGTCACATATCCTATTTGATTATGATAATATGATCATCCTACTTTGTTACACTTTCTTTTTTATTTGTGTTTATGTCTTGTTCATCTTTTCTTGTGAAACCTAAATTTTAAAGTTATGGACTATTGTGATCATGTAAAGTATCTTAATTGTGGAAATGTGGAAACCTTATTTATGGGTCCTCTAACCCCATTGATAATAGTTGGATTATCTCATCCCTTATATGTTCTTGATGATACTTTATCTTGCATATCCTATTTTCATGTGTCATTGACTTGTGATAACGATATGTAATGACACTATATATATTTTTGGAACTGAGGTTTTAGTCCTCCTGTTGTTGCACTAAGGTTTAAGTCTTCCTATGATATGTGATATTTTAAGCATTGGGTTTTTCATCTTCCTGTTGATGCACTGAGGTTTTAGTCCTCCTACAACTATTATATTTTATTTGGCACTGAGGTTTTAGTCCTCCTATCCTTTAGTATGGAATATATGGTTTCCTGTCTGACTTTTTAGTATATGCTAGTCTTTTTATATCTCACCAAGCAAATGTTTATGAATTGTGATATTATTAAGCTGACATTGTTTTAAGGAAAGAAGTATCTTATTCTTTATCATCATTTTATTGAATTCATTTTCTTTTATGCCCAGTTGGGTAGTCCTTGTCATTTATATGGGATGCCTTACTTATTTGACATCCTTTATTCTTTATATTGCTCAATACCCAATTTAGTATGCACATAACAGCATTTTTCTGATGTCATCTACTTTTCTCCTTTTGTTGGGGTATGCTTCCAACTCCAGGTAAAGGATTTGGATGATTGGACTTGGTGACATGGACCTGCTAGGTGAAGCTTTTGGGGAGAAGAGTTGGCATAGTTGGATATCCCTCTACTTAGATCCTTATGTTGTAACTTTTATGTAAACCCTTTATGGGAGATGATGATGTACTTTTGTAATGTTGAATGTAGTCATGCAAGTTTTGTTTTACTACCATACTTTAGTGTTTCAAATATCACTATCTGAGAAAAAATGTACAACTATTCCATCATGTGTGTTAGTATGTTTGGAATAGATGAATTTATTAACAAAATTATGTTAGGGAGTGGATCCCCTATTGGGTCCCTCTCCTTACAACAATTTATAGAAGTCTCCCATTAGTTTTTAAATAAGAAACAGTCATGTATCCAGTTAACACAATATCATAATGTAACACCCCGATTTTCATATCACATGAGCGGAAGCATTTTTTTTTCTGGGGTATCACAAACATGACTATCATTGCAATGAAAGTAAATGTAACACTTTACATTTTAGAAAAACTGATTCATACATAGTTTTGACAAAGGAAACAAGTCATCTAATATACTGTGATAACAAGACCATGCATAAAAGAAGAGGTCTAAGCTCTGGATCGTCTCGGTAGATGGCACTCCACTAGGCAAGCTTCAAAACCTGCTACACCTTTTCTTATTCTTTAAATCTTCTGCTGCTCCAAACCCTATGGACATCGCGTCCCTAGCCATGCATTGGGAAAAATAGTCATTAGAGTAAGTGGCATGAGTATTCTAAAAATGTACATGACTAATAATCTGAAATTGACATTATAAACAACAAATTACTATCAAGCTCTAAGTAAAATCTGAAACATAAAATCTCTTATTTCTTAATCTAAAATTTATATCTTTCTATCTTATCTTTCTCTAGAGACATGTACCCTGGTACATGGATCTCATGACCTACGCCAAAGTGCCTAGGTCTTACTTATATTATCTAATACCCTCTCATCATTACTCATGGATGAGAATATTGGCATCTCTAATCTATGGTATCTTTTACTTATGATTTTTATCTGACTGTGGCCACCATTATTCAATAAGTCCTCCTCTGTTGACACTGAAGTGTCCTCTGTTGACACCGAAGTGTCCTCTATGGTGCAACACACCCTCTGTTGGCACAACGTGCCCTCTGTTGACACTGAAGTGTCCTCTATGGTGCAACGCACCCTCTGTTGGCACAATGTGCCCTCTGTTGGCATAAATGTCCTCTGTGACACCTGTAGTGTCTGGCGCAGCGTGCCCTCTGAATCATCCCATGACTCTCTGGTGAGGACTTATTATATAATGCATTATGTGAATGTTTCAAATTAATTATCTTAAGTCTATATTTATCTGAAACTGAGTACTAAACATGTATTGAATTCTGAATCTAAAATCTGAATCTGAATCTGAATCTGAATCTGAATCTATATCTGAATGTAAACATGTATCTCAATTACCACATAATTGAGATTGGGTCTATAACCCATATCATGTATCTTTATTCAAAATCTGGCTACTCACATAGTGAGTAGTCTAAGTCTGAATCTAAATCTCTTATCCTTAAGTTCTAAACTAAATTCATTGTTGGATTTGAACATGTATCTCATTATCTGGGTAAACTTTATTCTAAAACTCTTATTTGGTAAGATTACTTCATTATACCAATTATATCATAAATGAGTCTAATGTCTTATGAGAAAGGATCTGACATGAATATGGAAATAATAAGTATACAAAGTATCTTAAGCCAAGCTTATGAAAGTATCATAAGTATCACATATTTAAAAATATCAATTCTGACAAGATGGTTCAATCCTTCTTATAAAATATGATGTTACCCTGAAACTTTGCATATGAACATACATATTAAACCTTAAATACAAAAATAGAAATCTTATAAAGTATTGTATTACAACCTAATCATAAATTAATGTGTCATTATCTTATAATGCCATCATGAACTCATTTTTACAATACATTGTGATCCCAACAATACCCTTATTTCTAAAAGTAGACCATGTCTTATTATTCTGAAATTCATTTTCTTATATTGTAATTAAATTCTAGATATTATTTATTCTAAGGAATCTAGTTGTTATATCTATACATATGTATGAAATCTTAATAGAATGTTTCTACTTGAAATCTTACTACATAACTATGACTATAAATATGAGAAATTCTAATAACATATGTGTACTTACATTCTTCATACAAAGCTATTTGAAATCATCAACTAAGTATGGGTACATTACTGGCATATCTTATCTTGAAATCGTATTCATTACTTCCAAACATTTCTAAGAAGTCTTATAGGAATATGATTCTTCAACTTTCTCATGGACTTGGTCCATGAGTCACAACTATTTTGAGCAACATATCACTATTTTAGACTTTGGGTATCTACACTTGCATAATATAGAAATATGAGAATAATATTGTTTGTAAATCTTAACATTGAAGTCTTAGAACATTAAATCACATAGATCATGAAACTCTTATCAGGAGACATGTAAACATATTGAACATAAATTATGAGTACTCATGTGCATGGACCACTTACCTCTTGTGTTGATGATGTCCTTAACTTAGTCTTTGATTTCTTGTCCCAAATCTTAATCACCTGATTATAATCAAAGTTCTATAAGTCCAAGTACATGTTCCCTCTTTCTATTTCTAAATCTCAAAACCCCATCCTCCTAATTATATATACTAACTTAGGGTTCTTATTTAGACTAAACATAACTTTAATATGAAATCACCATAAAATATTGGTGTTGAAATAAAATAAACTCTTATTATGTAGTTACTATAATATTTATACTCAACATAAATCATCTTATGCACTAATATGAACATATACTTCATATAATGAGAATAATTACCAAACACAGTCACATATTAGAAAACTTACTGACTTGTTTAGGAAATCAAAATATAATACCATCATGCTAATAATATTAGACCTAATTAGCCATACATATACCACTTATTGTCAAGATAATCATCTATTACCCTCACATAATGGTCACTCAGGTCCAAATCTTAATACAAATATGATAACACAAGAAAATCCATCAAATCTCTAGAAGAGTAATCACACAATGTAGTAAGATCATGTATAAAATATTAGGTCATTTAAAAAAATCATATCAAGGGTGAAATACCCTTATTAGGGTTTATATCAAAAACCTCAATAAAACTTCATATATGAAAGATCAAGATCTGAATTAATGTTAAACATATCAAAATACACATTCAGTAAAATTTGTATGAATTTCTAAAGGCATTTACTATTTTTAATTGGCAAAACATCAAAATCATATAGTTTTGTCTACCCAGAATATACTAAATAGAAGACATCAATATCATACTCTGGAACTATTTTTATAAGATATTACACTTGAATAGCTTTCCATAGGTATCTTGTTTGTTCCAAACCGAGATCTGTAGCTCAAGATATGAATTTTAGAAACTCACCTAACTTTAGCCAATCTCAGCCGTCAAGATCTAATCCGGCGACCCTCATCTCAGGCGCAGCTCAGACCTAGGGCCGGCTCTCCTCCGTCTTCTTCTACCTCATGATCCCCTATTTCAAGTTCAGGAACAGAGGATGGTGGCGCCAGCCATGGGGGCCCGATCCAGACCACCACCGTGCAAGATCTAGTTGCCAACGACTCCGGATGACTCTCCCTAATCTCGGCGACACCATCTCTGCGTGTAGGGTGGTCAAAGTCGAAGCTTCTTGGCTCCACGAAACTCACAGCCCCCCCTCCGACCTCCACTTATAACTCTCCCTTGGTTCGCTCTTGTCTCTCAGTTTCGAGCCCGAACCCTAGAAATGACGGTGTGTCCTCATGTTCTTCTCAAAACTAGGGCTTTTATAGACTTTTGCTGTCCGAATCTTGGGCAAGGCATCCCCTTCTTCGGACTCTATTCTTTCCTTGTTCGGGCGCACAGACAAAGATGGGGGGAGCCCGACGCTTCCCCTATTTTTTAATTTTTTTCTTTTCTTTCTTTTTGCATAAAAGTCCATATCAAAGAAATATTTAAATAGCCTACACTATAGCTTGGTTTGACTTCAAATTTTGGGGTAAATACTATATTATCATCAACTTCACATGAGCAAGATTTGAAGTAAAAATTAGATATACCACCACTCCAAACATGTCTTTTAAATAAAAACATCATAATTACTAATTTAATTACCTAGGCCACTATATACATCACAATCATCTACAATTTTTCCCACCATCTTATATTCTAATCAGCCATCTATTAAAATTATTATCAACACTTATTATGAGGGCTACATACTATATTCCCAATTTTGTACTTCAAGGACCCATTTGTGAATCTTAATTGGTTCAATCATGATTGAAAAAGGTTCTAGGGCCCCCAAACCATTCTCTGGTCTTTCAAAAGGTCCAATATCTATTCTCGATTATGGAACTAAAACATGGATCGATATTCACTCAACGGAAGCTTTTATATGATACATTAGGCCAACATTACTTTACTTCCTTAATAATGAGACCTAAGTTGGTCTAGAGTTCGAACCAATAACTCAAGCTTCATATTATATATAATCAT
Organism: Alisma plantago-aquatica; assembly: GCA_963693085.1. Classification (NCBI taxonomy): domain Eukaryota; kingdom Viridiplantae; phylum Streptophyta; class Magnoliopsida; order Alismatales; family Alismataceae; genus Alisma; species Alisma plantago-aquatica. The sequence goes on from OY856409.1 coordinate 1,956,097,901, forward strand.
CACATTATTGTTCACAGAATAATTTATTTATATTCATATACAACTGACTTCAATCATACACATTTAAGTCATTATGTGTGTATTGGTTGATCAGATGACTTGTATTACACATTTTGGTGAACTTAATTACATACCTAGCCATGGTTACGTTCATTACATCTCTTGGCATGCCTTTACAAGAAAAGCCCACATTAAAGGCTTACTTTAGCTGTGAAATTGAGGATGTTATAATTCTACCCACCTTAAAATAAATTTCATCCTCGAAATTTCTCTAGGCTACTACCCACCTTAGGGTTCTGCTTACCTCTTCATTTATTACAAGGCACACTTATGTTCAAACTTTTGCATGAAAAGAGATATGTAATGTATTTTCATATATAAACAAATTTTACATGAGTATTATCTATTACCTTGGTCTACTTCTCATCTCATACTTAGGGTATATGAAACTAAACTTGGCTCTATACTTAGGACATCTACCTCAACATGGTCATAACTCTCTAACATTAGGTGTACATGATTTTGAAATCTTACATTCTATAGGTAACTCCTACATTCCTTGATATGTGGGGATCAGGCACATACCCAGAGATGTGGGATTCTGACATACTATCCCTCACTAACCCACTAACACATGTGTCCCATACCACATGGGCTAGTAAGAAAGGAGAGATGCATAAAAGTCTAGTACTCATGAAATTCCTTTTCAATTCTCAATTGGCTGGCCATAACCATTGAGAATGGAGAAGAAACATCATTAGCTAGGTTTAGGTTGCTAATTTAGATCTAAACAAGGATGACTTCTACCTCGAAGATACCTATCCATTCTAGGGTTAAGACCCATAATCACTCTAGGTTATGGTATTCTTCTTATAGTATCTATTCCTAAACCATAATCTTACCTCTTCACTCTAGGGTGACTATGAGAATCATGTTTGCCTAGTGGCCATTTACCAAATTTCTCTGATACCATATTGTAACACCCCGATTTTCATATCACATGAGCGGAAGCATTTTTTTTTCGGGGTATCACAAACATGACTATCATTGCAATGAAAGTAAATGAAACACTTTGCATTTAAGAAAAATTGATTCATACATAGTTTTGACAAAGGAAACAAGTCATCTAATATACTGTGATAACAAGACCATGCATAAAAGAAGAGGTCTAAACTCTGGATCGTCTCGGTAGATGGCACCCCACTAGGCAAGCTTGAAAACCTGCTACACCTTTTTTTATTCTTTAAATCTTCCGCTGCTTCAAACCCTGTGGACATCGCGTCCCCAGCCATGCATTGGGAAAAACAGTCATTAGAGTAAGTGGCATGAGTATTCTAAAAATGTACATGACTAATAATCTGAAATTGACATTATAAACGACAAATTACTATCAAGCTCTGAGTAAAATCTGAAACATAAAATCTCTTATTTCTTAATCTGAAATTTATATCTTTCTATCTTATCTTTCTCTAGAGACATGTACCCTGGTACATGGATCTCATGACCTACACCAAAGTGCCTAGGTCTTACTTATCTTATCTAATACCCTCTCATCATTACTCATGGATGAGAATATGGGCATCTCTAATCTATGGTATCTTTTACTTATGATTTTTATCTAACTGTGGCCACCATTATACAATAAGTCCTCCTCTGTTGACACTGAAGCGTCCTCTGTTGACACCGAAGTGTCCTCTATGGTGCAACGCACCCTCTATTGGCACAACGTGCCCTCTGTTGACACTGAAGTGTCCTCTATGGTGCAACACATCCTCTGTTGGCACAATGTGCCCTCTGTTGGCATAAATGCCCTCTATGACACCCGCAGTGTCTGGCGCAGCGCACCCTCTGAATCGTCCCATGACTCTCTGGTGAGGACTTATTATATAATGCATTATGTGAATGTTTCAAATTAATTATCTTAAGTCTATCTTTATCTGAAACTGAGTACTAAACATGTACTGAATTTTGAATCTAAAATCTGAAGCTGAATCTGAATCTATATCTGAATGTAAACATGTATCTCAATTACCACATAATTGAGATTGGGTCTATAACCCATATCATGTATCTTTATTCAAAATCTGGCTACTCACACAGTGAGTAGTCTAAGTCTGAATCTAAATCTCTTATCCTTAAGTTCTAAACTAAATTCATTGTTGGATTTGAACATGTATTTCATTATCTGGGTAAACTTTATTCTAAAACTCTTATTTGGTAAGATTACTTCATTATACCAATTATATCATAAATGAGTCTAATGTCTTATGAGAAAGGATCTGACATGAATATGGAAATAATAAGTATACAAAGTATCTTAAGCCAAGCTTATGAAAGTATCATAAGTATCACATATTTAAAAATATCAATTCTGACAAGATGGTTCAATCCTTCTTATAAAATATGATGTTACCCTGAAACTTTGCATATGAACATACATATTAAACCTTAAATACCAAAATAGAAATCTTATAAAGTATTGTATTACAACCTAATCATAAATTAATGTGTCATTATCTTATAATGCCATCATGAACTCATTTTTACAATACATTGTGATCCCAATAGTACCTTTATTTCTAAAAGTAGACCATGTCTTAATATTCTGAAATTCATTTTCTTATATTGTAATTAAATTCTAGATATTATTCATTCTAAGGAATCTAGTTGTTATATCTATACATATGTATGAAATCTTAATAGAATGTTTCTACTTGAAATCTTACTACATAACTATGACTATAAATATGAGAAATTCTAATAACATATGTGTACTTACATTCTTCATACAAAGCTATTTGAAATCATCAACTAAGTATGGGTACATTACTGGCATATCTTATCTTGAAATCATATTCATTACTTCCAAACATTTCTAAGAAGTCTTATAGGAATATGATTCTTCCACTTTCTCATGGACTTGGTCCATGAGTCACAACTATTTTGAGCAACATATCACTATTTTAGACTTTGGGTATCTACACTTGCATAAATATAGAAATATGAGAATAATATTGTTTGTAAATCTTAACATTGAAGTCTTAGAACATTAAATCACATAGATCATGAAACTCTTATCAGGAGACATGTAAACATATTGAACATAAACTATGAGTACTCTGTGCATGGACCACTTACCTCTTGTGTTGATGATGTCCTTAACTTAGTCTTTGATTTCTTGTCCCAAATCTTAATCACCTGAATATAATCAAAGTTCTATAAGTCCAAGTACATGTTCCCTCTTTCTATTTCTAAATCTCAAAACCCCATCCTCCTAATTATATATACCAACTTAGGGTTCTTATTTAGACTAAACATAACTTTAATCTGAAATCACCATAAAATAGTGGTGTTGAAATAAATTAAACTCTTATTATGTAGTTACTATAATATTTATACTCAACATAAATCGTCTTATGCACTAATATGAACATATACTTCATATAATGAGAATGATTACCAAACATAGTCACATATTAGAAAACTTACTGACTTGGTTAGGAAATCAAAATATAATACCATCATGCTAATAATATTAGACCTAATAGCCATACATATACCACTTATTGTCAAGATAATCATCTATTACCCTCACATAATGGTCACTCAGGTCCAAATCTTAATACAAATATGATAACACAAGAAAATCCATCAAATCTCTATAAGAGTAATCACACAATGTAGTAAGATCATGTATAAAATATTAGGTCATTTAAAAAAAATCATATCAAGGGTGAAATACCCCAAATACCCTTATTAGGGTTTATATCAAAAACCTCAATAAAACTTCATATATGAAAGATCAAGATCTGAATTAATGTTAAACATATCAAAATACACATTCAGTAAAATTTGTATGAATTTCTAAAGGCATTTACTATTTTTAATTGGCAAAACATCAAAATCATATAGTTTTGTCTACCCAGAATATACTAAATAGAATACATCAATATCATACTCTAGAACTATTTTTATAAGATATTACACTTGAATAGCTTTCCATAGGTATCTTGTTTGTTCCAAACCGAGATCTGTAGCTCAAGATATGAATTTTAGAAACTCACCTAACTTTAGCCAATCTCAGCCGTCAAGATCTAATCCGGCGACCCTCATCTCAGGCGCAGCTCAGACCTAGGGCCGGCTCTCCTCCATCTTCTTCTACCTCATGATCCCCTATTTCAAGTTCAGGAACAGAGCATGGTGGCGCCAGCCATGGGTGCCCGATCCAGACCACCACCGTGCAAGATCTAGTTGCCAACGACTCCGGATGACTCTCCCTAATCTCGGCGACACCATCTCTACGTGTAGGGTGGTCAAAGTTGAAGCTTCTTGGCTATACGAAACTCATAACCCCCCCTCCGGCTGCCGCTTATAACTCTCCCTTGGTTCGCTCTTGTCTCTCAGTTTCGAGCCCGAACCCTAGAAATGACGGCGTGTCCTCCTGTTCTTCTCAAAACTAGGGCTTTTATAGGCTTTTCCTGTCCGAATCTTGGGCAAGGCATCCCCTTCTTCGGACTCTGTTCTTTCCTTCTTCGGGTGCACAGACAAAGATGGGGGGAGCCCGACGCTTCCCCTATTTTTTATTTTTTTTATTTTCTTTCTTTTTGCATAAAAGTCCATATCAAAGAAATATTTATATAGCCTACGCTATAGCTTGGTTTTACTTCAAATTTTAGGGTAAATACTATATTATCATCAACTTCACATGAGCAAGATTTTAAGTAAAAACTAGATATACCACCACTCCAAACATGTCTTTTAAATAAAAACATCATAATTACTAATTTAATTACCTAGGCCACTATATACATCACAATCATCTATTTTTTTTCCCACCATCTTATATTCTAATCAGCCATCTACTAAAATTATTATCAACACTTATTATGAGGGCTACATACTATATTCCCAATTTTGTACTTCAAGGACCCATTTGTGAATCTTAATTGGTTCAATCATGATTGAAAAAGGTTCTAGGGCCCCCAAACCATTCTCTGGTCTTTCAAAAGGTCCAATATCTATTCTCAATTATGGAACTAAAACACGAATCGATATTCACTCAACAAAAGCTTTTATATGATACATTAGGCCAACATTACTTTACTTCCTTAATAATGAGACCTAAGTTGGTCTAGAGTTCAAACCAATAACTCAAGTCTTCATATTATATATAATCATCACATTATTGTTCACAAGAATAATTTATTTATATTCATATACAACCGACTTCAATCATACACATTTAAGTCATTATGTGTATATTGGTTGATCAGATGACTTATATTACACATTTTAGTGAACTTAATTAAATACCTAGCCATGGTTACGTTCATTACATCTCTTGGCATGCCTTTACTAGAAAAGCCCACATTAAAGGCTTACTTTAGTTGTGAAATTGAGGATGTTACACATAACCTAAGTTTCTGCTTTTTGTTTCTTTCCTTTCCTTTTCTTCTTTTCCACATGCCATCCAGATGGTTGTGTTTTGTTTGTCATGATCCAATGACTTTTAAGTCATCTTCTTCATCTATTTTCTTTGCAAGTCTAGAATCAATTTAAAATGTTTTCTTGAATCCATTCTACCTCATCTTGTTCACTTTTCACAAGATTTCTTCTCTAATGACTAACTCTTTCCTCTAATTGGGTGAGCCACAACACATCTCCTCTCTTTTTATATTGGAAAATATTTCTCTAGTTTCCCTTCTCTTGCCACTACAACCTACTGATTCCCCCACAACCCTCCTCACACCTATATAAAGGGATGAAATTGACCCCTTGACATCACACTTTGATCCTCCACCACCAATTTCATTTCATGTAACATAAACTTCCATGAACTTCTCCCTTTACATCTTCAATGATCTACAAAAATATCTTGCTCTTTCAGCCTCCCTCAACTAAATGTCTCATCTGAAGCATGCAAGACACTTGTTCTTTCTTTCCTAGTAACCTTTTTACTTGTGTCTCACCCAATCGCTCAAACCTCAAAGTCACCTCCCTGAACTTTATCATATTCTACTACCATAGCCCTCTAGTGGATCTCTGACCACATAAATGCCTCCCTTGGCTTCACCTTGCCTCCAATATTGTTTCTTGAGATCTATTGGATGTGTTTCTTATATATTTATATGATTTTTATTTTCAATCTTCTCCCTTGTTTCTCTTGTACCTATGATGCCTTCCAAGGACACAAAAGTCCTTTCTCCACACATTTTCTCCCTCGACTTTGGCTTGATGTATCAAAGTCTTACAACTTGTTTTCATGATCTCTTCATGATTTTTTCACTAGTTTCAGTTCTCCCAGTTGTTACTCAGCCATGGAAGGAGTGGTTCCCAAATTCATGTCCATCCCAGTACCCGATACTAGGCTTGTTAAGTGCAGTTTCATACTCAGGAACAAAATTGGATGATTAAGTTTTCTCGAGGGGCAACACCTCCCACTTTGGATCACAACTCTGGAGTTGCAGTTGCACTACAAGTGATGGAGTAAGGGGAGGAAGAAACGGGGTCATGACATCACCTTGGTGCCCTTGCTAGAATGATCATATTAGTAATATCAAATGAGTATTCTCAACATTTGACTAAACTTTTGTTTCTGAAGACACACAAATTTGATTTTTTGTGGAGTTACACTTTTACCCCCACGTCCTTGATGTAATGTAATGCGTATCTATGGTTTTTTTGATGTTTTTGCCTTTTATTTAAATCAACCAATGTCTGATATTTAATTGATGCTACACTATAAATCATATTTTTTGTTGGTCCATATTGCAAAACTCATAGAAATTGCAAATGACCTTATAAAAATATGGAAAAATATGATTAGGAAATTTATTTCTACATACTAAATATAAATCCTATTTTCAAACCCTATCTTCTACACTAGAACTCTTCAATAACTTAGTGATCAAAATTAGGGTTAATGACTATGGAATAATGTACACATCATATTATTAATCAATGTTACACGTACTTAGAGCATAGTCAAGTCAAAATAATCAACTTAGGAGTTTTTCTCAAGTTAAGTGGGCCATTCTATTGTGCACTCTTTTTTGGTTGATGTGTCTATTTATTTATATATAAGTACATGATTACATTTTCATGAAGATCTAAATCATTTTAATTGATGTATTATACTAGTCATGTCTTGATGATTTCTATACTTTAGAGTTTATAATTATCACATTAACTAAGATTATGCTTATGATCATGAAGGAAAAAGACTAAATAGTTCATGTTTATTACTAAGTGGGAGAAATCCCATCATGAATAAGAGGATGAGATTCCATAATGCTCTAAGAGGGAGAAATTCCACTATGTTCGAGATCCAAGATTATATTCATATTAATGCTAACATATAGATTAATATCCATGTTAAGTAATGAGATATGTTTAAGTTTTATATGATCTTGCAACTATGAACCTCAAGAGGTCTTGATGGGATTCCTAGAAAGTATTGTATTTTGTAGAATTATGTACCCTTAAGTGAGTGATGATAGATATGCATATATTTCTCATTGAGTTCTTTATGTTAAGAAAATACTTTAATTATGCTTAAGTTAAAAATGATGCAACATGTTCTTTATATTAAGTATACATATTTCACTTGTTTCTATAATGTGCCAATATCATTTATTGATTTTCTATTTTCCTTTGCATAGTTGAGGATGTGAAAACCCTTGGTTTTGGAGAAATTAAGAAGTAGGGAAGGACACTTCAAGGACTACAAGACCTAAAGTTATGTATGGTGGGGTACCATCTACCTAGATGATCCAATAAATGATCAACTTTCAATTATACCTTAGTTTATTTTTTCTATGATTGTCTTGGTTCCATTAGCTGCAACTTTCATATTTAATGAACTATTATGTATCATACCGAGTTAATGCATGGTGAATGTTTATTTATTTGCAATATTTATCATATATGTGGCATCCTTCCAAGTCAAATTACTTCATGTAATGGGAAACATGGGAAATGATTTTGCTATCATATGTAAACTTGGACTGGTGTCACAATGAATCTATTGTGTTTGACTCTCCATCACCTATACCACACGTTGTACTAATGTCATAGTAACTAGATACTACCCACATAGCCTACAACCCCCACTTCAAAAGGTACTAGGAATTCTATTAAACTTCTAAATATCCTCATCATGAATTCAATAGAATAAAATATGTATCATTGTGGAGGAGATTCATATCAAAGGTCCTTCTTATTCATCCTTCCCTCGCATGGCAAGCAAAATTAAACACCATATTACAACCACTAATTAAGCCAACAGAATTAAACATGGTACTAATACTACCATTCCACAATTCCTAGATTATGAGATCCTTCATCTCGTTTGGAGGAAGAGTATAAGTTTTGCATTCCTCAGGATCAGATGTAGCTTTGCCAACTTATATGATACATTGTTCCCGTCTCTTCTTATAAACTTTACAGTCCACTCAGAGTTCTTCCACCTCAATATATTTATAATCTCCTTAGCATACATGGGATTGGCTTGAGGTGTGTTGATCAACATGTTCACTGATTTCTGACTGTTCGATTCAATATAGACAGATTGCCAATTATTTTTTGTAGAAATTCCCAATGCTAACATGATCCCTACTAGTTCCTCCTCAATGACGTCGATAATGTTCGACTTCACCATTGATCTCTGATACATATACCATTTTCCTCTGTAACTATTATTGTGCATGCAACATGAATATGCTTAAGAGTGGCATCCATGTTAATCCTCATCCCGCCCCTATCTGGAATTCTCCAACTAGTGATGAAGAGGCCAAACTGGCCTGTATCATCTGTTTGGAAGCTTCCAACTAAGCCTGCACCTCTTTTCTGATGAGTCCTACCTTCTTCCTTGTGTGGGTGAGCACATTATCAAAGGCTTTCTTGTTTCTACATGACAATTATGTGCTAGTTGTTCATTAGAAACATATTGGTGAAATCATCGTCCTTCATTTGTTCCTTGAGTCATCCTCCTACTTGTTGGTATGTATGCCTAGAGAGTTTCTCATTCAATGATTGTAATGGCATATCTTGTAAATTATTTGACTAATACTAAAGCCAATTCCATCTATATGTTTGTTCAAATATGAGATGGTGATATAACTCAGAAAAATTATATCGCTCAATGGCATATGTCTCCAGGTTCAGGACCTAAATAACGAGATTATATGTATGATAAGAGTATTTGCATTCTTGGTTATGTCCCTAGTCAAATATTATTGTGGAAGCTAATAGACAATAATAATACATGAGGCTAGAGTGTGTGTTGGTTGATGAAAAAATCTCATTAGTCATGATATGTGATATTAAACCAATCACATAGGTACTTGTTAAGAGAACAATATACCATACATACCTACCCAGAGAAGTGATACATGGATAACAGTTATAATCACATCTTAATGTGATGGTGGTGAGTGTGATTCTTAGACCTAAATACACTACATTGGTCACATGTTGTTCAATGTCTTCTAATATCATCCAACGTGACCTTGAATAAGGATTGCCATAAAGGTGATGCGTATGTACATTGTGACACACGAGGATTGAATGTGAGTGATATAGATGGGATTTATCCCTCCTAGTGGACTTGATATCCTGGTCACTTGATAAGTGAGACTAAGAAAATGTATGTCCATACTCATGTGAGTCAATATATGATATTGAGCTCATATGCATATCTAAATTCTACTCTAGTTCAAGGAACATGGATGGAATGATTAAGAGAATGATGTTACCAAACCTTGATTTCAATTTGGATATATGATACAAAGGAATTATACAATCATAGTAATAGTGATCACATATCTAGGTTGAAGTTGTTCTCCAACTTTCCAATTACTTTAGTAGCAATGATGTGTTGCTAGATATTGATCATTACTTGTGAGTCATAGATTAGTTATGGACGTTCACTGCTAGCATAACTTGGGATCTATAGGGTCACACACATAGGATGCACCTGGATTGGATTTTACTTATGAATACGGTTTGACTTGATTACTAAAGTGTTTAGGTAATCAATTTAAAAAACAATGGCTGATTAGAAATGTGAGTTGACTGACTAAAGTGTTGAGTCGACTGATTCATGTGTTGACTTGACCAATTCACGTATCCAATCGACTTACTAGGGTGTGAGTCGACCAATATGGGTGTGAGTGAATGACTCAAGTATTGATTCGACCGACTCGTGATTTGTAACAACTAGAAATTTGTGAAATTTCATCTCTTCAATTCCTAGTTGATATGGAAACCCTGACCTAGACCCTTTTATAAATAGAGCGACAGTCAACGCCTTCAGAAGACTCAACTAACACAAAAAAGTGTTGTCCTCTCACAGTTATGGTATTGTGAGAGCCTGAGTAAGTCTTATCCATAAAAGGAAGAGATAGGAAGGGAGAACAAGTCAGTGCTACCACATAGATATTGAAGGAACAAAGTCCTTCATGTTGGATATAGAAAAGTGTAACAAGAAGTTATTGGTGGTCCACATGGACTATGATAGAGGCATGGAGGCTGTATCCAACTCGCTATGAGGAACGTCAATAATTGTTTGTGGTGTTACACCTGGGAGACCGCATCGGCTGCCATTCATGTGTTGCTAGATCTAGAAGCACCATGCTATGAGGATTATCTCTAGACTTGCTCCAGGACTAGGTATATACCTTGCAAGACTAAATACATAATTGTTGATGGGATCTTCTTATTTGGGATACATGTAGATTTTTTTTGTTTCTGCTGCTTTATTTGCTGCCCAAATTCCCAATAGTGGTATAAGAGCCACTTCAATTTACAGTGTATTGGGATTTAATCGATATGATCAAATTTCATTTTATCATATATATATATATATATATATATATATATATATGCAATCTACACCGTCTCCCTATAATTTGTTTTAGTGGTGAATTTATTTGTAGTTATGGACAAAACCATTGGTGGATGTGTACTTGGTTGAATGGATATATTCCTACAGTTATTCAGTTTGCATAGAAAAACTCTACCTTTTCTCTGCATGTAAATTATTGATTCCCTCCCTATGCTCCCCTTGAATGTAACTCGAGGCTTCACTTTTACAATGTAATAATTTAATATGAATAGGATACGTTAATTTCATGTTTCAACAAGAAGAGGATGTTCTTCACCAGATGAGTTGACTGAATGGAAGTTTTGTTGATCAACCGAATGATAGAGGTTTCCATATGAAAGTAGGACCAACTGATTGATTGGAGGGCCAATTTATTGATTGGAGGAGTCCAAACACCTCTTGAGTTAGGAGCCAGCTGATCGATCCATGAAGACCACTCGACCAACCAGAAGGTGAGCTAACCGAATGAAGAGTTTAGTCGGTTGATTGGGCTAGTTCCAACATAGATTTCCCACAAGAACATGTCGCTTCATATGATATGAATCTTAGGTGCTAGATATTCTTTGTGGCTCTAAAGAATTGCATTAGTATGTCCATAACCATCGCTCGTATTTTGTGATTCCATGTTTTATTTGTAGATATAGTAGGTATTTGGTACATATTATAAGTATGTGGTGATTGGATATATATATTATATATATGTATTTATAAATACAAATCCCTCATTAAATATGAAGTCTTAGATGTTTTCCATAAGCGACACACATTGATCAACTAAGCATGGGCACGCCCTAGCGTGGTGCACAATCTATCTCGTGGAAGTGTGATGATACATAAGTGGGTCTGCCTTCGCATGGGTCTGTCTTAACTAGGTGTTCTTAATGGGATTAAGCATCTAGTAGCTTAAAGATGGATTATGGCAAAGATTGGTGCATGCCATCTATCATGAGTTGCAAATGATGCAACTGGAAAGTGTTGCTGACCTAAATAATCAAGTTGTGGGAGATCGGCCCTAGATGACTCATAACTATGATGAAATATGGATCATGACTCACTAGAAGGTTGTACACTACAATCTTTCAAATTGATAGTGAGGTCTATCAATTTGAACAAATTAGTGGGGGTGCTAAGTAATTAAAGGCCTAATTAATGTCATAAAATTTTCTTTAGTCAAATAAAATCAAAAGTGTTTTGAAAAAATACAATTTTTTTGTAGAAAATAATTGCAAACAACAACAATTTTCTTTACAATTATTCCTTGAGATGCATAAGTTAAACGGGACCAACTTTCATGACTGGTTCAAGACTTTGAGAAACATTCTCACCAATGAGCGCAAGCTTTATCTATGTCCTTTAAACACTAGTGTCAGAGGAACCCGCTCCAAATGTGCCTAAGTATGAAATGGATGCATACTTGAAGTATTCCAATGATGACGCATACATCAAATGCCTTATGTTGGGTTGTATGAACTATGAGTTGCATAAACAACATGAAAACAAGGACATTTTTGAAATGGTAACACATTTTAAGAATCATGTAAATCAAGAAAGGTATAATGTCTTCAAATCATTGTTTGAATGCAAACTGATAGAGGGAGATCCAATAGAGCCCCATGTGCTCAATATGATTGGGTGTGTAGAACATCTAGAGAGACTGAGATTTCCTTTAGGCGAAGAGTTGGCCATAGATACGATTCTACAATCATTTCCTGAATGATATAGCTAGTTTATCAAGTTCTATTATTTGAATAACTTGGTGATGCAACCCTATTTTAGGGCTCCATCTTGTGTCATATTGCATTTCAATCACATCTATACCTGATAGATTACATGTTATTTCCGCTAATATGTGATTTCATATAAAATGCACTTATGGACTTTTTTGTATTTTTGTAGGTACTTTTAACACTTATTGATGGAAGAGAGAGATGATGGTTGAATTAAGGGTTTCCCTAGGCTTGGAGGAGCCCAAAACGTGGCCAAAATCACTCCAAACCTACCCCAAGTGGTTAAAGAATGTATTGAAGCAATACCATCCATGGATGACAAAGTTCATGGTACAAATGCAAGGGAAGAACCCCCAAATAGTCGTGCTACCATGAAATGGCTGTTCTGGGACATCCCCAAGTAGTAGAACCTTTAAAAATTCACCCAGTTGGCTAGAATGACCATTCTAGCCAAAACCATGCTAGCAATTCCCAACACGACCGTGCTAGTTAGAACGACTGTGCTACCAACTCCAAAAACCCAAAATTCCCTCGTGCATTCCATTTGTCCACCACGATTGTTTCCATCCACCATGGTCGTGCTACCTAATGCCCACCATGGTTGTGCTGCCCAGCACAGCCGTGCTACTCACAAATTTACCTGATTCTACCTATTTTACCCCCACTTAACCTAATGCTTCCCCACCACCTATATATACTTGGGTGGCATTTGGAGGCCAAGGTTGGCCACCCCTAGCTACCTTTTATCACCCCATTTTCACATTCCACCCATTCCACCATTTCAACCACCAAAAACCTAGTTTCCTAGTGTTTTGACCCCATTCCTCCATCATTTCATGCCCTTACACCTTGGAAGAAGGAAGAGGACATCTATAACAGCTGAAGAGGAGGATTGCTCCATCTACACCAATCTCCATGGCTTCTTCTACCTCTTTCTCCTTTCTTTTTGTATTTTGCATTTCTATGTGTAGCTAGGCCCCTTAGGTGGGTTGTTTGGGGCCAAAAATGTTACTATGATACCATGTTGGGGAAAAATTATATGTAAACATTGTAATCTCATTTAATAATGTTTGTTTCTATTTCTATCTCACTCTTCATGAATTTCTTGTTGGTTTGTTCTTGAAATCACCTAGGAATTTAGGTAAATTGCTTATATGCGTGAATTTTAGGATTTGCTCCTCGGTCCGATTCATGGATCCCTAACTAGCTACCCATCCTCCTACATACTAATCAATTCCCCGAACCCTATTTGAGAGATCTAAGTAGCTAGTGTAGATGAATTTAGTGTGCTTAGCATGGAGCTTTCTCAAGGCTAGAATGTGGGTGATGTGAGGCCAAAAACCTCACTTTCACTCCCATTACTACCCTCAGTGCCTAATCACCCTAAGATCCTCTAACCTAGAAACCTAGGCTAGTTTAGACTCTGATTGAATTGAACCTAAACCCCAACCCAATTGAGCCTCGTAAGGGTAGTAGGAGGTGTTAGGGACTAGTTCCCCTATACACAACCTAGTTTACCCATGGCCAATTAGTAGTCTAGGACAATTCATTAGACTCTACATTGTTGTTTGGTTTGGTAATCTAAATGGAATCATAATGTTCACAAGTCACCCCCAACCTAATTGATAAGTGCATCCCCCAAACATCCCACATTTCCATTTATTTTTTTGAAACCCTAATTTCCTTCTTTCTTATGTAGTGTTAGCTTAGTTAGCTCTTTACTTGTTTTTTTTTATGGTAAAAAACTCTGTTACTAAATTTTGATGCCAAAAATTTGGGTACAAGAGAACTTGTGCCCCCATTACAACCAAGGTGAGTAAACACCCCAACAACAAAAGAAACAAAAACTGAGACAAATGAATCTACTAAGATAGACCTAATAACTAGAAAGAGGGGAAAAAACCCAACCCTGCTAGAACAAGCAGACACCCGAAGATACACGAAGAAAACAATTCTAAGCTACACAAGCCAACACTGACATTTGGCTCAATCACTGAAAGTGTGACGACATGAGCAGCCGAATAGTAACTTCAGAACCACTAGAAACCACAAGAATAGAAGAGCTAGTAGCGCTGCCCCCTCTTCAACCCAACCCCTCATGATGCACAGAATGCATCGAGGCATGATGTCGAGCACCTTGAAGGTGTTCTAATTCAGTTGTAGCAGAGTAACCGAGATGCAGTACATGGTCCTTCCATTAGCTGACCTTCGATAACTGTCCTTGAGTTAGACACCTACATTTGCTCCAGTGACATTAGAATCATTCCATGAAAGTGTGGGATCCAAGTAGGTATCCAACCCCTCTCCATTAGTCGACAACCAATTGATTACTGGGATCTTGCACGGTCTAGCTTCATGCAACATCAGGGGGGATTCAAGGAGAGGAAGAAGAGCAATCTGCCCCCCTTTGAACCCAACCCCACATAAGCAACCTATTTGCACTGTGGCCCCTCCTCGAACACCTAGAGGGCATTCAAACTCATGGCTCCAGAGGAGCACACACAATGTGGGAGAGATTGAAATCTGCCCCCCATCGCCACCGATGGGTAACTAGGATTCCATGGAGGAATCCATCATCACAGATTAGTGGGAAAGAACCACCCGCGAGCAGCAAGAAATGACCCAGGCCGCCCTGCGAGCTACACCAAACTTGAGGGCACTTATCATTCCTCAGCCACCCATCACCATCACCCAAACTGAAGGAGAAGGCATGGCAGCATGGTATGCTGATGGAGAGAACACGCCGCCAGAACGCCTAGTAGGGATCTGCTGCCATCTCTACCGCCGGGGTACTTCTAGGACGATGGCGTTGATCGTCTTTTCCCTAGATAGCTCTAGAAATTGGCTCAGGGAAGGAGGATCACATGTATTTGATGAGGGGATCGAGGAACCCCTCATCTTTGCCTGGACGGAGTAGCAACACAGAGAAGCATACCTAGGGTATGACTCCTCTCCACCCGTCACTCTTGAATGAGGTGGAGTCGACTAGGTCGAAAACTCTACTTCACGCCCTGGATCAACCTCCGACGCAGCGCATCCCATCGCCTCCACAACCTAGCCATGAGGCGACCCAAAGACATCGACTGGGAGTGCCGCTAGTTCTCCATCTCTAGGATCTCTAATGTTCAAGCTAGGACCAAAGCTGATGGGGCCACGGGGAGGAAATCAGTGAGGCGCCGCTCCCTCCCCCCAATGATAGCTGCTAGAGTTTTAATAATCAACAAGCATGGTGATAGCTGTTTACTTGTTTAGTTATTTTATTTCCTTATTCTTTCTAGTTTAGGTCTTTGCTTGCTTTATTTCCCTATTTTCAATCTTAGTGTAGTGTAGACCTTTTCTTACCTTCCTTAGTATATAGCTTATTCTTTTCTTTGCTTGCCTTGTCTTTTCTTTCTCAGTAGAACAAATTGTCTAGGGTTCACTTAGGTTTTGATCTTGTTTTCTCTTCTTTAATTGTTTATTTTCTCAATACTTTGTGTAATCAAACAATCAACCTTTAAACACTTCAACCCTGAACTCTGTAGTAGGAACCTAGCCCAAGAAATAACCTAGTTGTAGTGCCCCCTTTTCTCCCTATACATTGACCCTATACTTACCAACCTCCTATACTATGAAACGACCCCGTGTGATTGGGGGTGTAGTGTTTTAGTGTGTATGAGTGTGTTTGTGTAGGTCCTTTATACATTTTTGAAAGTTATCCCTAGTGTGCTCCAATCTCATGGGCGCATCTAGTCAAATCCCAATTGAGTAGTGTGTGCACCTCTGGCAGGACACACCAAGCTTTCTAGCATTGTTGCTGGGGAGAAAGGCTCTCGACCTAGCCAGTTAGTTTTGCTTTGATCTTTTCCTACTACCCTCATCATTGCTATTGTTTATTCCTTGTTATTTATATTCTTTGTGCATATTGGTTTGATAACTTACTTTTCTTGTTTGGTTGTGCCTTATGCATGTGACAAGCCACTTGGGGAAGACAAGATTGAAGGCCAAAATGCACCTCACAAACCACTTCAAGATTACTTCATGCCTAGCAACTACAAATTGCCAATTGCTAGTAGAGTTTATCAAATTCCATCGGAGCAATTCTCCATCCCTCCAGGTTTTCTTGGGCTCCTACCCATCTTATATGACTCAAAGAGTGAGAACCCTACAATCACTTGGACTCATTTCTTGAACTATGCTCCACATTCAGGATGTCGACAGTCAGTGATGATACAATCCGATTAACCTTGTTCTCTTTATCCCTCAAAGACAAAGCCAAAGATTGGTATGATTCAAGGAGGGGCATAATGAGCTGGGTAGATATGAATAATGACTTCCTATGACAATTCTACTCCATTTCTCTACTCCATTGCAAGGTTGAAACAAATTTGGTGTGCCATAGTGAGTTTCTATCAAATGGGCAGTGAGTAGTTTCACAATGCTTAGGAGAGATTTAAGAAGATGTTGAGAGAGTTCCCACACCATGAGATCCCTTTGTGGTAGCTAGTTTAGTCCTTTTACTCTGGTCTATCTCCAAAGAGTCAAGCTTTAGTAGATTCTTCTTGTGGAGAAGTTTTCATGGATAGGCCACGTGAGGAGATATGACCATTGTATGAGCACTTGGCAAAAGGTTCAAGAATCTGAGATTCTAGCAAGATGAATGACGGTGATTGCCCCTTTGATGTGACATCTCTAACTCATAATGACTCAAGCACAGAGGTGATGAAGATTCTTGGTGACATAGTGAGTTTCATGAAGAACCAAGTGAGAAGTGTTCCTTGTCACTTGGTAAATTCTATTGATTTCCATGGTGAAGAAATGAAGACGCCTCACTCCTATAGCTAGACGGAACCACAAAGTCCAAGATATACCTCAATGTTTGAGGAAGAGGTTTCTAGGTTGAAATTTTTTGATGATGTCCAAAAAAAATGTTACAAGACTTGAGGTAAGGATAGAGTATCTATCTATCATACTTGCTCTCCAAGAAGAAAATTGTCTTCAAAGCCCATAATGAGTTTCAATGAAGCAAGTGTACCATGCCTTCCCAAAAAGTTTTCTATAGTCCACCTCCCATGCAAGTGAAACCCATATACCACTTCCAAGGCCATCCAAAACCTTACACTCCTCCTCCCCCTCCATCACCACAACTTTCTCAACAATTCACCTTCCAACCTCAACTATCCTCTCCTCCTCAATTTCAATACCAAGTGCCATCTCCACCTCCTCCACTAACATAACTAGCTCCCCCTATTCACCATGAGCAAGGAACTGTTGTGACAGTTTTAAGGAGTGAAAAATCTCTTGAGCAGCCTACAAGTCAAAGAAAGGTTGATAAAGCAATGCAAAGGTAGGAAAGTGGTGATAATGTGATTGAGATTTCCAAAGATGATGATGTGATACCTCCTATTGAGTTTGTGATACCATGTGCTCCACCTCATAGTCCATTTGTAGGTCCTACTATCCCTAGTGTTCCACTTCATGACATGCCACAAGAGAATCATATTGATGTAAGCAAGGCCAAAGCAAGTGAGCCACCATTCATTGAAGCATTAGATGAGCCACCATTCATTGAAGCATTATATGAGCCACCAAAAGTAAGGAGGAGAAAAAAGCACAATGTTGACATTCTTGAGCTATTTTGCCAAGTGAAGGTCAACATTCCATTGTTGGATTCTATCAAGCAAATCCCATCATATGCCAAGTTTCTTAAGAACTTATGCATTGTGAAGAGAAGATCAATGGGGAGAAAACCAAAGAAATTCAAGTTGACCAACAAGTGAGCTCAATCCTCCAACACTCACTTCCTATGAAGAGGAAAGACCCAGGAGCCCCACTCATACCTAGATACATTAGGGGACATTACATTGACAAATACATACTTGATTTGGGATCTAGTGTGAATTCTATGCCATATAGTGTCTGTGTTGAGTTGGTCATAGGCAAGTTGAAACCGGCTCATTGCACTCTCTAATTGGCATACTGTTCCATCAAAGTGCATAGAGGCAAAGTGGATGATGTTTTGGTGATGGTTGACAAGGAAAGAGGAGCAGTGTTCTTGATTGATTTCATTGTTCTTAATATGGAGCCAGATGATAGGAAGATTCCCATCATCTTGAGAAGACTATTCTTATCTACAATTGATGCTAAGATACATGTTCACAGTGGCATAATGGCCATCTCTTTCATAGACATGAAGATAAAGATCAACATATACAAGTCCTCAACCTAGTGAGTTTGAGATGAGGATATTGGACATGCTCACTTCAAGAGTCCGACTGGTCAATTGAGAGGAGGAGATCTTGATGAAAGATTTGATGAAAGCTTTGGTGATCAAAGGGACGAGGATCACAGATTGACTACAAATGAGAGATGCATTTATTGCAAGAATGGACACATGAAAATTCTGAATGGATGAATGATGCAAGAATCTCCAAGAAGCCCAGTTGAAGGCATGATACTCAATACTTGTGGGAGGCAACCCACATAGGTTTGGGAATTTTTCACCCAACCTTCCATTTTTGATACTTTTGGTTTATATTTACATTTTTGAAGAAAATACACACACTTTATACTTGATGGATTTTGTTGTTTGTGAATTATGTTAGGAAAGGTACATTGGAAGGAGGATGATGCATGTGTGATATCACCAAGGAGAAGATCAAAATTGAATAGAAAATTCCAAATCAGTAGAAAAGCTACATGAAAGAGATCAACACGGTCGTTCCACTCAACACGACATCACAAAATGACCGTGGTGGATATCCCCTACTCATTGGAAACCTTGATATCTCTATCCCCTCTTGGAGTTTGTCTATCACAATCCCACGCCCTCTACCTTATCATTGTTGACTTCTATTTCATGTTGAGGACAACATGTTTTAAAAGTTTGGGGTGGTAGGGCGGTAAGCCCTTTCTCTACCCCACTTTTCTCTATGTTCCTTGTTCTAAATTTTTGCTCAAGATGATCCAATAGTATAATCATTTTTAAACTTGTGTATCTACACTGTTTGTGCTTCCTTTACATACATGCATATCATATAGGTTATATGCATTTTTTTTTGCGTAATTTTCAAAATTTGTGCTCTTTTTGTCATGAATTGTATATTGTGTAGATTTTTATTTCTTCATGTTTTAGCTAGAATTGTCTTGTTTTCTTCTTTAATTTCCATAATGAAGGCTTAGATGTGATTGAAGGTGATTTGGCACTGTTTTGGCCAACTTTGTCCAAGTTTAGAACTTATTGCCTAAAAATGTGTTTTGACCCAATCTCTACTTTTTGGATTGAAAATGATGACCTTTGACAAATGCAAGTGAATTATCATGGTTTATTGCTAAATGCCCTCAATCTTGACTTTTTACATGTGCATCACCTCTCTCATGCTTGTGAACTATTTGGTTGAATTGTGATTGAAGCAAGCCGTGAACTCTTAGAGTTTTATAGAATTTCATGATTGAAATGTGGTTTTAATATTGCTCATTTGTGTGGTATGTCATTGCTTGATGAATCGATGGAGTAACTATTAGGAGATCTCATGTTGAAGTCCATATTAGTAACCCCTCTTTGACTCACTTTTCTTCTACCATCTTATTATCTCTCTGCCTCATGAAAGGATGCCAAAGTGCACACATTCAACCTTGGCCACCTCCAAAAGTTTGGGGTGGCCATATCCATACCCCCCCCCAATTTCACTCTCATCATCACGTGCCCTATCCACATCAAGGGCAAATTAAAATAAAAAGAAAAAATTCAAAAAGAAAAAGATGCTCCTATTTAAGAGCATCTAAATAAAGAAAAGATGAGTATGTAAAAGCACTCCAAACTCTTACCGCAACACTTTCTTCCTTTTGCATGTCCACGGAGCTAGGAAATATCAAAACTAGCTCATTTTTTCCTTTGTTGTAGCCACATGGTTACTTAGTGTTGATGGACATATGAGATTGCATTCATGAATGTAAAACAACAAAATTAGTCATTTTTACCTTTGCTACCATGAAACAGTTTACCCATAGTGATATGACAGTCATATGGATTGATTGTGTTTTCTATTCTCTATATTTGAAGTTTGCATGCTCAGTGCTCTAATCATGATTGGTTTGTGAAAGAGGAGATGAGAGAGGTGGAATGCATGTACTTAGTCATCTTTGAGCCCATTTAGTCAATATTCATCTATTGCAATGCATTTGTCATTTCTTGATTGTGGAAAAATCGTAGAGAGATTGAGTTGGAGTATACTTGAGGACAAGTATGTTTTAAGTTTGGGGTGGTGATGCAGCCCTATTTTATGGATCCATCTTGTGTCATATTGCATTTCAATCACATCTATAGCTACTGGATTACATGTTATTTCCCCTAATATATGATTTCATATAAAATGCACTTGTGGATGGTTTTATATCTTTTGTTGGTACTCAGACCACTTATTGATGGAAGAGAGAGATGATGGTTGAATCAAGGGTTTCCCCAGGCTTGGAGGAGCCCAAAATGCGGCCAAAATCACTCCTAACCTACCCCAAGTGGTCAAAGAATGTATTGAAGCAATACCATCCATGGATGACAAAGTTTAAGACCCAAATGTAGGGGAAGAACCCCAGAACAGCCGTGCTACCATGGAATGGCCGTTCTGGGACATCCCCCAAGCAGCAAAACCTTCAAAAATTCACCCAGTTGGCCAGAACGACCATTCTAGCCAAAACGGCCATGCTAGCAATTCCTAGCATGGTCATGTTGGTCCACGTCCATGCTACCAGCCCCAAAAACCCAAAATTCCCACATTCATTCCACTTTTCCACAATGACTGTGCTACCTACTACCCATGACGACCGTGCTGCCCTACTCACAATTTTACCCGATTTTCTGCATTGTTCTACCTATTTTACCCCCACTTAACCTAATGCTTGCCCCTTAGGTGGCTGTTTGGGGTCAAAAATGTTACTTTGATATCATGTTGGGGGAAAATGATATGTAAACATTGTAATTTCATTTGATAATGATTATGTTCTATTTCTATCTCACTCTTCATAAATTACTTGTTGGTTTGTGCTTGAAATCACTTTGGAATTTAGGAAAATTGCTTATATATGTGAATTTTAGGATTTGCTCCTAGGCCGATTCATGGATCCCTAGTGAGCTACCCATCCTCCTGCATGCTAATAAATTCCCCTAATCCTATTTGAGAGATCTAAGTAGCTAGTGTAGATGAATTTAGTGTGCTTAGTATGGAGATTTCTCAAGGATAGAATGTGAGTGATGTGCGGCCAAAAACCTCACTTCCACTCCCATTAATACCCTCCCTAATCACCCTAAGATCCTCTAACCTAGAAACCTAGGCTTGTTTAGACTCTAATTGAATTGAACCTAAACCCTAACCCAATCGAGTCTCATAAAGGTAGCAGGAGGTGTTAGGAACTAGTTCCCCTATACACAACCTACCTTAACCATGGCCTGTTAGCAGTCTAGGACAATTCATTAGACTCTATCTTGTTGTTTAGTTTGGTAATCTAAATAAAATGATAATGTTCACATGTCTCCCCCAACCTAATTCATAAGTGCATCCCCCAAACACCCCACATTTCCATTTACTACTTTAAAACCCTAATTGTCTTCTTTCTTAGCTAGTGTTAGCTTAGTTAGCTCTTTATTTGTTTAGTTAGTTTATTTCCTTGTTCTTGCTTTACTCTTACTAGTTTAGGTCTTTACTTTCTCTTTTGCCCTATTTTCAAGCTTAGTGTAGTGTAGACCTTTTCATGTCTTCCTTAGTATATAGATTGTTCTTTTCTTTTCTTGCTTTGTCTTTTCTTGCTCAGTAGAACTAAATGTCTAGGGTTAACTTAGGTTTTGATCTTGTATTCTCTCCTTTAATTTTTTGTTTTCTCAATACTTCTTGTAATCAAACAATCAACCTTTAAACCCTTCAACCCTGGACTCCATAGTAGGAACCTAGCCCAAGAACTAACCTATATGTAGTGCTCTCTTTTCTCCTTGTAGACCGACCCTATACTTGCCAACCTCCTATACTACGACATGACCCCGTGCACTTGGGGGTGTAGTGTTTTAGTGTGTGTGAGTGTGTTTATGTAGGTACTTTATAAATTTTTGAAAGTTATCCCTAGTGTTCTTCGATCTCGTGGGACACATCTAGTCAAATACTGATTGATTAGTGTGTGTACCTCTGGAAGGACGCACCACTTAGCCAAACCACTGGATGAATTGCTTAGCATGTTGATAAATGCTGAAGCACGAATGAAGAACAACAAACCTATGATGGTGATTAGTAAAAGGGAGTCCATGGGTGAATCCAAGGCCAAAATGTTCTGAGGTGAAGCTGAAGTCCAAATCTTCTGCACTCAAGATAAGGAGAAGGGTAACTCCAAAAGGAATTTGTCCTTTTTAGTTAAAGAAACTAAGGAAAAATAAGAAGGGGATAGAGGTCTCCACTTCAGGTGTATGTGTTATTTAGATAAACATGTCTACTTATTCATATTGGGTACTAGATATCAGATGTGGATCTCACATATGCTCCAATATGCAAGATCTAAAAAGAAGTAAGTCTTTAAGTAAGGGTGGCATCAAACTACGCATTACAAATGGAGCAAGAGTTGCTTCCACAGAAGTTGGAACCTATCATTTATCTCTACATAGTAGACTGGTAATAGAGTTAGAGAGATGCTATAATGTACCTACCATTAACATAAACATCATTTCTATATATTACCAAGAATATATGAATGGTTGATGCTCTATTTCTAAAGATGGGATCTTTTATGGCAGTACCCCAATGTCTTACGGTCTTTATTTTCTAGATCTAGAGATAAGTGTTTATAGTGTAAATACCACAAGGATAGAACTCAATAACTCAAACAAAACATACTTTTGGCATTGTTGTCTAGGGCACATTAATGAGAGACACATCTGTAGACTCCATAAAGATGGTTATCTAGACTCTTTTGATTTCGAATCAACAGAGACATGCAAGTCTTATTTATTGGGTTAGATGACAAAAGACTCCTTTCATTGGTCACAGTCAAAGAGAAAGTGATCTATTAGGACTATGCATACTGATGTATGCATACTTGTTAGACCAAATGCTAGAGGTGGTTACCAGTACTTTGTTACCTTCACTTATGATATCAATAGGTTTGTCTATGTGTAGTTTATGAAACACAGGTCAGAAACCCTTGAAAAGGTCGAGGAGTTCATGAATGAATTACTGAACCGACTTAGTAAAAGTAATAAAGCACTTCATTCTGATCAAGGTGGAGAATACTTAAGCCAAGAGTTTGAGGAACTTCTACGATCCCATGTTATTGTATCACAATGGAATCCACCTAGAACACCACAATGTAATAGTGTAACAAAAAGAAGGAATCACATGTTACTAGATATGGTGTGAGCCATTATGTATTTTGTCATTGTTTCAATTTCATTCTAGGGATATTCTTTAGAAACCACCATAGTTACACTTAGCTATGTACCATCCATATCAATTCAAATGACACCATTCGAGGTGTGGCATGGGAAATGCCCGAATGTGTTTTTTCTAAAGATTTGGGGATGTGAAGCTTATGTGAGAAAGATGTTTCTCAAAATTCTTGTACTCAAATAAGAAATGTTATTTCTTTGTATATCCCAACAAAACCAATGGATACTACTTTTACACTTCATATGACAACAAATTTGTTTCTTGAAATGTTGTAATCCTAGATAAAAGAATTTATTTCCGAAAGGAATCTGTTGGAGGAAAGTAGAACTCAAAGAAGTTTGAGACCAACAAGAAAACATTGAACCTTTAGAGTTACATAAGGAACAAGAAGACTCACAAGCTATTATGGAATCTCAAGTTCCTCTTATGACACATGAACCTCATAGATCTAGTAGGACACACCTTGATCCTAAAAGATTTGGTTATCTTATGACTCAAGAAAGCAATGAGTTGATCATAGATAATGAGCCAACAACCTACCTAGAATCTATTGAGAGACCAGAGTCTGAGAAATAGCTTGAGGCCATGAGATCTGAGAGGGAATATATGTATACCAACAAGGTATGGACCTTGGTGGATCCACCTAATGGAGTAAAACCCACAGGATGCAAATGGGTCTTCAAGAAGAGGACTGACATGGATGGTAATGTACAAAACTATAGAGGTCGATTGGTTGCAAAGGATTTTAGACAATTTTAAGGTGTCAAACATGATAAAATACTTTCTCTAGTTGCCATGGTGAAATCCATCCAGATAATGCTTTCCATTGTAGATTATCATGACTACAAGATTTGGTTTATGGATGTTAAAACCACATTCCTTAACGAAAATCTTCTTGAGGATGTATACATAACACAACCCAATGGTTTTATAAATCCAAAGGGAGATAATAGAGTATGTAAACTACAAAGGTCAATTTATGGATTGAATCAAGCATCTCGGAGGAGGAATCATCAATTTGACAAAACTGTCAAAGATTTTGGCTTTAGCTAAAATGAGGATGTACCATATGTTTACAAGAAGGCTAGTGGGAGCATAGTTGTATTCATCTTATTGTATGTAGATGACATATTATTGATGAGGAATGACATCCCTACTTCACATATGGTAAAGACATGGCTGGGAAGTATCTTCTCTATGAATGAATTAGGTGATGCATTCTACATTTTAGGAGTCAAAATCAATAGAGATAGATCTAGAAGGTTTCTAGGCCTAAGCCAAGGCACATACATTGACAAGGTGTTGAAGAGGTTAATCATGGATAACTAAAAGAAAGGAAACTTATCCATATCCCATGTTTTTAGTATCTCTAGAGTTTAATTTCCCAGTTCTTGTGAAGAATGGGAGTGCATGAGCAAGATTCCATATGCATTTGCAATTGGATCTATCACGTATAAAATGTTATGTACTCGTCCTGATGTCTTGTACACCTTGACTATGACTAGCAGGTATCACTTAGACCCCGATGAAACTCACTAGACTTCTATAAAGAAAATTTTTAATTATTTGAGAAGAACTAAGGATCAATTCCTTGTTTATGGTGGTGAAGAAGAGCTGGTAGTAAAAGGTTACACTAATGCTAGCTTCCAAAATAACAAAGATGACTATATACTGCAATCTGGATTTTTGTTTTTCCTTAATAATGGAGTTGGAAGTTGAAAGAGTTTCAAGCAAGAGACAATTACTAATTCTACAACTTAGACTGAGTACATTGTTACTTCTAATGTAACAAAGGAAGATTTCTGTATCAAGAAGTTCATCTTTGAACTTGGGGTGGTTCCAAGCATTAGTGATGTAGTAGAGTTGTATTGTGACAACAATGGAGCCATTGTACAAGCTAAGGAACCCAGATCGCATTAGCATTCCAAGAACATACTATGATGGTTCCATCTCATACTAGAGACCATCCAACGATGAGATGTGAATATTTTTAGAGTAGCAACTGAAAGAAATGTTGCTAACCCACTGACAAATGCAATTTTGCATAAAAAGCATGATGGACATGTAAGGTCACTTGGGACTAAGTTCATGAGTGTTTGTCTCTAAGTGCAAGTGGGATTTAATTGGTATGTATGCCCAAAGAGTCACTCATATGATGACTGTAATGGCATGTCTTGTAAATAATAAAAGGGAATTCTGTCTATATGTTTGTTCAAATATGAGATGGTGATATAACATGATAAATGTCTAAAAAATGATATTTCTCAATGATATTTGTCTTCAGGTTGAGGACCTGAAAAATGAAATGATATGTATGATAAGAGTATTTACATTCTCAGTTATGTCCCTAGTTGGATATTATTGTGGAAGCTAATAGATAACAATAATACATAATACTAGAGTGTGTGTTGGTTGATGACAAAATCTCATTAGTCATGATATGTGATATCAAACCAAACATATAGTTACTTGTTAGAGAATAGTGTAGTTGACAGATCTGCCCTGAGAAGTTATACATGGATAATAGCCATAATAACATCTCAATATGATAGTGGTGATTGTGATTCTTAGACTAGAAGTCACTACACTCATCACATGTTCTTCAATGTATTTTAGCATCATCCAAAATGACCTTGAATAAGGATTAATATAAAGGTGATGCTTAGGTACATTGTGACACATGAGGATTGACTATGAGTGATGTAGATATGATTTGTCCTTCCTATTAGAGTTGACATCCTGGCCACATGATAAGTGAGCCTGAGAAAATGTATGGCCATACTCATGCAAGTCAATGTATGATATTGAGCTCATATGCATCTCTACAGTTTGCTTTTGTTCAAGGAGCATGGAATGAATGATTAAGAGGATGACATTATCATGCCTTGAGTTCAATCTGGATATCTAAGACAAAGGAATTATACAATCGCAATAAAACTAATCACAGATCTAGGTTGAATTTCTTCTCTAACTTTCCAATTACTTGGGTAGCAATGACGTGTTTCTAGATACTTCTCATTTCTTGTGGTGTCATAAATTAGTTATGGACGTTCACTACCAACATAACTTGGTACCTATAGGGTCACACTGACCGAATAGATGATCAATAAGATTGGATCAAGTATTGATGCTAGCATCATGTTATGCATTTGATCATTTCATTGAAAGTCAATGTGTTTACAAATAGCAAAGCATTACAATCGGTGGATTGGGGTGCAAGTTGACCAATTGGGATGCAAGTCAAGGGACTCAAGTATTGAGTTGAATGGCTTGGGATTAGCAACATTTAGAAATTCACGAAAATCTATCTCTTCAACTCCCCTCTTGAAACCCTAACCCTGACTCTCATATCAATAGAGGGGTAGTCAAGGCTTTCAAAAGACACAACTAACACTGGAAAATATTGTCCTCTCACAATTGTGGTAACATAAGAGCCTAAGGAAGTCTTACCCATAAAAGGGAGAGACAACAAGAGAGAACAAATTAGTTCTTGGATGTTGACATTGAATGGACAAGCTCCTTCCTGTTGGCTCAAGCAAAGAGCAACAAGGAGTTCTCGATGGTCTGTCTGGACTATGATAGAGTCGTGGAGGCTGTTGCCAACACACTATGAGGAATACATTAGTATCTATCCATGGTGTTACACATGGAGGTCGCACTGACTGCATCCCAGGTGCTACTAGATCTAGAAGAACCATGCAACAAGGATTGCTATTGCACTTACTCCAGTACCTGTTATATACCTCACAAACCATATTTCCTAAATACATCATTATTGAGGCGGTGTACTTGTTTGGGATACATGTAGAATTTTTTTAATGTCCAATGCCTTATTTTCTACTCAGATTCTGAACACTAGGTTGTTGTTGTATAAGATTCACATGATCTTCTCTTGTTAATATCTTCCAAGTATCTTTTGCATGGGAGCGGTCTCATATGCTGTGAAGAGTAGTTTCCTCCTCTCTCTGGCATCTTGTGAAGTGACTACATTGTGTCATATACCTACAAACTCTCTTGTTGTTTATCAATAATTCCCCATGAGTTAGAAGTTGAGAAAAAATCATCACTCTCTTAGAGACCCTAGCTACCTAAATATCCTTCTAGGCTCCCTTCATGGGGATCCCTTTTCCTTCCCTTTTCTTCCTATATACGAATTTGGTCAATAATTTTCCATTCTTTTTGAGTTACCAGACCCTTATATCCTCTCCATCATTCAGTATTGGTACTTGAATTAGCTTGATTCATTTCACAATGTATTAAGGTAACCAGTCTTCCAAAAATTTCACATTCCATTCCCCGTTGAGATCAATGAGATGGTCAACAGTGAGATCTTATATCTCCTCCAATATGGGTTTCATTACCTCATTTCACATGATCTTTCCTTCCTTCCACCATCTGCCATCCCATACCCTTATACTTTGGCCATTCATAGGGGAAATGTAGGAATTATCTTCAATAAAACTCTTACCAGAGAGCACCACATGGCCTAATCTAGACATTGAGATACCATTGACATTAAAACCCTTCATATACCTCTTCTTCATATCCAAGCACCAAGGGATATTTCACTTGTTGTTGATGTCCCATGAGTGTTTGAGAAGTAAAGTCTGATCCCATTCTTGCATTTTATTGATCCTCAAACTGCCTTCTTCCTTATGGAAAGTCACTTTGTCCCATGCGACAAGGGCTAGTGGACAATCTTTATAGTTCCTGCCCCATATAGACCTCCAGATCAACCTGTCAATCTTATCACATAGTTTTAAGGGTAGTACAATTGCATGCATATTGTATGTTGGCATCACTACTAGAGTGGCCTTAGATAGACACACCCTCCCATCTACAGACTAGGTTCTCTCAAACAAATCCATTATCTTGTCTAAGACCTTCTCTAAGACCTTTTTGTGAATTATCGGTGCTCCTAAATACTTTCCAAGGTCATTGGTGATCTGATAACCACTAGTTCTCTTGATCCTTCTCCTTGGGTCACCGGGGATGCTTCTAGAGAAGAAGATTCTTATCTTTGTAGCCATGACTGATTGCCTGGATACCTTTTCAAAAGCAAAAAAATAGTTCTTGATAACTCTCATTTGCTCTACGATGGCATTAGCAAACAATATGAGATCATCTACAAAGCAGACATATGAGATATGAGATCATTTTCCATAATTTCATGGGTATTCTATCTCCTTGGTTGACCTTCTGTTGGATTAGTTGGCTCAGATGTTCTAGGCACAACACGAATAAGTAAGGGGAGACTAGATCTCCCTGTTTGAGGCCTGACTGGATTTGAAAGTATTAGATAGCTTTCCATTCCATACAATTCAATTATCTCCCTTGGTGAGTGACTCTATTATGTAATTGACAATGTTATTAGGTAGCCTTACTCTATTAATCATTTCTCTAATAAAGCTCCATGACATCATATGCCTTGGTGAGATTGATCTTGATCGTCATTGTTTGAGCACCCTTCTTTCCCTTCATCGTATGGATCAATTCCTGGACCAGTGAAATATTGTCTGTGATCGAGATGCCTAGTACAAAACTACTATATGTACTTGATACCCAGTCTACAATAAAGGTCTTCAACCTTTCCACCACTAACTTGGAGGTTATCTTTAGGGTGATATTGTTTAGCGATATTGGCCATACATGCTCATAGCTCTCTGGTGTAGCAATTTTCAGTATCAAAACTATGGTCAACTTACACAAATCATTGGTTAGGTCTCCGTAGGCTATGGCATTTTTATAGTGTTTACGACACTTGGCCCCATAGTGTTCCAATTCTTTTGTATGCATTTTCCATTCACCCCATATGGCTCGACAACCTTAATTGGATACAGTAACATAACTACCTTTTGAACCTCCTCCTCTAAAGGGATCACCCCAACCTCTTAGATTGATCCCTGCTCAAACACCTAAACATCCCAAGGATCCTCTTATTCTAACTTTAGGATGTTGTCCAGCTCACATTGTAGATCTAAGAAAAGCACATCTAAAATTTCATTATATTGCACCGCAAGTTTGGTCTAGAGTCTATTGATGAAGATATTGAGTCTATCTTTTTCTAGAATACACCAATCACCATTTTAATAAATATTGCAATAATATGACTACAATTGGAGTTAGCATATAGGATTTGTGCAGTAGACTACTAAGAATTGTGTTTCGAGGAATCCAAGGATACTTTTAGAATTTTGAAACAAAGACATCAAATACAATGGATAATGTGAGAAACCACAATATATCTAAAATTCAAAATTTCTTTCAACATGATCAACCACTAAGGTGTAATAGAACATACAAAATAAAACCTTCTTTTAAGTATTTTCCATCAAGACATATAGCTAAAAACATTATTTTTTCCCACACATTCGATATATATATTCCAAATCACTAGCTTATTCATAACATCAACTATTCTTTTCCCAAAATCCCTTATTTTGGGTTTACAGACTTTGATCCAAGAAACCTACTAAACCTTTTCTCATCATTACATCCTTACTAAATGTATTACATGCAAATTTTTTCCACTTATCTTATAATTGGTCTATGTAAAAGAAAAGTATATGATAAGAAAACATGAAAATTAGAAAGCGATGAAACTTTGAGCTCAACTCTACTTCCCATGGATACATTTTACGTTCCTACTATGTGACTAATCTTTGACCTCATCTATTAAAAGTGTACAATGAGATATTTTGAGTCTACAATAGAAAATAGATAAACCAAGGTACCTCATGGGAAATCCCATAATAGTAACATTTCACTTGGAAGTGAAAATAACTCTTACGTGGATTAATAACCAACTTTTAAATGATTTCAATCCTTTTCAAAGAATTAAATGTTATCACCATTGTCAAGGATAAATTTAGAAAGGATCATAACATTGTACTCAAACAAAAGAGGTGATATATATATATATATATATATATATATATATATATATATATATATATATATATATATAGTCAGGCTAGAATACACTCGAGTGTACAAATCATGTCGTACACCCCAATGGTGTTTGCCTATCTAGACCATGTTTTTCCAAAGTCTAATCCATTGATCTTCATGGTTACAATAATAATAGGTGACATACAAAATTTTAACTCATTTGGATGAGTGTAAGTCACTCATCCAAGGACAACAAAATCGACGCACAAAACTAATTTGAAATACATGATTTTTTGCCTCCTTTAGATGCACGACCTATAAGTGTCCAAATGAGCTAAAATTTATTATATAGTATGTTCTTATGATAATTAAGAAGATCAATAGTTTAGATTTTTCAAAAATTTACTGCATCTTCAAAAATGACTGAGGTGTACGGTGCCTCTGGTACACTCAAGTGTACACTAGCCTGATTCTCTCTCTCTCTCTCTCTCTATATATATATATATATATATGAGTAAGTAAATGAATGCAAAACATCACTATCTACATGATAATTCACTATAGCACTTAAAACCTCCATTTATAACACAAACAAACACGAGTCCAAATGGCCAATCCACTTAATTCTATCACTAGGGTAGATTGACTCAATAGCTTCACCACTAACAAGAACATGCAATGAAATGGAACTCAAAATAAGGAGGAGATCTATATTCCTAATGATAGAGAAGACATAAGGATACTTCACTAAATCTTATATAAGTTACACCTGATTGTACATATTAGGATCTATATTATACTTGTTAAAATCACTAATAAAATCATTTACAAGTAGAATATCATATGGGATTTTCCTTCATTTCACAAAAGCCACCCGATTGGGACTGGTTAGAGAGGAAGAATATATTGAAGTCTCCTCTCCAAAACCTTCAAGATAATATTGTAAAAAATGAACAATGTTATAGGTCTTCCATAATTAATATGAGTAGATCCATTTACCTTGGGGATGAGAGTAATATATTACTTATTTTTTCGTTGAGCATTTTTCCACGTCTTGAACAAAATCCATGATGTTAGTACCAACAATCTTCCAAGTAGTCGTTTAGAAATGCCCATTCAAGCCATCATACAAGGGCTTTATCACTTCCGATTCATCAATCACTTTTCCAATCTCATGTCATGTAATAATAGAACTAAATACAATTCTTTTGTAATTTGAGTGAGTATGCATGATCCATTATCCATACAAGGAAATTCAAGAACAATAGGGACATTGTGTTGATTGAACATGTCATTGTACTATAGGAAAATAGGCTATGAAATCACTTCTTATCATATGTATTATCATTATTAATATCTAGACATTTGTTATTATTCCTTCCATCTCTCACCTTGGTAGAGGTATACAATAACTTTGCTTTTCCTTCAAGTCTTTTCCAATTCACTATGAAGATTTTCTTGGCATGGGATTCTTCTACCTCAATAGCCACAGTGGTAGATATTCTTTCACGAATAGCCACAGATTAAAGGTCCTTGTTGTTATGATTCCTATTAGCTACTTTCTAATCCTCTAAAGCTTAAACCTCCATGACTTTATCTCTATCAATAATATTCATATATGATTTCTTATTCAACATAAGCATGGTCTTTGGTAACTTTCAATCACATAGACTCCATATACATGCTATTTACATCTAGTTTAGTATCCCATGACCTCTTCAAAACGTAGAAAAAATCATGATGCTCATTCTAAAAAAAATATTTGTGACAATTGTATTCATGATAGGTCTAAAGCTACCTATTAGAGTTGTTCTTTGTAATTCTTGTAGGAAAAAGAGCTGCTAATTTATTATGGTTTTATTCATAATAGGTTCTAAGCCGTCACTTCAAGTTGTTTTTCTCAGTTCCAACAGAAAAAACATCGCTTATATGTGACATTTTTATTTATAATAGGTTCAAAGTTTTCTCTCATAGTTGTATTTTTTAGTTCTAATAGAAAAGAATCACTTGTTTGTGACCTTTATTCATAATAGGTGCAACATTGTCACTCAATGTTGTATTTTTCAATTTCCACATAAAAATTTGCTTATTTTTTATAATAATAGATAATGTATGCTCTCTTATTTTAGTAATGCGTTAAAGCCAATATAAAACTATCTATGATAACTATAAATTGTACTTTGAATATCAACCCACTTTCTTGAAGAGATAAGCAAAATTAGAATTATGGAAGCACCTAGTAGTTTGATATGAATTAAAATTCACCTTCTTATCGATTTTCCCAAGTATAGAAATCCACCTTAATGTCTAACTAAAATAGACCAATTTTTGGTATCCAATTATTGAAATCTTCCATATATTTAGTAACATATAGGCTCTACATTTACTTACATATGAAAATCTCATAGCATTAAAATCCTCAACTAACAGCCAAGCCTCTTCATGAGAGAAGAGTTGATTTTATAGAGATCCTATGATAATTAAATTCTCCTTATCTCTTCATTTTTACCATATATCTCATTAATAAAAAATACTATGCCTATTTAATTCAAGACTATTGTTTGAATTGACTATTGTCTATTATCTTTTTTTTAATCTTGACCACATTGTTATCTCCCATGATAGTAATTCTCCCCAATATCGATTCCACATTCTAGAAACATCTATGCATAATCTTATGTTTATTCTTATATGTAATCCTAGTTTAAGGTAATAGGAAAGCCTACAATAAACACACTTCCCTTTACTATGTGTTGATGTCCTAGTTTTTTTTAAGGAAATGGTTAGTCCCAAAGAATTCAATGTTTTTTTAAACATTGGGATGATAGAAGGCTGGAGACCTAACAAGCATAATACCAAAGAACTCATCATTCCCAATATTCAATAGTTTACAAATAGTTTGGAGCCAATAATTGACAGTAGACAATGTTTGTTTTGAGTGACATATGCTCTTAGAAGTTTTCTTGGAAGAAGGTTGCTTTTGTTTCCAATATATGGAAATGATCAACCCTATGATTCTGAGGAGTCCCCCCAGCTAAACCTTATGATTAGAGGAAGTCATCATGTTTCATTAAGCTGTATAACCATAAAAATTTAAACTCAAGTCAATCTGATTAATAATTCTCTTATTATGAGAAAGGATACTAGAAAAAGTAGTATTTTCTTCTTTATCAATCACAATATCATTTCACTTCTCATTTTAATCACTAACTTTCAAAGAGTCTAGACTTTTATGAATTCCATAATTATTAGGTATCCAAGATATCCTAAAAATAACTTTATTTACTATAGAAGGTTCTTTCCCAATGAAGGCACATATAAAAAAAATATCAAGATACCACTCATATTCTACTATATTTATATAAATATCCACTTCATAACTCCTTTAGATACTTTTTTTAGGAAAATAAGGCTCAATAGATATTTGATTTTTTCTACATATGTACTCTAGTCCTCTCATCACTTTCCTTTCCATATTATAGAAATGGGTCTATTAATCAAACTTTCCAAGAGTCCAAGCATCTCCCCATACTGAAATTCTAGCCTCAAATTAGGG